>OX336338.1:3069453-3669453 GCA_946902875.1 Nematopogon swammerdamellus | reverse complement strand
TATCCTTGTTCTAGAAAAAATATTATTTGATGAAGTTAATACCGTGAAAAGGTCTTATGACCTCCCAAAGTCCCGAGAACGAGTAAAAATATGACAGAATCTTAATTTCTTAATTCATTTAAAAAAAAAAACTAACAGCATTGTCGGTTCATGTGCCGAACACCCTGTATATAACACACAGGATAGGCTAAATAAAATTCCGTTCCGGTTACGCTAAAATGTGACTCTCATACAAACCGAATTGTTCCGTGCGCCGAAATAAAGGTACAGTAGCGGGCTTACTCATTTCCTCTTTTTAAATACCAATTTCACGCGAGCAAAGCCTCGGGAAAAAGCTAGTATATGTATATAATCGAATAACCCCCTTTATTTTTGCGATTTGAAGAAATTATCTCGTTTCCATAATCCAGTACTTTTATTATTTAAACATTTATGTTCTAGAACTGATGCAATTAAAAGTTGTGATCATAACGATGCCTATCTACAAATTATTTCAATAAAAGCTATATTCTCCTGTACGAAAATGAATGCACTTTTATGCACCTAGCCGGGACGTGGTGCAGTGCTGTCGGTGTGGTCAAAGCTTGCCACCGCTCAGTTAGGCGCGTTCGTCACAGGAGATCAGGAAATCGCAGGAGTATCCTGTATAAATCAGGGAGGGTCATTTCACTCTCGTTAGGTGAAAGCGGATCAATGAAACAGTCTAGCGACTTGTCGTCAGGTCACAGACGGGCGATGCAATGCAAATTTCTGCATCCTAGATAGCGCTTGTGAAGTCTCTCTCTGTCTCTTTTCAACCTCTATATAAAGGTAAGGGGACAGAGAGAGAAGCTCTGCGACCACATTCCAGTCGTGACAGGATGAAAATACTGCAGATGTTGTTTATTCTGCATTTATTGCAAGACCTATTTCAGTATTATTATACAGGTTGTCTCCTTAGCTTCAAAAATAATAATAATAATACACTTTATGCCACTTAATGCGTGGCAAAGGCGGGCTTATTGCCTTAGGAAATTTCCTCCAGGCAACCCGGTTGACCTACATTTTTACATGGAATCCAAACCATGGAGCAGTGGGTAAAGGTATGCAGGTATTTTTTTTCATATCAGAAAAAACTTATTGGTACACGCAGGTTGGATACGAACCTCGGAGCTTTCGCAAGAGAAACCGACGCCTAGACCACTAGCCCACCCGCCACACCAATGGTTAATATTTTTTTATCCGGCATAAATATGATACCTATATAACCACTTAGTAGCGATGTAAGGAATCGTACATACATACATACACACACTGGATACCGTCGATCGGGGTAAGCAGAGTAGTCGGGGTTGTGCTGCAAGTACTTTTGTAAATTACAGCACCACACCGACCACCACATTTAGCAAAGTGTTAGGACAAAGTATCTACATATCAGGCAGCAAGTAAGGCACGAAGACTCACCTGCTACGTGACTCGGTGGAAGGACCGAGCCAAGGTGAGAGGTGGCTAGCCTGTCGCCCTTATGGGTGTCATCTTGTCCTTACCTTTATTCGCATTTTACTTTTACTATAATATAGTAAACACAACACAACACATAATGTGTTGTGCACAGAGCATGGTATTCCATGCTCTGTGGTGTTGTAGTATTAATGGGATATATCTGGGAGACTCTTTACAAGGTAATAGGAATACATAAGTGGACGCAAAGCACTGTGTACAAGCATTCTTGTAAGTCGATTGGTAGAAATGTTGGCGACACTGTCTTCCTATACAGAGCGCTCGGATGGTTCATCTAGCTAGAGCAAGTGCTACTCAAATGGTGGTCCGCGGACCGGTGGTAGCGGTTCGCGTCACGCTACATGCCGGTCCGCGACGAGGGAAGGGCAAAGCTAAAATAAATTTTTTTAGAGTTCCGTATCCGTCGTACGGAACCCTATTACTACGCCTACGCCGCCGTCAGTCTGTCTGTCGGAGGGCTGTACTGTATCTCTTGAACCGTAATAGGTAGCTCGTTGAAATTTTCACAGAATATGTGTTATTATGGCCGATATAACAATAAATAATAAAAATAAGAAAAATTAAAAAAATCACGTGGTCCCCATACAAGAAACTAAAAAGTGTATACGCGCCATCTACCGAAAACAGCATGAAGCAGCGCTGACCATGACATGGCGATGCGGAACCCTCGATGCGAGAGTTCGACTCGCACTTGGCCCGTTTTTTTTTCAGAGCAAGATTCCATAAAAACGCTCTGCTCGTAAATCAAATCATTAATTGATACCTATTTTGGAATGATTTCTTACGTGAACACCTAAGTTATTTATAACATTAAGAAAAGATCGAGATGAGATGATATTATGTGTTCTTCTTTAATTTAAATACAACTATAAACACACATCGCTTGTTTAAATATCCCACAAGTTCCCAAGGGGACCCTAGGTAACACACAATAAAAAAGACCGGTCCGCGAAACAAAAAACTTTGAGTAGCACTGATCTAGAGAATATTTCTTTGAACTGTGCGTGCGACGCGACTGTTAAGTGTGAGTCTAGCTACTAGCTAGCTAGAGCAAGGTCTGTCCAATTTAATTCGCGACTGGGTGGGAAGGCGGCAGCAAATTGTTTCATAAACGACCTCACCTCCACAGGACAGGATGGCGGAGGTGGACGATATGTCTATGAATAAATTCATGAACGTAGATTCGTGTGTTGCGTTGAGTTGCGAAAACAAAACCGTCACGCACCGTACTGCCTGGTGTAGTCGAGATCTTCGAAAATCAGGCCAAAGAGGCAAAAACGAATTTTATCTTTTTTTTTTATGGAAACTGACACTGTTGGCTACATCACCTACAACATCCGCGATGTCAGCCCATAACACCGGGTGAACTTGGTGCCATGTCAGTGCTTCCCTTCGGTCGTGCCGGCTACACTGAACTGGACGGAAAACACAAACTATTTACATAGCCGTTTTGACCGACGTTTCATTCAGTGCGGTGCTACCAACCCGGGCGGATTGAACCCTATCACCTATTAATATAAGAAGAAGGGAGTCATATCCCTTAGTCGCTATTTTTTTATCTATTGTATTGTTCGCACCCTATTGTTGATTTGCGGGGGGAGGGGGGGGGGGGGGGGTATTACTGCTGTAGACTTAGGGTAAAATATCATACGACGAATCTTATCGGTAACAATGAGTCGGACTCCTTTTGTATTAGAATTATACTACAAACACGACTACAAGTTCACCCTTTACTTCCACACATTAGGTGTAATAAAATGTGAAATTAAAATAATATATGTATTCTACTGCTATTTCTTTATTCGTTATTCTTTATTCTTTATTCATCATTCGTATGGTAGTACACTACGCTTGAATTTGTCCTGTTTAGTTTTTGGTCCCTCGATTTTATTAGCAGTCGAGGGGTTTTTTTATTTTTATTTTTACTTTTATAATGGATTATACCTATATTTTTTAAATCGTTTTTAAGACAACGATACCCCACTTTCCTGCCCCACTTGATGGATTAAAAAAAATGTCTCCGCCATTTTCTTTTATTAATTTTTTATTTTGTCATAATTTATTTTACTTCGACGGAGCGATACCTACAGAAGGTGATTCCTGTCATTATAACCAACCGTGAACCTCAATTGATCCCTGGACAAAGGTGACGCAAGCACGATGACTCTTCAGTCATTATGTATTTTACACACGAGACTCACAAAAAACCGGCCAAGTGCTATTCGAACTCGCGTACCGAGGGTTCCGTATCGCCATGTCATGATCAGCGCCACCTATGGCGTGTTTTATGAAATGCTTCATTTTAGTTCAAATTCATGATTAGTTAAAAATTAAAATGCTTCATACTGTTTACGGCAGATGGTGCGCATACACTTTTTAGTTTCTTGTATGGAGACCTCCATGAATTTTTTTACTTTCTCTTTTTATATTTTTTATATTTTCTTGTTATATCGGCCATAATAACACATATATACGCTCGCGTGAAATTCGTATTTAAAAAGAAGAAAGTACCTTTATTTCGGCGAGTTGAACAATTCGGTTTGTAGTAGAGCCACATCTTAGCGATCTCGTAGCCTATCCTGTGTGCCATATAATCAAATGTGCTGGTACTAAGTTTCATCGAATTCGGATGATCGGTTTAAGAGTTATGGAGGAACATACAAACATACATACATACAGAAAAGATTTCTAAAAATCGTAAATTTATTTTTAGTATCATATATAGGGCCTACATACACAGTATTTCTCATAAAACAAAGTAATTTACTCCATGACCATCCCTTACAGATTTATTATAATAGCATTGATGATAATATAGGTAATAAATAATATTTTTATTCCACAAGATAAAAAATTGTCGTATGTAATCCTGAATCGTGGTGATCGCCCTATAGGCACGTCGTGTGATAAGCTCGGCGGTTTTATCGCACCGGTTATCAGTTATCTATCACCCATAGCCGACGGTGTGATAGCCGCGACGCGGCGGCGCGGGGAGGCCTGCGCGCCGCCAAATGTATTGAGTACGTGCCTGCCTGCACTTAGGCCCACTTGCACCAACACGAGTTTAAAGTTAAGTAGCGAGTTATGGATTTAAACGCGGTTCCCACAGTCAACGTGTGCTAGCTTAACGAGTTAAACTGTTTATATATTAAATTTGTGTTGGTGCAAGTGGGCCTTAGCTCGTTTGAAAATTGTGAGCCTACTCAAAATGTCGTCCGTTACCACTGCGTAATATCCCGTACTGGAGCATTTTACTAAGCCTACCTACGCCGCCGTCTGACTGTCCGTCCATGCGTCCGTCCGTCCGTCCTAAGGATGTATCTTTGAACCGCAATTAATCGGTAACCGGTTGAAATTTTCACAGAATATAAGGGATAAGGGGATCCACGGACTATTCCACCAGCAAACAGTTTCTACTGCAAAATCCAGAATTTCGAAGCGGTTTTTTCAGGGACCCCTACTTGTTATTTCGTGATTGCCGGTACCATGTGGGGTCGGTACTTAAAAAGAATAGCCCCACTGCATCTCTCCCCATGCATGTCGTAAAAGGCGACTAAGGGATAAGCACAACATGCCGTGCATAAGGGCAACAGGCCAGCCACCTCTCACCTTGGCAAGGTGTTTCCACTGAGTCTTGCAGCATGTGGGCATTCATGCCTTACTTTACTTGCTGCCTGATCTGAGTTATCTTGTCCGAATACTTTGCTAAACGTGGTGGTCGGTGATGTGCTGTAATTCACCAGAATACTTGTACTACAAAACCATTTACTCTACTTACCTCGATTATCGGGATCGGCGTGTGGTGTGTATAACAACAAATAATAAAAAATAGAAAAAGTTAAAAATTAAGGGGTTCCCATACAAGAAACGTGTTTTTTTCCAAGTTTTTTTTTTGTGGTGCGGAAACCTTGGTGCGCGAGTCCGACTCGCACTTGGCCGGTTTTTTTTATTATTTATTATCAGTAGGAGTATTGATAGGAAATAATTGGAAAGCCCATTAACGCACCAATAGTTCATTAATACGTTTATTGAACCGAATACGATTACAACCTTGATGCACGATCGCGTAGGAAACGCTCCACCAAGGGGTACCGGCGCGGCGCGCCGGCGCGGCGGCGCGGCGACGAGATAAGCGGATTGGTTAACTGTTCAAACACGGAATTTTACGACGAACTCGACAACCGACAAACACGAACATATTTAGGTAGTTATAGTAGGTAAGTAAAAAACCGGCCAAGTGCGAGCCGGCACGCGCAACGAGATTTCCGCACCACAAAAAAAAAACGTCAAAAAAACACTTTTCTCGCATGGGAATTGGGGCCCCCCCAATAATTTTTCACGTTAATTTTTTTTTTATTATTGCTTGTTATATCCGCTCAAATAATTAGCTATTACGGTTCCAAAGATACAGCCATCGGACGGACGAAAAGGCAGACAGACGGACAAACAGACAGACATAGAGACGTTGTAGGCTAAGTAATAGGCTTCCGTACGGAGACGGAAACCTAAAAGCTGACTACGAAAAATTAAGGAAACAAGGAAATCTAAAAAATATGAAAGTTAAGAATTCTTGTATACGTAAAGGGGGTATAAGAAAAGTGGTATTTTTTTCAGCGTTTTTTTTTTTGTGATTCGGAAACCTCGGTGTGCGAACCGTTCTCGCACTTGGCCGGTTTTTATTTTCAACGCTGCGGACAGTACGACACGTCTAGCACCCGCTATTTTGGGCTGGTGGTCGAGAATAGAAGAAAATAAAAGAGAAGATAACACACGTGAAAGTAAAACTGCACCAAATACGACTGCGCCTCGGCATCGTAATTTCCAACAACATTCCTACTTAGAAAAGCGTGCGATTATAACTATTGGTGCACTGTTGCGTGAGAGGCAGTAAAATGAACGCGTCGTCGTCTGAGCCAAGAACGTTGAATAGGCAAGGACGTCGGGCCTTCCCCGCGCCAGCGTAACACGATGTTTGTATAAACGTACAAATTCCATTCGTTACCAACTAATCAGAGCGCGATACCGCCCGATACCACCCAATCAGAGCGCGCGCGCCGTCCCCTCCGCTACCCGCGGAGCTCGGCGACGCTGTTTATCGTATAAGCATTGCACAGTCTGACGTCCAAACTCTCTAAATGTTCTTGGTCTGAGCGATGCAGTACCTACTACGCAATCTTTATAGCAGCCACCTTTAAACATTTATCGCTGCGAATGATCGGCTCATATAACTCTGAATTCGTCACGGTGCTAAGGGCAGAATTTATGATAAATTGCTTCAGCGTTTGTACTGTTATGTAAACAGTTTTAATTTGATATGCCATTAGGTAGATAGTATTACGTTTGACGTGTACGTGTTTAATACACACCCATAAAGGTGTCTAACGACGCCAATGGTTATTCGGCCGTATGCGGGTTTTTAGAGTGCAATGCCGGACTGACAAGTGCCTACTCCCGCATAGTATTACAATTGAATTAATAAACGGTTGAAATAACCGAGGATGTGCTAAGTGGATATTCTTCTTTAACGCAAAATAATTCAAGACACGGCTGCTTGCGAACTGGACGATCACGGCACGGTAACGGTACTGTCGTGAGCACGACACGGCAACAGGGGAAACCTCGAGGGAAACCAAAATATAATTAAAACAATAGGAGCACCTTTCGTTTCGCACTGACCAGTGAAGGCGACGACGACGCGACGTCGTCGTTCCATAGTTACATTTTTGTCTCACTGCAGCGGCGGCCATACCATGGTCGTGCCGTGGTTTTGCCGTGACATGCCGTTGCGATGCCGTTGCGATGCCGTTACCGCCTAGTTTGCAAGCAGCTATTATGTAGTAGGGAAATGAGAAAGAAACATTAAATTTTAAATCTAGGAAGTTAGAATGACACTTATACATTTACAACTAGCTGAGTCCGTGGCTTCGCAAACGGCATTATTTCATAAATAGTTTTCCCCTAAAAACCTTAATTAAAAACGAGCATTAAAAAAACCGGCCAAGTGCGAGTCGAACTCGCGCACGAGGGTTCCGTATCGCCATGTCATGGTCAGCGCCAATCACGCCATCTAAATATTAATTAAAATGCTTCATACTCTTTTCGGTAGATGGCGCGCGTACACTTTTTAGTTGCTTGTCTGGGGACCCCGTGATTTTTTTACTTTTTCTTATTTTTATTATTTGTTGTTATATCGGCCATAATAACACATATTCTGTGACAATTTCAACGGCCTACCTATTACGGTTCAAGAGATACAGCCCTCGGATAGAAGGACAGACAGACAGATTTACAGACAGACAGACAGCCGGCGTAGGCTTAGTAATAAAGTCCCGTACAACTTATACGGAACCCTAAAAATTGCCAAATCGGTCTAGCCGTACTCAAATGATGCGCAAATGATGCAAATGATGTTTTCCACATCTACAAAGGTAATTTTGTAAACAATGCCGCAAGGCATTAAACTCGCCTTTACTTACTGGTCAACAATATAGTATCATTTCATTTCATTCATTTTAATTTCTTCAGCGATTGAAAGTGTAACGTAATAAGTATGAGTAGGTATGTGATAGAATCTTACGTATTACGTACGCAGTTGTATTTATTCGCATGTTTTTAATGTGCCGTCGTAAAGGTTATTCCATTAACCAGCAACCATAAACCAGTAGGCGAAGGCGTCGTCGCTTCGCTTCGTCTTACTGCATAAATTGAATACGGTGCTTCAGACTGGGAAGGCGAAAAACAGTCGATTTCAGCCCGAGTGTTAATGGCTCGCTAATAAATATTCATCACTATAACAGCTACTCCGGCATTTATTTCGTAGCATTAGTCATTTCCACAGTGTGGTGTGAATAAATATCTAGACGCGTTTATCGAAGACGTGACGTTTGGACTTTGGACTGATTTCATTAATTTTTTTTTTAAATGAAATCAGTCCAAACACTACCTAGACTTGTTGATAAAAAATCATTTAATTCTTTTTGATGAAGTCTAGGTGGTAGTCTCAAATTTGAGCGACTGGATTTTTAAAACCCGACGAAAAAAGAGGGATGCTACATTATAAGTTTAACGTGTGTATGTATGGGTGTGTCTGCTGTGGCATCGTAGCTCCCAAACGGATGGACCGATTTGGATGCGGTTTTTTATTAAAAAGCTGGTTTAATCGAGATGTTTGTAATCGAGTAATCAATAAATTTATTATTAAAAAGTGGACCGATGTGCATGCGATTTTTTTTTAAAAAGCTTGAAATAAATGTTAAATTACAAATTAAAAAAACTCCGTTTATATATGAAATAATTTCCGTTTACTTACTTAAAGGAGTTGGGGGACCGCTAATTAAATAAAATATAAAACTCAAAGCTGCGGGGGGTATTGAGAAACGTGTATTTTCAACTTGGTTTATTTTTGTATGCGAAAATCTAGGTGCGCGAGGCCGACTCGCACTTGGCCTTTTTTTACATTTGACCTTCTTGACCTTCACGCACCGGAGTAATCACCACGAACAGCGCGTGTGGCAGACAAACGGACGGACGGACGGACGGACATACACCTATACAAAATATAAGGCATCGCTGGGTACAGAACCCTAAAAAACCAGAATGGCTTACCATGCTTGGTAATATCCAATAGGAAAGAGTATGGTGTTTCGCGTTGGCGGCAGGCTCCATAACGTCTCGCAACGTGTTTTAATTCGAGTACTTTCAGGTTTAGTGACTTTGTGGAGGCAGTTTTAGTGTCTAAGGCTGAGATGAAGTGGCATTGGAGAGGGCAATGACGCGGAATGACTTGACTTATGCAGACTCATGCAGTATCGTAGCACGCATGGGTGAATTCGCGTCAGCGCTAGAGTCTTGCAAAGCTTTTATCTTCCAGCATCTGATACCGGCTTCTGTTCTTATGGTTTAAAGGATTTCCCATCACAGGCCTTTCAAAATTAGTTCATAGTACGCTAAGGAGGTGTTCTGTATCGGAAATAGATCACTTTTGAAGAACAAAGAATTTATTTCTTTACAAAAAAAATTTTTTTTTAATGTAAAATGTAAAAAAAAATTTTTTCTTAATCGTTTCAGTCATGCCAGGAACAAAAAAGTCTTCCAACACGTAGATCTCTTTCTTTCAGAAATTGTGAAAAACCACAATTTTAGTTTTATAAGTATGGAATAGAAAGAATTTGATTTTTTTTTTATCAACTTACACGTGTTACATCATAATGGTCATGAAGACTTTTTTGTTACTGTTATGAAACTGAATCAATTAGGCTATAAAAATCAACCACCTATTTTTTTATTTAAATACACAAAAAAAAATTACATTTAAAAAAAGCCCAAGGTCCAAAAAATTGTATATAGATTTTACTCCCTATATGATACAGAACCCCCCCTTGGCGTACTACGAACTAATTTATATTATTTTAAAATTTTATTATCCGTCGATGACTAATAAAATTCGAAATATTATGTATAATATGTGTTTTTCTTATTTGTTATGTATAAATTATTATAAAAATACTAATACCAAATATTGGTCAAAATTAAATTATTTCCTTCTTATGTATCACAAGCACGTGATACACTGTGAGTTAAATCAATTCCAAAAGATACAAGGTTCATTCGCTCATTCATTAGAAATAAAAAAAATTGAATTTTCATTTTATAGTTTTTAAAACTTTTTAAAACTAAAATTCCAAATGTTTTAGGGTTATGTACCTCAAAAGAGGAAAAAAACGGAACCCTTATAGGATCACTGCGTTGTCCGTCTATCTATCTGTCGGTGTCAGGAACGGGTAGAGGTATGAAGTTGAAATTAATACCAAATACTAAGGTCTACGTTTCCTCGGGGGTATAAAAAATGTAAGCTTCTAAGTCAAAGCAAACACAAGATACGGCCATTTATGTCACATAATTTGCTACTGGCAAATCTAATCAAAACCTATAGAGTACTTCCCGGGACTTTTTTTTAAGAAGCAAGTCTCAGCACTAATCCATTGTTATTATAATAACCCTAGTCGGGACAAGGGTTATAATATCGGACGAGGGTCGTATATATCGATGGTCCGAGCCGAGACCGCGCCGTCAGCTCAAAATTTTCAACAATCAACAAAAGTATTTTTTTTGTAATTGGGTAAAAATAACACGAAGTATACAGAAATTGAATAACTTCTACTAAATGTAAACCTAACCGATGGATAAATCTCAACTGATGCCTCTGAATCGTGAACTCAAAGCTCTGCTGTGCTCGCTCGCAGCTCGATAGACCGCGCGTGGCCGAGAGTCAGAGACGGCGCAAGGCGTGGGCGACGACCTGGGCGACCGCCCACGCCTCGCGGCCCAAGGGGCCTCGCGCCTCGAAATTTCATGCAGCTTTGATTCATGAAAAATATTCAGCTAGACCGATTAAAAGAGATCCCGAGTAAACATGTTTAGACTTAATCAAAGGCAAACTAACTAAAGCTTACTATAAAGCCTTTATCCGACACAAGCAGGACAGAGGCAGTGAAGGCTGTATTATTGCAATTTGATTATGTTTACTTTTATCGACGAAAGGTATGCTGACAAAAATGTTTGATTTGATCGGTATACCGGAAATCCATTTCAACAGGGAAAATCCATAAAATGCCTCCTCTAGTGCCAACAGAGAGGGCCTCGCAAAATATATCTTGCCCGCATCAAATTTAGGTATTGCCCCGCCACTGCCGAGAGTTCGCGGATGGTTCGCGGTCTCGGTCGGAGTGCTAGGAGAACCGGTCACGCCGCGCCGCCCCGCTCAACCCGCGCCGCAGCACGCGCCCGCCACGTGCCCGCGCGCCGCTGGACCGCGAGAAAGTTGCACGGTGCATCAGCGCGCACGCATACAGGCTATGATCGACGTCGACGTCTCGGCTCTCGACCTACATCATCACCTCACCTTAGGGTTGCCAACCGTACTTTAAAATAAAGTATATTACTTTATTTTAGGTCTTCGTACTTTTAACTTTTATATAGCAATAAAGTACGTGAAAATACTTAAATTCAATCTTAAAGTTCAAACAATGCGTGAAATGAAACGTAAACTAACAGCGCCTCAGTAATCGAATGCAGTGCATCATATAGTGTATCCAAAAATACCTAATCACTGCTGAAATGTCCAGAGAACCCTAAAAATATAAATGTTTTAAAATTTAAATAATAATACTTTTTTTTAGACTGTAAGTAGATACTTTTTATTTGCTATCACTGAAATCAGAAATACGTTATTTCTTCTAAAAAAAGTTGGCAACCCTACCTCACCTACACGTGCAAGGCGAAGGCTATTATACCGAGTGCGGAGGTTCGTCGGCGCGCGCAACCTTTCAATGCTTATTTCTGCGCGAAACCTTCGTCTGACTGTCTGGCCGAATGTTCCGTTGCGATTGCGATACGCTTGCGCCCGCGCATTTGAACAAACGCTATTGAAATCGTTTGCATAGCATAATTTTAAATCAGTTATGCAATTGTCATGTTGCACGTTTTTTTTTATACAATATAGAAAGCTTGGCTATCCCGTAAAATTTATTGAATAATACGTAACCTATAACAATTTTAGATTAAAATATATATTATTATATTAGATAAATAGTAGATTAATAAATCTGTAAGGGATCGTCGTCGTGGAGTAAGTAAGTTACATTGTTTTATGACTTGAGGTACTGCGTTTGTAGACTCTATGTATGTAGCTCCTAGATCCTAAAACTAAATCGACTATTTTTAACCGACTTCAAAAAAGGAGGAGGTTCTATGTTCGGCTGTATGTATTTTTTTTTATGTATGTCAGCAATATCTTCCCCAATTGTCAACCGATTTCGATGATTCTTTTTGTGTTCGGTTCAGTCTAGCTCCAAGCTGGTCCCATTTTTTTTTGGTCAAGATCGGATTGGAAAGCGAGGCGGAATCGCGAGGCCGAAGGCCGAGCGATTCCGCCGAGTACATTAATAGCAAATAAAAATTACTAAAAAAACTGTGAAATAAAAAACTATTTAAAAAAATATAAAAACCGCCTTCAAAAATGTATGAAATAAAAAAATCTAAATCGAACCCTAGAGTTGAAGGCAGTGGTGCTAAAGCAAGCAAAAATAACCGACCGCCTTCAACTCTAGGGTTCGATTTTTATTTTTTTATTTCATACATTTTTGAAGGCGGTTTTTATAGTTTTTTAAATAGTTTTTTTTAGAAATCTTTTCTGTATGTATGCATATAAAAAATGCATTACTCTGAATACGGGAATTGACTCATGTCACACTTATGTAGATATGGGATTTTCTCGAGTGATATGATAACGTGAAATATGACAGCTAACACATCTATTTGATAAATTGCTCGATTACGCCGTCACATTATGCTTATCAATTTAATTTTTAGGGTTCCGTATCCGGAACATTTACTAAGCCTACGCCGTCTGTCTGTCTGTCTGTCCGTCCGTCCGTCCGTCCGTCCGTCTGCCCGAGAGCTGTATCTCTTGAACCGTAATAGGTAGCCCGTTGAATTTTTCACAGAATATGTGTTATTATGGCCGATATAGCAACAAATAATAAAAATAAGAAAAGTAAAAAATTCACGGGGATTCCCATAAAAGAAACGAAAGAGTGTATGGGCGCGCCATCTACCGAATAGAGTATGAACCATTTTAACTAATCATGAATTTTAACTAATATGAAGCATTTCATAACACGCCATAGATGGCGTGAGTGGCGCTAACCATGACGATACGGAACCCTCGGTGTGCGAGTACTACTCGCACTTGGCCGGTTTTTATAGAAAGCGAGACATGCGGCGCCGAGCCACCCATAATATGCCTAACGACGCCCATGAACATTCGGCCGTACGCGGGGGTTGCGAATGCCATGTCGGTCTGACAGGTGCCTATTCACGCCTCTCTTGAATTACCCGAGACTATACTATACTTTGACGATACTTAGGGGGGGGGGGGGGGGGGGGGGGGAAGATATATGGGCAGGGAGAGCATTCCAGAGTTTACCAGTTCTGTGGAGGAAGATATGCAGAAGCGATTTATCTGGACTGGACTATTGTGACGGTTTTCCAGACATGCGATTTCGATGATTTTTATAAAAACCAGCCAAGTGTGAGTCGGACTCGCGCACCGAGGTTTCCGTACCACCATCTAATTGGTCGATTTTTATTATTTGCAATTTATTTGTACAGATTTTATTTTTTACTTCCGATCTATGGTAATTACTTCAAAACTGAGCCTCTGGTCTAGTGATGCCGCGATGTCGAGTCAAACCGGATGTAGGCGGCTCTACTATCACTTTGATCGCATTAAATCAATTTATTCGTTAATCCTATCTTATAGGTAGATAGATCGATAAGTGCGATTTGCAATGGCGCCTATTTGACGCCATCGAACTTTTCCGTAATCATGAGTTTCTTTCTTTTTTATTTAGACATTCTTAGGCCCAATTGCGCCAACACGAATTTAGAGTTAAGTAGCGAGTTATGGATTTAAACGCGGTTCCCACAGTCAACGGGTACTAGCTTAACGAGTTAAACTGGTTTAAATCGTTAAATTCGTGTTGGTGCAAGTGGGGCCTTAGGCCCACTTGCACCAACACGAGTTAAACTGGTTTATATATTTAATTTGTGTTGGTGCAAGTGGGCCTTAGTATGTTACATTTAACACAATTAAAACTTAGTACCTATGTAAGTTATTATATATATAAAAAAACAGCTCTATAAGGTTTCTTACCCGGTTCTTCCTTATAGATTGCATTGCTGGGACATGACAAAAAAATTATGACGAACCATACTGCATATGCATACGTTAGGTATCAATGAAATATTGTTAATGTTGAAATGAAATGAAATGAAAATGAAATAAAATGAAATTAAAATATACTTTATTGCACAAAAAGTGACAAAAGGCGGACTTAAAGCCTTAAGGCATTATTTGCCAGTCATGCCTGAGATTGTGAGTAGGGTAGGGTAGTGCGGAAAATTAAATGAGAGGAAAAAAAATGTTGTGTGTTCTTTATGGCCAAATAAATATCTGAATCGGAATCTGAATTTTTCGAACAGCCAATGGAATTGACAAAAAAAAACTTTAAAATAAAAAAAAAATCCTAACTTTTAACTATAACACCATATTATTATAGCCTCTTAAACACGGTAATCTAAAATATCCCGAATTAGATTTATTGGGTAAGAAATATTGATATTATATTTTTAAGTCTGGAGAAAACATTGAGGCAAAAAAATTGTACGCACGCGCTGAGGGCACGCACCGTCACGTCACGTCTTGATACTGATTAATTGGTTATAAAAGTGACAGATTGGTAGCTGCTCTTGACGATTTGGCAATATAATAAAGTCAACGATAATGGTAATAATCATGTAATAATCTCTTGGGCCTTTATTTTTTACTTTACGAAGTACGATTTGCAATAATTGCAAATAAAAAAACCTTGTTCAGCCTTTAAGTAAATACATAAAACGCACACTATAGGTATTCCCGACAATCGGAGTAAGCAGAGCGATCGGTGTATTTCTACAAAAACTCAGCTAAAAAATATAAAAACCGCCTTCAAAAATGTATGAAATAAAAAAATAAAAATCAAACCCTAGAGTTGAAGGCGGTCGGTTATTTTTGCTTGCTTTAGCACCACCGCCTTCAACTCTAGGGTTCGATTTAGATTTTTTTATTTCATACATTTTTGAAGGCGGTTTTTATATTTTTTTAAATAGTTTTTTATTTCACAGTTTTTTTAGTAATTTTTATTTGCTATTAATGTACTCGGCGGAATCGCTCGGCCTTCGGCCTCGCGATTCCGCCTCGCTTTCCAATCCGATCTTGACCAAAAAAAAAATGGGACCACCTTGGAGCTAGACTGAACCGAACACAAAAAGAATCATCGAAATCGGTTCACAATTGGGGAAGATATTGCTGAACATACATAAAAAAAAAAATACATACAGCCGAACATAGAACCTCCTCCTTTTTTGAAGTCGGTTAATTACAGTACAAAACCGACCATCACGTTTAGCAAAAAAAAATTTTTTTTTATTGATACGCGAGACACGTGGCGCCGTCAGTATGGATTGTTGAGCCGACGCGACGCCCAAAAGCATTCGGTTGAATGTTAGGAAAAGACAACCTATCAAGCAGCAAGTAAGGCACTAAGATTTTCCTACTGCATGACTCGTTGGAAACGGTTCCAAGGTGAGAGTTGGCTACCCTGTCGCCCTTTAGCACGGCCCCTTGTTCTTACCCCTTAGATGTCTTTCACTACATGTACAGGGAGAGGTGCAGTGGGACTATTATTAATTATCTATAGAGCTTTGAAGATATTTACATTCGCCGTGCATAAGAAAATCGCAAGGTGCGTTCACTTAATAAAGTACTTAGATGATCGATCGAAGCAGCTATGTAGGTTTAAACAGGTGCAAGGGAATTTTGGTTCAATATTGATCGGAATAATGTTTCGATCATTCTTTATTGATGGATGATATACCTACGTAAAACTGTAGGTACCTTCCCTTCTCACCTAACTATAGGTGGTAGGGTTTATTCCGCCCGAACATCGGTCAAAGTGACTATGTCAATAGTTCGCGTTTTCCGTTCAGTTCAGTCTAGCCGGCACGGCCAAAGGCAAGTAGCGACATGTCACCTAGTCCACCAAGGTGTGACGAGCTGACATCACGGGCGTAGAAGGCGATGTAGCCAACCGTGTCACGTTCCATAAAAAAAAAACCTGATGTATTTTTTTTTTCTCTAAACCTACATTATTTTCCCCAATACTCAAGCAAGCGGTCTTCAACAGTGGTCTTCTCTAGCTCAAAATGTCTTTCGGTTTTCAGGCGACTATGGCAAAGACAGACGGAGTTTCGAACACCAAAACTCAAAAAGTACATCCCTAGTTTTGAATTACTCTTCTGCTCAAGGCTAACGTGGGTGTAGGTTATTGCGAGTAGGGAAGCACTGCAATACCATTAAGAGATTCCTACGCAAATGGACTGACAATTATGTCTACGTGACCTTGTGTTGGCGTGGCTCCAAGCATTCAACCAACACTAAACTTAGAATTGTCTATATTCTATAATTTTTCCACTAATAACGCTGTCTGCACGCTATTTCCGCATTATCACCAAGTAAGTATACTAATTTATATAGTTTTTTTTTAACAAATGAGGATCACGAATTAATTTCCAATGAATACAGAAAGTAACTATTCAAAAAGGAATTCTAATTTTAGGAATGTTTATGTTCCCGTACCCCATACGGAAGCCTTTTTTTTTATGGAACCTGACACGGTTGGCTACATCACCTACAACATCCGTGATGTCAGCCCATAACACCGGGTTAACTAGGTGCCATGTCAGTGCTTCCCTTCATTTCATGTCGGCTACACTAAACTGGACGGAAAACACGAACTATTTACATAGCCGTTTCGACCGACGTTTCGTTCAGTGCGGTGGTACCAACCCGGCCGGGATAAACCCTACCACCTAGTAAGGTAAGAAGGGAAGGGACCTACAGTTTAACGTGGAATCCGAACCACGGTCAGCCTCCAACGGTCGAGCGGTCACCCATCCAAACACTGACCGCGCTCAGCGTTGCTTAATAACAGTTGACTAACCAACCGCGCCACTGAGCTACCGAGGATGACGAATTTTCTTATCCCTTAGTCGACTTTTACGACATGCGACGGGGAGAGATGCAGTGGGGCTATTCTTTTTAAGTACCGACCCCACACGGTACATATTACTAATCCTATTACTAATCCTGCAACTTCTGTCTGTCCGTTCGTCTGTCCGTCCAACGTATGTATCTTTAGAACTGTAATAGCTAGCTGGTTGAAATTTTCACAGAATACTTATGTGTTACTTTGTTAAATTGAAAAATTGATAAATTACGGCGGGTCCCAATACAAGAAACGTGTTTTTTCAAGGTTTTTTTTGTGGTGCGGAACCTCGGTGCTCTTGTCCGACTCGCATTTGGCCGGTTTTTTTTTCACAATCAGCACAACACCGATTACTCTGCTTATCTCGTTTGTCGGGGCACAGTACACAGTGCAGCATGTGTTCTAAAAGTATTCTTCCTGAAATTTGTATCCCTTACCCCTCCTAGGTTGTAGGCTTAAATTGTTGCCAACTAGATCGTGTAACTTTTGTACCGTGTGGGGTCGGTACTTAAAAAGAATAGCCCCACTGCATCTCTCCCCGTCGCATGTCGTAAAAGTCGACTAAGGGATCGTCAGCCTCGGCAGCTCAGTGGTGCGGTCAGTTATTGGATGGGTGACCGCCCGACCGTTGGAGGCTGACCGTGGTTCGGATTCCACGTTAAACTGTAGGTCCCTTCCCTTCTTACCTTACTAGGTGGTAGGGTTTATCCCGGCCGGGTTGGTACCACCGCATTGAGCGAAACGTCGGTCGAAACGGCTATGTAAATAGTTCGTGTTTTCCGTCCAGTTCAGTTTAGCCGGCGCGAAATGAAGGGAAGCACTGACATGGCACCTAGTTCACCCGGTGTTATGGGCTGACATCACGGATGTTGTAGGTGATGTAGCCAACCGTGTCAGTTTCCATAAAAAAAAAAAAATTGATCGGTACAGACTACAGATACTGAATAAAACATTCAGCAATCCAAAGGGAGGTCTCCTATACGGCACCTCCTGGAAGTAGATAATTGGCTTGTCGGAGCATGTGCTCTGGCCTCTCTGACTCAGTCCACCCATACCGGACTTTTTTATATTTTTATTTTTTTTATGGAAACTGACACGTTTGGCTACATCACCTGCAACATCCGTGATGTCGGCCCATAACACCGGGTGAACTAGGTGCCGCGTCAGTGCTTACCTTAATTTCATGTCGGCTACACTGAACTGGACGGAAAATACTACCTAACTATATTTAGATAGCCGTTTCGGCCGAATTTTCGTGGTACCAACCAATCCGGGCGGGATTTACATAAAAAGGGTGTCCTTGTTCACCGTTTTTAAACGTGTTTGATAACATGCTCAAATACAAAACCAAATACATACCTACAGATTCCAAAAACAAAATTTATTGAAAATGTGTTCTTTCATGTAAACGCTAACGTTTCACGACATAATAATAAATATTCATTACAGAAATGTCACACTAGTGAACCATCTAGAGCTCGAAGCGTGTTCTCCACATAATGACCACTGTACAATGTAGGTACTCTTACTATTGAGTACAGTCACGCGTAGCAGATAGGGCACGTGTCTTCAAGAACCAACAACGCCTATAAGGTTACAGTCGCCTGTATCGCTTACGCCAGGGGTCTCCAAACTACGGCCCGCGTCGCCACTTTATCCGGCCCGCGTCGCCACATTATCCGGTCCGCGCCACGGTTTGTGGCCTAAACATTTATTTTTAATTCATCTTAAATTGTGAATGGGCGAGCTGCTTACCTAGACTCTAGGTAGAGTCTCGTTAACTAGAGTAAACATAGCACCAATGGCACCAGTGCTATTCGGTCGGTCGGATAGCGGCTCAGCGCCGCCGCACAAGGCTCTCTGATGAACATTTACGGTCTACAAATAGGTACTACAAATAGTGCTGGATACTTTCTGATGCAGCGCATCAGCATGGCTGTACAGAAGGGCAATGCCCCGCCAGCGTTATGGGCACATTCCCGTCATCGGACCATTTGGATGAAAGTTTTATGGATGCGTGATTTTTTATTAGGTTAATAATTTTAAGTTATTATGTTATGTTATGTTATGTTATGTTATGTTATGTTATGTTATGTTATGTTATGTTATGTTATGTTATGTTATGTTATGTTATGTTATGTTATGTTATGTTATGTTATGTTATGTTATGTTATGTTATGTTATGTTATGTTATGTTATGTTATGTTATGTTATGTTATGTTATGTTATGTTATGTTATGTTATGTTATGTTATATTGTCTTGTTATTTAAGTGTTACCATTTGTATTGTTATAGGGAGTGATCCTTATTTATGAATTTTCTTAAAATGTTTGACAAATAAATATTGCTTTTTACCGCATTATCTGCTATCCTATCCTACAAAATTCGACCCCAGTATTAAAGATATAATTGTTGATCGACAAGTGCATGTGTCACATTAATAAACATTTTTTTTTTTTTTACAAAATTGCTTTATTTTTCTCATTATTATACTAAACATTATTCAAGGAAAGTACCTACACATTTTGAGTTTACACTTTATAAAAAAAAATTATATAGACAAAAAAATTGCGTTTGATTTTTGCCCGCCAATATTTTTTGATAAGTCAATTTGGCCCGCCTGTAAAATAGTTTGGAGACCCCTGGCTTACGGTATACGTAGGTACTTTTAATCTATTTCCCTATACGCTGAACGACGAGACTGAGGAAAATCGCACAATGAAAACGACATAGTACATCAGTACCTAGGTAATGTCCTGTCGTTCGTTTCGTAGAAGGAAATAAATTATGTCTAGGTAAATAAATGCGTTGACACTAACAGGCGTGCATGCTACATACTTGTAGTGCGCGAGTAGGTGCTGCGCAGTCGAAGACATTGCGAACAGTTTTGAGTTACACGTACGGAGTGATTTTGCGAATGCCTGCACTGCTTCAGTTCAACTGAACTTGCTTTGCAAACAAATGAGACGACATTGGAAAATAAAGATGAGGACAAAAAAAAATATGATGAAGATGATTGTTTTTGTTATTTTCACCTTCACCTTATTTTCTTCAAAACAACTAGACGAAAAAAGTTGAAATATGGCACACACATAATATAATATAGAGTTTGATGACCCAATAACGGATGTGGAGGGTAAATAAACGAATTTCGATTTTGGCGATCAATTTTTGGGGACAAATCAAAAAGATGAATTTTTTTTAGTGCCTCATTTTTATGTATCCAACCCGATAGTAAAACAACAAATAAATAAAAACCGGCCAATTACGTGGTGGTTTGTAAACCTCGGTACGCGAGCCCGACTCGCACTTGGCTGTTTTTTTTTTTCAAATAATATGGTCAGTCTGAGTTACAGAATCCAGTTTTGAAACTCTGCACATACCTATACACAAAATCAACCTGTAGTCACCGCTTAGATGCAGCTGATGACCATGGAAAAGTTTTTAGAATTCCGTAGTCAGTGAGTGAAGCTTATAAAATCGATCAAGAGTCTGTCCGTCCGTCCGTCCGTCCGTTCATCTGTCTGTCACAGCTCTTAAACGGTTCTGTATCTTCTTGAAACTTGTAATGTTTTTAGATTCAGTGTTCATAGTTTATGTGTGAACAAATGTCACAAAAAAAGAAAGTGAATGATGTGAGCAATGCAGTAAAAACTGCGTTTGCAATATAATTTTAAACATATCTATTTTTAACAGTTCGATTAAAACATCGGTGAAATGGTATTTCAAAGCCTAGATTACTAAAATATTTTGTAAACATAATATTGTATACAAAGTTATTTTAGACGGTTATTCCAAAATTAAATGCTTAAGAATTCATGAAAAAAAATTCAAGTAGTTCATTTACTTAAGCACAGTTTGCGCGGGGCCCCGAGGTGCCGCCAGCCAGTGTCGTTTCGCAGGCTCTCGGAAATAAGATCCGCGTTTTGAAACGCACCAATGAGCAAGTAGAGCAGTGAGTTTCGCGGGTGCCTAAACCTCTAGCATCTTCTATACTCTATCTGTACCACTAGTAGGGTGAACCGTTCGATTATTACCTGCGCTCATTCATTCACATCTACATTTTGTAGCTGACCACCTTAAGTTTGTAGCTGACCACCTTCAGTTTGTACCTGACCACCTTCAGTTTGTAGCTGACCACCTTCACTTTGTAACTGACCACTTTCAGTTTGTAGCTGACCACCTTCAGTTTGTAGCTGACCACTTTCAGTTTGTAGCTGATCACCTTCAGTTTGTAGCTGAGCACCTTCAGTTTGTAGCTGACCACCTTCAGTTTGTAGCTGACCACCTTCAGTTTGTAGCTGACCACCATCAGTTTGTAGGTGACCACCTTCAGACCACATTCAGAAATCGGTTCATTTCCTTCATGCGTCATTTGCAATTTTATTATATACATTATTCATATCTTAAGATGTTCAAACTCGAACAAACTCGCCGTGGACTTTGATTTGTCGTTTTCTCTCTTCGGAGGTCACACAATAGCGAGTCGTGCAGTTTTTTACACTTTTATAAGAATTGTTTATTTACTTTAAATCCATTTTAAAGCGGCGGGTGGCCGAGTGGTTTTGCATCGGCTTCTCATGCGAGAGGTCCGAGTTTCAAATCCGGTCGGCGTGTACCAATGAGTTTTATTCTGACGAAAAAATTTACGTGCATACCTTCACCGTTCGGAACCGTTGTAAAACTGTAGGTCCCTTCCCTTACCCCTTACTAGGTGGTAGGCTCAAATTGTAGCCGACTGGGTTGGTACCACCGTATTGGATGTAAGATGGCCGCATAGCAGCCTCGGTAGTGTTCTCCTTTAGTCCAGTATAGCCAACAATCCAGGGAAGTCTCCGGTATGGCACCTACCTTCTCGGAGGTGATATTGGCTGGTCGGAGCATGCGTGCTTTGGCCCCTCCGACTCAGTCACTCATACCGGATAACATAAAAAAAATGTCATCAATAAGTATTTTGTCATTGCAAATCTATCTATTTATAACACAAATCACTCAGACGGAATGTTGTGGATGAGAAGAGGCCAAGACTTGTGTCCGAACAACAAGCAAACGCTTCAGTCTATCTCCGAATGGGGCCGTAGAAATTTGATCGAGTTCAACGCTTCCAAGACACAAGTTTGCGCGTTCAGTGCGAAGAGAGCGGCGTTCACACCAGCTCCTTCCTACCAAGGCACGTCGCATAAATTAAGTGACCACCTCCGGGTCCTCCGAGTCGAACTGTCGGACGAACTAAACTTCCGGCGCTATATCGAGGGCAAGGCCGAGCAGGCTTCTAAAAAGCTGGGCGTACTCAATAAGGTGCAACGGATGGTACTTCACGGAGGTCCAAAGGCTGCTTTTGTAGAAAATGATTTTGAATACTTCTACACGCTCGACAATAACCTCATAACCCTTTCTTTAGCCTTCGCCGCAGTCGGGTAATAGGAACTGGACAAATAAGAAGTTAAAACAATGTAAGCGGAAAGACAGGACCATGCCGCTTGAATGTCCATCATCGCCGTGGCGCCGAAGCATGTCGTGCAGGATCAGCCATGACGTGACTTGACAATTATATAACGGTAACCGGTGTCGGTGTATGTATTTGTCAGCGCATGCAGACTTCGTTGTTGGATGTGCGTAAGAATTTCGATCAGATTACATCCGATGAATAATATTAAATCATGTTTGCCTATCTTTTACTACTTATACACGGTGTTGCAACCCCAACCGTAAAATCCGAAAGGGGGTGATTCTGTACGTGAAATAGAACAACTTTTGTTCTACGACTTTTTAATTTGAAGAAAAAAAACAATTTTTTTTCGCCATACATTTTGAAAATAGGTAATTAAAATTTGTATGGAAAAAATAATTTTGTTTTTGTTTCAAAAAAATGTTTTTCGCCAGAGATGTTGTTTAGTTTCACATATAGAATAACCCCCTTATGTCAGTTAAAAATATTACGGGGGCAACTGCAACACCGTGTATATTGATTGCAATAAATAATATACACATAAAAAAATGTATAAAACCCCAACGCCAAAATCGGAAAACATGACAGACAACTTAATTTTAAAGAGCTACACAAAATTTCGAACTCGGGCGTGTTCATTCAAATTCAGTATTTCACAGTTGTGCATTAATTTTTTTTATTATTATTCACTTATGCACAATATCCGTGATTGAATAAAAAATGGTGTTACTTAGTGGACGGAAGTAGTCTTACAGATTGATTTATGCGGAACCCTCGGCCCGCCAGTTCAACTCGCACTTAACTTTTTTTTTAAGTAAAATTTCGCAAACAAACAATTTGTATGGCCTTGTTGGAGGCTGGCTGCGCTAACATGGTTGTATAGCTTTCAACATCGTAGCTAGTAGCCAGTTTTCTCTCAACTAAACCCCTCACACGCTCGTATAAACTAAAGGCACATTTTTAGAAATTCGCTTTGCTTGGTCAATTTTAGAAAATCTTTTAATGTTAAAAGCACAAAATAATTAAAAAAAATTATGTGTTGAACTTCGTTTCCAGACAGAGCTTGTACATATTTAGTTTATATACATATTTAGTACCGTGTGGGGTCGGTACTTAAAAAGAATAGCCCCACTGCATCTCTCCCCGTCGCATGTCGTAAAAGTCGACTAAGGGATCGTCAGCCTCGGCAGCTTAATGGTGCGGTCAGTTATTGGATGGATGACCGCCCGACTGTTGGAGGCTGACCGTGGTTCGGATACCACGTTAAACTGTAGGTCCCTTCCCTTCTTACCTTACTAGGTGGTAGGGTTTATCCCGGCCGGGTTGGCACCACCGCACTGAGCGAAACGTCGGTCGAAACGGCTATGTAAATAGTTCGTGTTTTCCGTCCAGTTCAGTGTAGCCGGCGCGAAATGAAGGGAAGCACTGACATGGCACCTAGTTCACCCGGTGTTATGGGCTGACATCACGGATGTTGTAGGTGATGTAGCCAACCGTGTCAAGTTTCCATAAAAAAAAAAAAAAATTGTTGCATGCATTTTTTTTTAATAAAAACTGACACGGTTGGCTACACCACCTACAACATCCGTGATGTTAGCCCATAACACCGGGGGAACTAGGTGCCATGTCAGTGCTTCCCTTCATTTCATGTCGGCTATCTATAATCTATCTAAGTATAATGTGTGGGGCCGGTACTTTAAAAGAATAGCCCCACTGCATCTCCCCCCCATGCATGTCGTAAAAGGCGTCTAAGGGATAAGGACGGGATGCCGTGCTAAAGGGCGACAGGCTCGCCACCTCTCACCTTGGCACGGTGCTTCCACCGACTCATGCAGCGGGTGGGTCTTCGTGCCTTGCTTGCTGCTTGATCGATTGAATCTTGTTCGAATACTTTGCGAAACGTGGTGGTCGGTGTTGTGCTGTAATTTAACAGAGTTCTTGCAGCACAACACCGATTACTCTGCTTACCCCGATTGTCGGGATTCAGCGTGTGTGATATGTATGTATCTAAGTATAATCTAATCTATCCACCTACTTACTTCTAATAGGTTATCCTTTGCTCTTTAGTTAACTTTAAAATTATTACCGGTTCTAACATTATTTTCGGTTATTAAACATTTTAACGGCTTTACGGTTCCGATGTGGCTGACACTTTAATTAAGCCAAAGCTTTCAATAATATTAGCATAACCATGGTACCTAAATTGAAACCCATATAATTTTCAGTGTTCGTGGGACTGCGCGGCGAAAATTTCGAACGCGAGTGCGAAACTGAACAAACAAAGCTGTTTGAATCGGACTTAGGATGAATACTTTTAGGGCATTCGAAATTGTAAGTTGCAATCATTGACCAAGCACAACACTGGATTTCGTATAGCGGCGTAAATATTGGTACAAATAAAATGGTACCGGTCGTCTTGTATTTATTCTTTAGTTATGGTGAGTTTCTCATTCTTACAAAAGGCCACATCGAGTCTTTCATAGCTTCTTTGCTTGTTGTATTTTCATACTTATGTCTCTATTTACTACTAGCTGTGTCCGCGGCTTCAGTCGTGTTAAAGGTCGATTTATTGATGTTTAAATAAATGTGATCAGCTTTTTTAACATCTTTAGCACGGGAGTCACATATTTATTGTTGTGGTTGATTAATGGTTGGAATCACATCGAAATGTATACTGCGAAAACCCCCTTTCGTGAAATGGTATTGTTATTTCCACGCAGTGTTGAATTTATTAAAGGGGTTCGAACGGATTAAATCTTTATGCAAATGTGATGTACACCTATTACCTTTTTTTTTTTATGGAAACTGACACGGTTGGCTACATCACCTGCAACATCCGTGATCTCAGCCCATAGCACCGGATGAAATTGGTGTCACGTCAGTGCTTCCCTTCGGTTGTGCCGGCTACACTGAACTGGACGGAAAACACAAACTATTTACATAGCCGTTTCGACCGACCTTTCATTCAGTGCGGTGGTACCAACCCTGGCGGGTTAAACCCTACCACCTAGTAATATAAGAAGGGAGTCATATCCCTTAGTCGCCTTTTACGACATACACGGGGAGAGATGCAGTGGGGGTATTCTTATAAAGTACCGGCCCCACACGGTACAAACCTTACACATGCCCAGAACACGTACTTGTTCAACAGAGGGTTTCGTCTTTTCATTTCTTCAATTTTATATTATTCAAATGCGTACGCGCAGCTCGATTCGCACAAAAGATAATATGTATATAATAAAATTAAATAACACACAAAGGATGGAATCGTGAGAAACTGTGCGGCAACTCAATGCCGGGCGGGAGTCGGGATGCAAAAAAAAGGAGGAGTAAATCCTTGAGATCCGACCAACCACCTATAACGATACCACCGTATGGGATAATATAGTATACGCCCTCAAAATCCAGCCAAATAATAAATTATATTGTTTGGTTTGCTGGTGAAGTTGGTCTGCAGTGGGATGTTTTTCAATTGGACTGAATTTTACTGCAGTAGAAGCAAAAGGCATACATGCTGCACAAGGACAATTAATTATCAGATGGCAAACCTAACGGTTAATATTAGTTTATTTATGCTTTTATAGGATCTTGGCTAGATTTCGAGGACGCACACTATATAACACTTTTGCGGACTATTTTTAAAAATAGAATATTTCAGTTTTTTCTTTTATCTTTTATTTAATACTGATGTTATTCATAAACATAACATTTGCTTAAATAAAACAGAAGAATATAAGACAGTATATAATGTACAGTGATTTGTTTCATAAGAGCATTTTGAATGTTTGTTCATTTTAGTCCTTACTTGTACCCGAAATGATAAATTGACTGTGTTAAAACTTCACGAAATTCGAATAAAAAAAATTTTTCGACATAATATTTTGTACTTTCAAAAGCATACATAAAATTTTTTAACAACAACGCATTCGCATAAAAATTTCGCTCGTCCAGCCAAATTACCAAAAAAGGAGCAAGAGGAGAGTTGCTCCCAAAAAAAAGATGGCGCCCACCGCGGCAGGCGGTGCGGAGGGGCGGCGCAGCGGCAGCCAGCTGAGGCCAGCTGCCGCGGCAAGCGCGTCGCACTTGTTATTAAATTACCCCCCGTTCGGTCGGGCGCCGGGCGAGTCGCTCGGACCCGTCCGTCGCTCGCGTAGAGAGTCTGTGGAAATTTCCTACGACCGCGGCGCCGAAGACGTCTGCGGAATGTGGTATGTGGTCGTCTCGGTAGCGGGCCCCACAGACAGCAGCCGCCGAGACCGCGTCCTCGGGTACATACAATCACATTTGCCGACTTCGCGCTTCATCACTTTTCCCGTTTTAACACTCCACCGAGACTATGTGTACCCCCCATTTTCTAACGGAATTACTTCATTTTCCTAAGTGCAACTTCTTCTATGGATTGACCACTGGAGAGCTCTCAGTTCGGGCTATTTTTGATCACAATTTACCACATTGTGTCTTCGAGGAAATTATAGATGGGGTTAGAATATACCGAAGTTGCACAAAAGTGTTATCATTTATTATAGTTCATGCGTCAGTTTGGTATGTGGCTGGTATCAATTTCGGTGTAGCAGAATTTGTGAAATTGTTTATGCAGCTCTATTCATTTTCCTCGAAGATATGTATTCACTCTAGGATAGCTGGTTGAGTGCCGGCATTCAGGTCGACGGCGACAATGAATTTGATTTCCACCACAGTAGTTCATTTACTATGATCATACGCTGCTAAAGCTTTGTCTCCTTTAACTTTAATGAAACAGAGGAACTTACAAGCTAATACACATTTTTACAAATTCGCTTAGCTTGGTCAGCTCGAGAACTTAGCGGGTCATGGATAACTCCTAAAAGCAATACAAATGTGTTGAGTGTTGATGTATGATAAAAATGTATTATTCCAAGACAGACTTTACAATATAACAACTACTGGTACTAGCCTATAAGTTTGTGTACTTCTCGGCAAAGTGGGTCCAACTGCAAATCAGCGCAATAGACGTCGTTGTCTCCTATTTGTATAATATGCTCAGTTGGGCCCAATTTGTCGCCAATTGTTTGATGTTTCTATGTTATATGTGCTTTGTTAAACTGGCGAGAAATAAACTCTCATTCCATTTCGTTTTTGATTGTGCATGCATGCATACGAATCTCTCTACCTATTTCGAATAATATAGGAATGAAAGTAGACTAGAGTGTTTATTCAAAAACTCTAGAATTACACTATTCTAGAGCTTCAGAGTTTGAAGTATCCGCTCTGCGTGTCTAAACGTTTCAGGTTAAGCCACGCAGCGTGGCTAATCATTTCAGGAAATTTTCAAACTCCAAGTAGATGCAGTGCATCTAAAATTTTTACCCGTCTAAGAAAAACGAAGGCAATAACAAATAAAATTAATCGAAAATTCAAACAGGCTCAAAATCTAATTCGAATCCTTCCACACGAGTCAATATAAGAGTTGAGAATGTTTTTAAAGGTTTTGATGAGTATGAACACATAGTTTAACTGATTTTGGACGTAGGTATCTAGCGAGTGAGGATAATTTTTTACATGTTACAAAATGTTCCTTTTGATATCGACTCAGTGAAATCTCGCTGCATGAAATACGCTTGGGTGAGGATAATACTTCGACCATAAAATTATTTTCTCCGTCTACGGGATAATATAAATATGTAATTTCGTTTCAGTGAATTCAAATTCAATATTACAGTGCGGAAATCCACAGTGACCATTCAGGAGAGTCTCAGTCGATGAGACTAATTTTTATCTATGTGTTAGACGAATCTCAGTTATTGGGACTATCCTGATCTATTTATCCTGATTCCTCGATGTGGATTTACGGGAATACGGGCCCTGAGCACTAGTCTTCGAGACCCTACTTCGCCTTTCAACTTCCAACGCAGGTATCTATGGTATGTAGGTAGAACAAACAAAATGCTATAAAAAACACGAATTCTAGGTAGTCAGTTTGCTTGTGTTGATCAATTTGTTTGTTTACTAAATTTACACAATCATGGGTCACAATAGTAAACGGTATGGCTTTGTTTGGGCAGTTTAGGATGGCTTGGCTACGGACTGGCTGGCTCCTTCAAGTAGGGAATTAATAGCCTGTTTTGAAAATAAAACGCAGTCCATCGCGATACGCGGCGGGTAGACTTAAAATTAATTTATTTTCTACTTACTTTTCTACGACAAACTGAAATTTTAAATACTTCAGTAATTTAAAAAATGACTTTCATAGACATATTCTCAATAGTTATATAATGTGATTTTTCACTAATACTCCTAGATAATGTTGTATATTATACCTAGATATATAGAATATAAATTTTCGTTTAGTATAAATTATAATGGTGTTTTATTGATTTTATTATTTATTTTAACGCTGACAAATTTATTATGCTTCAAATTGCCAGTTAAGCCTCGGTTAACATGAAACAATCAGTTAAAGTGCCATTTCTCATACAGTTGGCGGGGGTTAACTTAACTGCCCGTTAAATTTTAAAACTGAAGAACCGTTTTACGGCTTTAATAAGATTGGTTTATACAATTTTACTGGAAAGTTTGAAAAGCGTTTTAAAATATGTTTGATGTTAAATTCTTAATTTAGAATTTTATATACGTACGATTTTATAACAGATCAAAGAATCTAAAGATTTATTTATTTTTATTTTCTAAAAAGCCGTTTATTATTGAGACTATGATCGGAATGCTTATTTTGTGATTTTGTTTTACACGAATTTATAGGATTAATATTTTAAATAATACATTTATAATACGTGTAATTTACTATGCTGCATGTGTATGGCCAAAAACTAAATAAAGAATTTGAATTTGTATTAGGTATGTAGAAAACTTGAAATAAGATTCGTATTTTTTTTTTTAAAGCGGTTTGGATTAATGTAATTTTACAGTATCTACTGAAAACCGTTGTAAGCATTAGACATTGCTTTTGTACGTACAACATGGCAAGCCACATTTTCGTTGCATAGGTCAATGCGAACATTCTGCAATTACGAAAGTTTTGTTCTGAAAGTGCGATTCTACAAACTATTACTTAAGAGGACTTACCTTCAAAGCAGTCGGTGCGAGCGGTATTGCCGCCTGGTTGAGCAGATGTCTCTTCGAAGTCTTCATGGTGCTGCTTTCGCTCCGTCGTCGCTCCGGCGTTCAGGATCTCCAGGGATACACAAGTTGTTTAATTGCCGCGACGACGCGTCGAATCAATTTTATTTATAACTTGTATAAAAGGACGTCGAAGTTGCGAACTCTTCGAGCTACGAGAGGCACTAGTATCGATGAGACTTTAGTATTTTATTTGATGAAATAAAAAACTTGGGGAAGACGAGAGCCGAGTGCCGACTGGGGAGAGGACGGTCGTCTCCTAAAGTCAAGCCGGCAATGAATGAGCGCTGCGCTACCTAGCTCGTCTGCTCGTGCTGGTTTGGCTACCGGCGCGGCGCCGCGGCGGCGGATCCATCACACGGACGCTCGCGCCCACGCACACAAGCGCAGCGCGCGGGGGTGGGGGGAGGTGGGGATGACGGCTTGGCGGGGTCGCGGAGAGCGGGCGGCAGACAGCGCGGATCATGCGACCGCTCTCATAGCACCCCAACTCTGCTTTTCTCTATCCCTTCTCCACATCTTTTTTTTTTATTGACAGCGCGACATATGGCGCCGACCCACCCATCTCTACATAATTATAAAATTCAACGTATGCCGTATGTCAGTATGTATATGATACATATTGTGTAGGCTTATAACTCGAAAACGGCTCAACCATTTAGATTACAATTTCACAACCGGGAAAAATTCAGAAAATGACTGATTGGAGCATCTGAGGACCAAAGTGCAAGGTTTTTTTTTAAACAGAGGGTGGAAATAATCGATGCAGACGCAGAGCATTGGAAACGATGACCAAGGCTAAGTATGAATATGTTAAAAAGGGTAGAGTGGCGAAAGTTTTATTACTTTTTCGTTTGTATTATACGTATCCTTTTTTAATTCTTTTTTATTATGATACATTTTTAACATGCAAATTTGTATTAAAACATATTTATAAAGTAAACCCTAAACAAGATTTTAAGAAATAAAAAATTTCCGAGGCAGCCATAGTCCCTAGGACGCTTATAGCGTTCCCTCTTTGAATTCCCAGGCTTATGCGGCGTTAGAAGAAAGCCTTGGCACTTGGCACTTGGAAAGCCAGTGCGTCCGTATTCTTGTATTATTTTTATTGAATAAATTTAGTTCCCCTATCCTATACTATCCAGAGTAGGTTCGGAACTTCAGATACTTACAGAAGATCACCACGATATCTTTAACGGGAGCGGAGACGGCGGGCATAGCTTTGTGCTAAATGAGATAAAGACTCGATAACTTAAGACGGTCCTTATAATTTTTACTTTGCACAAATTCAAATATGTGAATGTTTTTTTTTTTGTGTAAGTAAACTGAAACGGTTGGCTACACCACCTGCTACATCCGCACCGTGATGTCAACCCATAATACCTTGGTGAACTAGGTGCCACGTCAGTGCTTCCCTTCGGTCGTGCCGGCTACACCGGACTGGACGGAAAACGGGGTTTCAAGCGCTATGAGTTGGAAATGAAACATAAAAACTTGTAACTGAGCCATTTTAGTTAATTTCTTTAAAAAAAAAGTAAAAAAGAAAGAAAACACGAAACTAACATAAAATAATTTAAAATTTGTTTAATTTCAAAAATCTTTTTTTTTTTATTAAACGCTCTCGTAAAACCACGATGCAAAACCTAACATGTAGGTAATTGTGGCTATATGTATGTATGTCACACTTATATCGACCTATAAAATGTTAATAAAACTTAGTATTCGATTTAACAACAGCTGCTGTATCAAGGTTAGAGTGAGTCACGACTCACGCTTGGAACATTTTGTTCCATATAAGATGAGTAATACTATAGGAGTTTAGTCGCTTGCTGGCGGTTGCGTGTTCGTTCACAATCCATGGGGGACGAAGGTGAGGGCTTTTCACGAGCTCAGCCCCATGGAGGCCGCTCGAAAATTTACTGTGTGCACTATAGATATTTCATTTACTTGTGATTGCATGTATTGTATGAGCTTTCTGCAAGTGATTTTCCTTAAGGCCGTGACAAACGCCAACGACCTTGAGCATTCGGGAATTCTACATAATGTACCATGCGACTGCTAATTTCGCTTCGCACGTTCAAGTCACATTTAGCGTAGTTTGTCGCTATCAGCCTAAAGAGTTGATGGTTCGGGGTTCGAATCCCACTTTCGTATGTTTTTTTTTTTTGCTTTTTTATTATTTTAATTATTAAAATGATTGTGGCTTATGTAACTGATGCGTGATTAAAATTTTTTATTTTTTATTATTTTACCTAAATAACATTTTATTGTAATTTCTTCCAAATTATTTTAGTTCATGTACTTACCACTTTTTATAAACCTCTAAATAGACTATCGATGAAAACTAAAATAAAAATAGGTAGGTAGGTAATAGGTAGATAGGCATTTAGGTATGTATGGCAAATATCATAGCAACATAGGTACCGGCCGGCGCGCGCGGCGCGCGCGGCGGCAGCATGGCACGGTGCGGTGGGGTGCGGTGCGGTGCGGTAACTCAGTAGCAGCGTGCCACTCACGCATGCAAGCAAGCAATAACAAGCCGCTCCTCCGCGCCGCGCCGCCGCTCCTCCGCGCCGCGCCGCCGCGTCGTCACCGCTCCGCGCCACCACAGTGCCGCCGCCGCCGCCGCCCCCGCTCCGCAGCGCGCCGCTGTTGCTAGGCTACTTTTATTTAGGCACGGTTCTATAGTCCTTGCATCTCAAGCGCAGACAGCGTTATACCACACCCGTGACACTAGTCACATTTTCTATGAAGCGGCCGAAAATGTGTACCTACTGCTCACGTACGCGGGCGCCTTTGCGTGTATTGGTGCGACCTCGATAACTTGGGTACAGGGTTGGCACTCTTTATGAGAAGTTTGTAGTGGACAATATTATAAATTATATTTGATGTAATTTAAAAGGAAACATTTTTAATTATGACTATCTATGTATATGTACCTCTTAACATTATTGGAGGGCAAGAAAAAAAGAAAAACATCAACTTATATGCACATGTTTTATTTTTACTCGCTAACTAAACGACAATTTTGCAGTGAAAGTTTCACTAAATTTTGGAAACTTTGCAATAGGTATTCCATTTTTATTATTTTTAAGCCGAATCGTATGTGAAGCTAAAGTGAAATTTTCAATGTATACTTGCCGCCATTTTGAACTTTTTAGTTACTGGACCGATTGCTTTCAAAATTGATATCTGGGTGTCTGTGTAGGCTCTGAATACGAATCTGTAATCAAAATTAAAAAAAAGTGGCCGCCATTTTGAACTTTTTAGTTACTGGACCGATTGCTTTCAAAATTGATATCTGGGTGTCTGTGTAGGCTCTGAATACGAATCTGTAATCAAAATAAAAAAAAGTGGCCGCCATTTTGAACTTTTCAGTTACTGGACCGATTGCTTTCAAAATTGATATCTGGGTGTCTGTGTAGGCTCTGAATACGAATCTGTAATCAAAATAAAAAAAAGTGGCCGCCATTTTGAACTTTTCAGTTACTGGACCGATTGCTTTCAAAATTGATATCTGGGTGGCTGTGTAGGCTCTGAATACGAATCTGTAATCAAAATAAAAAAAAGTGGCCGCCATTTTGAACTTTTTAGTTACTGGACCGATTGCTTTCAAAATTGATATCTGGGTGTCTGTGTAGGCTCTGAATACGAATCTGTAATCAAAATAAAAAAAGTGGCCGCCATTTTAAACTTTTCAGTTACTGGACCGATTGCTTTCAAAATCGATATCTGGGTGTCTGTGTGGGCTCGGAATACGAATCTGTAGTCAAAATTAAAAAAAAGTGGCCGCCATTTTGAACTTTTTAGTTACTGGACCGATTGATTTCAAAATTGATATCTGGGTGTCTGTGTAGGCTCTGAATACGAATCTGTAGTCAAAATTTAAAAAAAGTGGCCGCCATTTTGAACTTTTCAGTTACTGGACCAATTGCTTTCAAAATCGATGTCTGGGTGTCTGTGTGTGCTCTGAATACGAATCTGTAGTCAAAATTAAGTGGCCGCCATTTTAAACTTTTTAGTTACTGGACCGATTGATTTCAAAATTGATATCTGGGTGTCTGTGTAGGCTCTGAATACGAATCTGTAGTCAAAATTTAAAAAAAGTGGCCGCCATTTTGAACTTTTCAGTTACTGGACCAATTGCTTTCAAAATCGATGTCTGGGTGTCTGTGTATGCTCTGAATACGAATCTGTAGTCAAAATTAAGTGGCCGCCATTTTAAACTTTTTAGTTACTGGACCGATTGCTTTCAAAATAGATATCTGCGTGTCTGTGTGGGCTCTAAATATGAATCTGTAGTCAAAACTAAAAAGTGCAAGATGGCGGCAACTATTTTTAAATTTTGAAAACGGATTCGTATTCAGAGCCCATACAGATACCCAGATATCAATTTTGAAAGCAATCGGTCCAGTAACTAAAAAGTTCAAAATGGCGGCCACTTTTTTTTAATGTTCACTACAGATTCGTATTCAGAGCCCACGCAGACACCCAGATATCGATTTTGAAAGCAATCGGTCCAGTAACTAAAAAGTTCAAAATGGAGGCCGTTTTTTTTTATTTTGACAACGGATTCGTATTCAGAGCCCACACAGACACCCAGATATTGATTTTGAAAGCAATCGGTCGAATAACTAAAAAGGTCAAAATGGCGGCAACTTTTTTTAAATATTCACTACATATTTGTATTCAGAGTCCACACAAACACCCAGATATCGATTTTGAAATCAATCGGTCCAGTAACTAAAAAGTTCAAAATGGCGGCCACTTTTTTAAATTTTGACAACGGATTCGTATTCAGAGTCCACACAGACACCCAGATATCGACTTTGAAAGCAATCGGTCCAGTAACTAAAAAGTTCAAAATGGCGGCCACTTTTTTAAATTTTGACAACGGATTCGTATTCAGAGTCCACACAGACACCCAGATATCGACTTTGAAAGCAATCGGTCCAGTAACTAAAAAGTTCAAAATGGCGGCCACTTTTTTTAAATTTTGACAACGGATTCGTATTCAGAGTCCACACAGACACCCAGATATCGACTTTGAAAGCAATCGGTCCAGTAACTAAAAAGTTCAAAATGGCGGCCACTTTTTTTAAATTTTGACAACGGATTCGTATTCAGAGTCCACACAGACACCCAGATATCGACTTTGAAAGCAATCGGTCCAGTAACTAAAAAGTTCAAAATGGCGGCCACTTTTTTTAAATTTTGACAACGGATTCGTATTCAGAGCCCACACAGACACCCAGATATCGACTTTGAAAGCAATCGGTCCAGTAACTAAAAAGTTCAAAATGGCAGCCGCTTTTTTTAAATTTTGACAACGGATTCGTATTCAGAGCCCACACAGACACCCAGATATCGACTTTGAAAGCAATCGGTCCAGTAACTAAAAAGTTCAAAATGGCAGCCGCTTTTTTTAAATTTTGACAACGGATTCGTATTCAGAGCCCACACAGACACCCAGATATCGACTTTGAAAGCAATCGGTCCAGTAACTAAAAAGTTCAAAATGGCGGCCACTTTTTTTAAATTTTGACAACGGATTCGTATTCAGAGCCCACACAGACACCCAGATATCGACTTTGAAAGCAATCGGTCCAGTAACTAAAAAGTTCAAAATGGCGGCCACTTTTTTTAAATGTTCATATGATTAAGATTCGCTCCGGTGAAGGAAAACACCGTGAGGAAACCTGTGCACAGCAGTACATATAAAATTGTTGTGGACACCGCTTCCAATCCAGCTTGTCACGTGGAAATGTATAACAATTCCCTTCCATGTTCATGGGAAAGGCTTGCGCTCAGTAGTAGGACATTAAAATTGACTCAAGAAGAAGAATAAGAAACCAAATTGATATCTGATTTGTGTAACATAAATTTCATTATTTCACATAAGAATGAAAATTTCACAGTAATTTTGCAGAAAGTGCAAAATTTCACTGCAAAATTTCAAGTGAAATTTTTGTGCAAAATTGCGCCTTGCATCTCTAAGTAAGTGCGAACAAGGAGGTTTGAAGTCCACCGCGCGCGCGGGCGCGGCCGGCCCGATCGTTGTTCTGTGCTGTGAGTGCGAAAGAACCGCGCGCGTACGTGTAAGTAGCTACTACTCCCTCTCGAAGGTGCGCTCGCTCTCCTCTCGACCAGACAGCGCTCGCGGGCTGCGGGGCGCGGGGGGAAGCAAACTCGCTTCGAGGCGGAGCGTCGCTTCTATACGCCAGTATTATAAGTATTCTATGGTTATACCACAGTGCCTATTAGTTATTCTGTGGTTATACCAACGAAAGCCATGCATATAACGCCCCGTCAAGTTACGTACCGGAGCGTATACTGATAGATACCACAGAAGAGAGATATTACTGATACGGTCGTACTGTATACTGGTACGGAAAATGACACGGTGGCAACATCACCTACAATACAACATCCGAGATGTCAGCTCGTAACAACTGGTGAAGTAGGTGCTATGTCAGTGCTTTTCTTCGGTCGTACCGGCTTCACTGAACTGGACGGAAAAAAATAAGGGAGTCATATCCCGAAATAGTTTGTATTTTCCGTCCAGTTTAGTGTAGCCGGCACGACCAAAGGGAAGCACTGACATGGCACCTAAGTTCACCCGGTGTTATGGGCTGACATCACGGATGTTATAGGTGATATAGCAAACTGTGTCAGTTTACATAAAAAAATCCCTCAGTCGCCTTTTACGACATGCACGGGGAGAGATGCAGTGGGGCTATTATTTTAAATTACCATCCCACACGGTACAAATATACCTAACCACCTATCTTTTTTCCATTCGATCCAAACACAGAAGACAGAAATGACGACCGACACGCGGGCGCAGCAGGGCAGGAGCGAGCAAGCGAGCCCGGAACTAAAATTGTATCTAGTATTGAAGTGCCTGCTAAATTGACGAAGGCAAAAATTTTACCCTTCCGACTGAAGAATTACGTCAATAATTTCATGTAGGCGTTTTTTGTTTTTTATTTTTATCTCCTTTCGTGGATAAAATAATAAAAAAAATTGAATAGAGTTTTCTCAGAGCTTTGTGACCTTTGAATCGGTGGTATTGTAAAATTGTAATAATACACACATACTCAGATTTTCAAAAATTCATGCTTTTTTTATATATTTTTAATTTTATGTTTATTACTTACTTTTACTCATTATTAAAAAAACCAGCAATGCACTTTGTTGGTAAGGAACCAAAATATAGGTTGGTATTTTTTTAATTTTCTGAATGTGTGTCAATTGGTCAGTTTTGGACCTTCTTTGTCGCACTTTTTGCATGTTTTGCGTATTTGGCGTTTGTCACCGCCTTAATGTACCTATTTCAACTAATAAAGCGTCGTCAATTCCTATGTTAGATTATAAGTCGAAAACTACTCTATCAATTCTATAACACCCCTCCGTTTTTTCGTCGGGGGTTAAAAAATAGAAAAAGTAAAAAATTAAGGTGGGCTCCCATACAAGAAACGTGTTTTTTTCAATGTTTTTTTTTTGTGGTGCTGAACCTCGGTGCGCTAGTCTGACTCGCACTTGGCTGGTTTTTGACGTGATGACGTCACGTCTTATAAATTGATGAACACCGGCTGCACTCACGAAAAAGTGTCACGTTCCATCTAAACCTGTGTGTGCAAGCGAGAGCGCGTAACAAGCGATAGAGAGGCATATACAATAGTAGGAAATACATAATATATTTGTCCGTCTTTTGCGAGCCTCGAACCCGCGGTCCCTGCCACCTATATATTGTGACCGACCAGACGTCTTAAACCATCCGGCTAATCGGTCATGTACCAGTGAATCGAAATTCGGTCACCAGTAGGTGAATATTTCATGGCGTTGAGTCTTTTGGAGCGACATCTAGCGTCAATATAGTAAATGAAATACTTCAGCGGTAGTTTACTTGAAGGTGTTGCAACGTTGTAGTATGCGCGTTGTAGTATAGGTAGATGGCGTAAATTAAAAGTTTATATTGATAATTAATCTTTATTTTCACATTTTTATCACGTACTTAAATTAATTTTACATATTTTATATTCTACAAAAACTTATAAAAATACACAAAATTATATTGATAATTAATCGTTATTTTCACATTTTTATCATGTAAGTACTTAAATTAATTTTACATATTTTATATTCTACAAAAACTTATAAAAATACACAAAATTAATAAAAATCTAAATAAAAACGGTAAATATCCGCCGGCGGCGGGAGGCAGGCCGTGGCTACGGAGCTCTCCGGGACGACGCGAGACAAGCTACGAGCGATAGGTGGTGGTACTAGACACGTAGGCCACCACCACCCCCATCCCGGAAAGCTCCGTATCCGTCGGACTGCGGGGCGACGTCACACAGCTCTTCTATCTTTGTTGGCCCTCTTGCGTGCGTCGCTGTTGCGCACGGCGCTGCACCGGTAGCGGAGGCTGCAAGCGCGACACAGGGCCGCGATAGCCCCAAGCTAACCGGTGGCGTCGGACTTCGTCCCGTCGTAGCTGGTGTGGCGGGGCGTGTCCCTGGTTCGTCATCCTCACCGGCAGACGCGGGCGATGGATCAGCGAACCATGGTGGATTGGGTGCGCTGGTTGCGAAAGAAGCAGCAGGTCTTGTCACTGGATCCGGCCACACCCTTCCCCAACTCCATGGCCACACCGCGAGGAGGGCGAGGCGTGTTGACTGGGACGCGCGACGTCACTTGTCCCTCCTCTGACACAGCGGGGTGGTGAGGCGCTGAGGCGGTGTCGCCGGTAATCCACTGCCGAGGCTGTCGGGTAACCGGTTTTATAAAATTTTCATTTTTTCAAATTTTCAGAAATTTTTTTTACCCCTTGTCAGTCTGACAGCTTTTCTTTTAATATTATTAGTTTTTAAAGTACTCACATTTTCGATTTAAGAATTAAACTTCTAAGCACGATAAAGTATTATAAACTGATTTTTTATCTGACTTCGCACTTTATATACTTTATGACGTCATCACGTAAAACTATCGTCCGTAAACCGACTTTACAGACAACCAATTTTTTTTTATATTATTTGATAATCTGAAGGGAAATAAACAATTAGAATTGAGCTACCGATCGAATTGAGATGTAAATTACCCGGTTTCACCAACGACGTATCATATGTACATGTATCATATGTATCATATGTATGTACATAAAATCTCTTTGGGTTTCACGTCGAAGCAAATCACCTTGCAGTAGGCAACTAAAGTGATAAGAAAGTCAATGACTAAAATTATTACAAACTAGCTGAGCCCGCGGCTCCGCTCGCGTGAAATTCGTATTCCAAAGAAGAATGTAAGTAACTAAGGTCGAGGCCGAAGGCCGAGCTGCCTTCAGGTAATCGATAAACCTTCTTAAAGAAAGTAACTAACTAAGGGCGAGGCCGAAGGCCGAGCTGCTTTCAGGTAAACGATAAACCTTTCTCAAATAAAGGAAGTAAGGGCGAGGCCGAAGGCCGAGCTGCGTTCAGGAAGACGACAAACCTTCTGGAAGAAAGGAAGGAACTAAGTGCGAGGCCGAAGGCCGAGCTGCGTTCAGGTAAACCAAAAATCCTCTTCCGCCTTCGGGCCTCGCCCTTAAAGACTTCCTTTCTTCGATAGAATATAATATCGTTTACTCAATCTATTTATTTCATATAAATAAAAAAGTAATATTAATAACTAAATAATTAAACCTACCTAACAAACATTAAAATAACTATACAAACAGGCATTTTCAAATGTTCTTAGAGCACTTGCGGCATTACCCCGCTGGATGGCAAGGCTTACCCTTTGAATGAAGTACATAAGCCCTTGATGACGGGACACCAGTTGCGTCAACCAGCTCAAGCCTCTTTTGGCTTCACTGCTCCACAGACCGAGGGTTTCAACCGCAAACGCAACAAATTCGAAATCTTGAATTATATTTCTATATTTGCTGCGTTGGAGGCTCTCCGCCCCAGCCTCGGCCGCGCCAGCCGCTCTTGAAGATGTCCTAACGTGACTTGGAGCCAATGTGAGAACAAAAGTGGCGTCCCACATCACAGAACTACCCTTAGTCCATGGCACTAAGGTCTCTAGCATCGGGCCTCTTGCCATCCAGCCGGGAATAACCGCGAGGTTCTAGGATGCACGGTATATTTGCCGTTAGAAGCGTGGACTTTATAATAAAATTTAAATTAAATTAACTCAATCTTAATATTAATTAACTTTATTCGAGATGGTTTAGCTTCTTCCTGAACGCAGCTCGGCCTTCGGCCTCGCCCTTAGTTACTTGCTTTCTTCGAGATGGTTTATCATTTGTCAGAACGTAGCTCGGCCTTCGGCCTCGCCTTAGTTGCTTACTTTCTTCATGATGGTTTAGCTTCTTCCTGAACGCAGCTCGGCCTTCGGCCTCGCCCTTAGTTACTTGCTTTCTTCGAGATGGGTTTTCAATTATCCGAACGTAGCTCGGCCTTCGGCCTCGCATTAGTTACTTACTTTCTTCAAGATGGTTTAGCTTCTTCCTGAACGCAGCTCGGCCTGCGGCCTCGCCCATAGTTACTTACTTTCTTCGAGAAGGTTTATGGTCTTCCAGAATAGAGCTTGGCCTTCGGCCTCGCCCTTAGTTACTTATTTTCTTCAAGAATGTTTTTCTTCTTCCTGAAATCAGCTCCGCCTTTCGCCTCGCCCTTAGTTACTTTCATCGAGAAAGAATATCGTTTACGTGAGCGCAGTTCCGCCTTCGGGCCCGTCTTTAGTTACTTACTTTCTTTTTTTTAAATACGAATTTCACGCGAGCGAAGCCGCGGGCAACAGATATATAAATTTTATTGCACCAATGACAGCGACATAACTTCGACTTTCAATTATTATTTTTATTTAATGAAACAATTTGTCACCGGCCAGCTCACGTCGAGATGACAGTTCTCCGTTGTCAACATGACATTTAAAATTGTTTTTACCTTTACTTTGGACTACGTGATTTTAAACGCGCAATAATGTTTATAATTGTTAATTTTTTTTTATTTTTGTTAATTTTTTTTTACGTATTATGTTAACTCGGCATATAAACTGCCACTATACAAAGTTTCGTCTAATTCCGTTCAGTGGTTTTTGCGTGATGCGCGTACAGACAAACAAACAAACAAACAAACAAAAATTTTAAAAACTGTTCTAACATGTTCAGTATCTCATTTTAAGCCACCCTGGTTAGTTTTTTTCCGAATACATTCAATGTACAGACTTTCTTACCTCTACGATTTTATTATATGTATAGATTAAAAAAAACCCGACCCTTAAAAATTAAAAAATAATTTCTGTTTACTTACTTAAAGGAGTCGGGGGACCGCTAAGTAAATACCCGGGCAGCTCTGAGTTTTTATATTTTTCCATTCACTTACTTAAAGGTGGCGGTCGGGGTTCCTTTAAGGTAAGTAAACGGAATTTATTTTTCAATTTTTAAGGAACGGTGGTGTTTTAAATGTATAATTGAACTTTTATTTCAAACTTTAAAAAACCGCATGCAAATCGGTCCACTTTTTATTAAGATAATGAATTTTTTGATTAATTAATTACAAACATAGCTAAGAACCATCCCGATTAAACCAGCTTTCTAATAATAAAACCGCATCCAAATCGGATCATCCGTTTGGGAGTTACAGACAGACACACACACACACACACACACAGACACACACACGTTAAACTATAACACCCCTCTTTTTGCGTCGGGGGATAAAAACTGCAATACAATTGTACGAAAGTTGTACTAAAGGAATATTCCAGAAAGATATATATAGTAAAAATATATATAGACTGCGAGCGCGAGCCTCGCAGTCTATATGGGAAATTTGAAGGGTGCTTTCTCGCAAGAGCAGGTAGGGTGGAGGTAAGGGTTAATAAAGCAACAAAGAGCTCTGTACCTGCTAGGGGTGATGAATTTTTTATGCATCAGGAGGAAACATTGGCGATGGAAGTTAAGTTGTTACCTACCTACTCAATGTACCAACACTTCTTCGTTATCAGACTGCTAGTCGATTCCTGCATTTTGAAGTTATTCATATTTGCAACACATTCTAAAAACATTAATTTACATACATACATACATACCACTCACGATGTATCCCGACAATCAGGGAAAGCAGAGTAATCGGTGTTGTCCTGCAAGAACTCTCAACATCGACCACCATGTTTAGCAAAGTATTCGGAAAAGATAACTATTAGGCAGCAAGTAAGGCACAAATAACCACCTGCTGCCCTGCTGCATGACTCGGTGGAAGTACCGTGCCAAGGTGAGAGGTGGCAAGCCTGTCGCTCTTTAGAACGGCATCTCGTCCTTATAGGGTAGAATAGACCCACTGCATCTCTCCCCGTGCGTGTCGTAAAAGGCGGCTGAGGGATAACGACAAGGTGTCGTGCTAAAGGGCTGCAGGTTAGCCACCTCTCACCTTGAGACGGTCATTCTACCGAGTTATCTTGAAGCACAAAACCGATTACTTTGCTTACCTCGATTGTCGGAATACACCGCGTGGTGGGTACGTATTCTTTCGTAACCCCATGTAAGCGTTTGGAAAACTCTGCATTTCAAAACCAATTTGCACGAATGTCACCTCGGCGGGCGGGCGCCCCGGTGCAATTTCCTACTAACTCTATAATGCGCGGGGCGGATCTCGGCGTGTCGGCGCCGCAGCGGTTCGTCAGTGTTCTCCCTCGCACCCGCACCGTACTTGTATAGTGTATTCGCGTGGCGGGTCGCCCGCTGCGGCGACGACACGCCGAGATCCGTCCCGCGCATTATACCCGTGCACGTGTAAGTAACTGAAATTTTATGTAATTCTTAAAACACGTTATTTCGTAATGTAACTGCATTAATTATTGGTTAACACGGAATCGTTCAGCTTTTGTAATGAAAAAATGCGTCGATTCAGCACCTAACGAATTTAATCATTATGCTCCAGCGCAGCGCGGCGAAACGAATTTCATGTGATGTTTCATGTTTGTATTAACTTATTAATTAATGCTCTAGCGGTCGATATCGACCGCTCCACAGTCAACGGGTTAATATTTAGCCTCGGTAGCTCAGTAGTGCGGTCCGTCGACTGTTATTAAGCAATCCTGGGCGCGGTCAGTATATGGATGGGTGACCGCTCGACCGTTGGAGGCTGACCGTGGTTCGGATTCCACGTTAAACTGTTAGGTCCCTTCCCTTTTTACCTTACTATGTAGGTGGTAGGGTTTATGCAGGCCGGGTTGATACCACCGCACTGAACGAAACGTCGGTCGAAATGGTTATGTAAATAGTTCATGTTTTCCGTCCAGTTCAGTGTAGCCGACATGAAATGAAGGGAAGCACTGACATGGCACCTAGTTCACCCGGTGTTATGGGCTGACATCGCGGATGTTGTAGGCGATGTAGCTAACCGTGTCAGTTTCCATAAAAAAAAATGTTATATATATAAGAATACTTCATTATAATTTTATTATACTTCATTCAAAGGGTAAGCCTTGCCATCCAGCGGGGTAATGCCGCAAGTGTTCTAGGAACATTTGAAAACGCCCCTTTTGATAGTTATTTAAATGTTTGTTAGGTAGGTTTTTAATTCTTTAGTTATTAGTATTACTTTTTATATTTTATGAAAGTAAACTCTATTGTAGAATACTTCTAAAGCTGAAAGCTGAAATGAAGCTTAGGAGTGTGTTAGAACCTTAAGATGTATGTTATACTTATAATATACCTATAAATTGCTAAATACAATATTTACTTCTAAGAGAATTGATCTATGTATATTATTGCATCATTCCCTTTGACGTTTCTATACTATTTATACAGCCAAGATATAGTTTTCGGGAAGTAAAAAAAAATCTTTAAAAACGGAATAAAACTAAATTAGTTTTCAAATCATCTTCGTTTTGTCTCAACAACAATGTACCTACACGACATGCCTACATACCCAAACATTCAACTCTATGTTTGTCAATTAAATCGTCGATTGATTCGACCTTCGATTACGAGCGCAATGGCTGGTATTAAATGTAGGTAACAAGCGCAGGACCGCACATTAATTGAAAGATTGAAATGGGTGGAAATTCTTTATTATACGAGTACCTACCTACACAACACATATTAGGGACTAGGCCCACTTGCACCAACACGAATTTAACTATAAACCAGTTTAACTCGTTAAACTAGCACCCGTTGTATGTGGGAACCGCGTTTGAACCGCGTTTAAATCCATAACTCGCTATTTAACTCTAAACTCGTGTTGGTGCAAGTGGGCATAAGGCCCACTTGCACCAACACGAATTTAACGATATAAACCAGTTTAACTCGTTAAGCTAGCACCCGTTGACTGTGGGAACCGCGTTTAAATCCATAACTCGCTACTTAACTCTAAACTCGTGTTGGTGCAAGTGGGCCTAACTCTTGCCCGCGACTTCGTCCGCGTGGATAACTGAACATGACAAATTATTGTTTCAGACCACATGAAAATAATCATTTGTATATCCTAAAAAGAACAAAAGTTTAACTGGTTATGCACTGAAATTATTTATTAATATATATAGCTATTGCCTGCGGCTTTGCTCGCGTTAAATTCGTATTTCAAAAGAAGAAAGTAAGTAACTAAGGGCGAGGCCGAAGGCCGAGCTACGTTCAGGAAGACGATACATCTTCTCGAAGAAGGTAAGTAATAAAAGCGAGGCCGAAGGCCGAGCTGCGTTCAGGTAAACTATAAACCGGTCGGCTACATCACCTACAACATCCGTGATTTCAGCTCATAACACCACGTGAACTAGGTGCCATTTCAGTGCTTCCCTTCATTTCACCAATGGCACCAGACTACTCAAGGAAACGGAATGGTACGAAACCATCTCCCTCCACACAAGGTCGACTTGCTTGACCGCTTTTTTTAAATTATTTTTTGGCATATCCGCCATAATAACACATATGCTGTAAACATTTTAACCGGCTACCTATTACGGTTCAAAATATACAGCCCTAGAAGACGAACGGACAGACAGACAGACATACAGACAGACTGATGGACATACAGACGGCGTAAACATAGTAGTTAATAGGGTGCCGTATGGAGTAGTGCAGACGGACGGATGGACAGACAGACAGACAGACGGCGTAGGCTTAGTAATAGGCTTCCGTACGGGATACGGAAACCTAAAATAATGTAGACGGGCTATACGGACCTTCCTATTCGGATGTTTCTACATTTTCAACAAATCTATGACAAGCTAACTATTGAGACGAACGAATCCAATACCTAGGTGAGAAACAGACGAACACACATACAAACGTACATACGCTGTGAAAATCACAACCGTCCTTTTGTCTTCACCGTAGTCGGGTAAATATAGGTATTTAGGTAGAGTAAAGCTGCTTTAATTTAAAAACAATATGTAGGTAGAGTTAAAAAACAAATTATTGCAAGGTAGAGTTAGGGAAATTCAAGGATATTATAATCAAGATTAATTTATTTTGTACGTTCATGCGTATAATACCTACACTTGTTTTCTTTGAGAGTTTTGTCAAGTTTTTCCATTTACTAAAAACTGTTTTAAAAAAATTGGTTGTCTGTAAAGTCGGTTTACGGACGATAGTTTTACGTGATGACGTGGAATAATCGTAGTACATAGATCAAAGATCAGTAATTTCTATTTCCAGTAGAAAGATTAATCATCTTGTGACTGGCCATCAAAACTTCTGTTGTCTGATCTTGACAGTTTTAATTCCTAAGACGTTTCCATGGTAACTTTGAATATCAACGTGACACGCTTTCGTGCGTGCAGCCGGTGCTCATAAATTTATAAGACGTGACGTCATCACGTCAAAAAACATTGAACCGACTTCCCGAAAAGTAATAAATAATATTTTGATCTTGAGTAGAAGGCGGTACAAAAGCGCAAAAGGATACATCTCTAAATGTTCAGGTGTACTTTTGTACCGCCTTCTCGACAACATACAGACGAATTGAGAACCTCCTCTTTATTGGAAGTCGGTTGAAAATAAGTTTTGTTTAATTTAATTTAGCAATTCGGAAGTTTCCGCCCCGAGGAAAACCAAAATGACAAAAAGTTTACTCAAATGATGAACAGATGCAAAGTATTGACAGTACCTACACACTTCCGTCATGAGTATTTATTGACTGTTCCTAAAATAGATCTAAATTATAGCTTCAGACATCAGACATGGCGACTATGCATGGCGATGATAATGCAACAATGAGATAGACGGCGGCGCTCATGAGCGAGGACGCCTCGCCCGTCCGTCCATCGAAATTAATAAGACGGTCCATCGAAGGCGAAAACTATATAAGTTCTTTGAAAATTTGTTCTAGTACGCATAAGGGGGGGTTCTGTATCGGAAATAGATCACTTTTGAAAAAGAAAGATTTTTTTTACAAAAAAATTTTTTTTATGTAAAATGTAAAAAAAATGTTTTTTCTTAATCGTTTCAGTTTCATGCCAGGAACAAAAAAGTCTTCCAACACATAGATCTCTTTCTTTCAGAAATTGTGAAAAACCACAATTTTAGTTTTATTAGTATGGAATAGAAAGAATTAAATTTTTTTTACCAACTTACACGTGTTTTTTACCAACTTACATCACAATGGTAATGAAGACTTTTTTGTTACTGTTATGAAACTTAATCGATTAGGCTATAAAAATCAACCACCTATTTTTTTATTTAAATACCTACATAAAAAAATATTTTACATAAAAAAAAGTGGTCAAGTGAACCTTGTTCACGTGCCGAGGGTCCCGTAACCGCACGGTCTCGCTTTAATCTAATTATATTTTCTACCAGGGTGCGGTCAGGCTTTGGATGGGTAGCCGTACGACCGTGGTTCGACTGGCTGTGATTCGGATTCCACTTGAAACTATAGTTTCATCCCTTTATGTACATACTAGCTGAGCCCGCGGCTCCGCTCGCGTTAAATTCGTATTTCAAAGAAGACAGCAAGTAACTATGGGCAAGTCCCAAGGCCGAGCTGCGTTCAGGAAGTCGATAAACCATCTCTAAGAAAGTAAGTAATTAAGGGCGAGGGCGAAGGCCAAGCTGCGTTAACGTAAACGATAAACCTTCTCGAAGAAAGTAAGTAACTGAGGGCGAGGCCGAAGGCTGAGCTGCGTTCAGGAAGACTATAAACTTTCTCGAAGAAAGTAAGTAACAAAGGGCGAGGCCGAAGGCCGAGCTGCGTTCAGGAAGACTATAAGCCTTCTCGAAGAAAGTAAGTAACAAAGGGCGAGGCCGAAGGACGAGCTGCGTTCAGGAAAACGATAAACCTTATCTAAGAAAGTAAGTAATTAATGGCGAGGCCGAAGGCCGAGCTACATTCAGGAAGATCATAAACCCTCTCGAAGAAAGCAAGCAACTGAGGGCGACGCCGAAGGCCGAACTGCGTTCAGGAAGACTATAAACCTTCTCGAAGAAAGTAAGTAACAAAGGGCGAGGCCGAAGGCCGAGCTGCGTTCAGGAAGATTATAAAAATTCTCGAAGACAGTAAGTAACTATGGGCGAAGCCGAAGGCAGAGCTACGTTCAGAAAGAGCATAAAATGGGCATATACTATATGAATGTCCTTATAACTCGAGAACCACTTTATCGATTTACATATTTATGGTTTCCATTGTTACATTCTGGTATGTAAATCGTTCTTTTTTTCCGTCCAGCTCAGTGTAGCCGGCACGACCAAAGCATGTTTTTTCTGTCGTACCTAGGTTCCATGTAAATGACTTCGTTTGGTATAATGCGCGGGACGGATCTCGGCGTGTCGTCGCCGCAGCGGGCGACCCGCCACGCGCATACACTATACAAGTACGGTGCGGGTGCGAGGGAGAAATCTGACGAACCGCTGCGGCGGCGACACGCCGAGATCCGCCCCGCGCATTATAGATACTAAATCCAATTTTTTTTATGGAAACTGACACGGTTGGCTACATCACCTAAAACATATATGATGTCAGCCTATAACACCGGGTGAACTAGGTGCCATGTCAGTGCTTCTCTTAATTTCATGTCGGCTACACTGAACTGGACGGAAAACACGAACTATAATTACATAGCCGTTTCGACCGACGACGTTTCATTCAGTGCGGTGGTACCAACCAGGACGGGATAAACCCTACCAGCTAGTAAGGTAAGAAGGGAAGGGACCTACAGTTTTACGTGGAATCCAAGCCACGGTCAGCCTCCGAGTGTCGAGCCGAGCGGTCACCCATCCAAGTACTGCACGCGCTCAGGGTTGCTTAACAACAGTCGACCGACCGCACCGCCGAGCTACCGAGGCTGACAATAAATAAAGCGAAATTTCTACGGGCGACCCACCGTGTAACGTACGTGATGATGAACGTGATATATGAAATGTTCTTATAACTCGAAAACCACTTCATCGATTTAAATACGGTTTTCACTGTTACATTTCGTTACTTCTTAGGACGATTTTAAGCTATCAATCACAACGCTACGTTATCGGTGGCTTGACCTGTAACCAAAAAGTCACGCGAAAAATTTTAATTTTGGCTGTTCAGACATTTAACTTTAACTCCAAATGTATGACATATTGAGGAAAATGAATAGTTTTGTGCACAACTACATAAGAGTACCTATATTGTTTAGTTTTACAGTATTTTCAAACAACCCTTAATAGGTCAAAGTTCGGCGACAAAAGTGCACTTTTTTGTCAACTTTTAAACGAAATATTTGTTAAAGTAAACTTATTCATTATAGCAAAGTTATATATTTTTGAAATTGCCTTAAGAATGACCTATAGAATGACAGGACATTAGATTAATTATAAAAAACAAAAAATATTGTTGGTTAACATTTTGGGGTACCCTGTACTTTCCACAGGACTATTACACAAAATTATTTATGATATATCTAGCGGAAAAAATTACACGTAATTTGGCGTCAGTTTCATCAAAATCGGTTCAGTAGGTCAGGAGATATCTGCGTGTGACCGACAGACAGACGGACAGACAGACAGACAGACACCAGAGCGATCCCATAAGGGTCCCTTTTTTCGCATTTTGCGACGGGACCCAAAAGGCCCAAGGTCCAAAAAATTATATAGGTTTTACTCCCTATATGATACAGAAACCCCCCTTAGTGTACTATGAACTAATTTTCAAAGACCTTATATAAGGTCTTTCAATAGTAGGTAACGATACATTAAGTAATCTGTGACGATACGCTAAGGGGTGTATATGTATCAGATACTGACCACGTTCCCATACCCATTAATTTTTTTGACGATATAAAAACATACTTATTAAGGTGAATGATACGCGCACTTCACGTATTAAATTTGAGGAGTGAGTAGGTTTTTTATATCGTAAAAAAAATTGGTATGGGAACGTGATCAGTATCTGATACATATAGACCCCTTAGCGTATCGTTACCTACTAATGAAAGATCTTATATAATTTAGTGTTTCAACCAAATTCGAAGAGGTCAATGTGTGTGTGTTTCCCTTCTCGACGAAGCCCATCTCTTTTTTTTTTATGGAAACTGACACGGTTGGCTACACCACCTACAACATCCGTGATGTCAGCCCATAACACCGGGTGAATTAGGTGCCATGTCAGCGCTTCCCTTCATTTCATGTCGGCTACACTGAACTAGACGGAAAACACGAACTATTTACATAGCCGTTAGACGTCTCTTGCTTTTTTTATTAACACTTTATTAGCTTAACCCACAGAGCACGGAATACCCCCGCCCGCGCACCTTCCTAGAGGCGCCCTGAGCGCGCTTTCCCTACAAGAGCGTTGAAGCCTGTAGGCGTGGCCTATGACTTACATATGTGTGTTGTGCGTGTGCATTTGTTTTGTGCGTGTGCCTAACTTGCTCCTCTTTGTGTGTAGTGTCGATACTAACACACACACACACATACGAAGCGCTAGTAGCGTAGCACTGCGGCCAGATATTGGGTTTCAAATATTATCGCTTAGGGCGCCTGTAGGAGGGGGCGCGGGCGCGGTAATTTCGTGCTATGTGGCTTAACCTGTAAAGCCGGGTTCAATGATCATCATATCCGTATCAGCGTATCACGTATCAAGCCCCGTATATAGTTGTGCACGCCTCGATTTGCTCCGTATCCGTATCTTCATCAGAATTGTCGTAATCGCGTATCAATTTACCGACAGTTCAGTGTCAGCTCTCGATCAAACATATTATTATGTCATCATTGGTTGAAGTGTACGAGAATTTAGCATTTCTTGCGCTTGTTTTATTTTCATTCACAATGTAAATTCGAAAAACCGGTCAAGTGCGAGTCGAACTCGCGAACCGAGGGTTCCGTATGGCCATGTCATTGTCAGCGCACTCACGCCACCACTCACTATATATGTATTAGTCAAAATGCTTCATGCTCTTTTCGGTAGCTGGCGCGCATACACTTTTAAGTTTCTTCTATGGCGACCCCCGTGATATTTTTACTATTTCTCATTTTTTTATTATTTGTTGTTATATCGGTCGTAATAACGCATATTCTGTGAAAATTTCAACGAGCTACCTATTACGGTTCAAGAGATGCAGCCTTCGGTCGGAAAGAAAGAAAGACAGACGGCGGCGTAGGCTTAGTAATAAGGTCCCGTACGACGGTTACGGAACCCTAAAAAGCCAAAACCTAGACGAAGACGTTGGTGGCAAAGTGAATTATTTATTTACAATAAAGAGTTGCATTATACAAACAGACATAGGCGGCGACTTTTCCAAATTGTCGTGGGTGCAAGCTCAGTGCTATGATAAATTACTACATTATAAATCGGCCACATGCTACTTATGTATCTAAAAACGCATGCGCGGTCAAAGCGCATGCTCCGACCAGCCAATATCACCTCCGAGAAGGTAGGTGCCATACCGGAGACTTCCCTGGATTGCTGGCTATACTGTATACTGGACTATAGAGGAGAACACAGCCGAGGCTGCTATGCGGCCATCTTACATCCAGTACGTTGGTACTAACCCAGTCGGCTACAATGTGAGCCTTCCACCAAGGGGCAAGGGAAGGGACCTACAGTTTTACACCGGTTCCGAACGGTGAAGCAGCAGTGTAGGTATGATGCACGTAAATTGTTTCGTCAAAAACTCATCGGTACACGGCGAACGGATTCGAACCTCGGACCTCTCGCATGAGAAGCCGATGCCCAAACCAGTCGGCCACCCGACGCTTGCCTGTACTGCACAAAACTCTACCTAAAATTCTAATGGATGCTCTGGCACCGGGTAGCCGCCCCGGAGTCGAAGCCCCTGAAAACAGAAACAGATATTATTTTTTCTTCGCGGCACAACTACAGAGACGGCGGACGCGTCCAGAATGACATATTATCACCTTTTATGATCGGACAAACCCGACTCGAGATGGAACGGGCCGTATCATAGCGGCGTATCGAGAGCCCGTATCATGATACGCGTATCACCACCTGTCCACATATGCGATCATGATACGCGTCGGCGATACGGATACGTTGATCGGATCGGACGGCAGCTCTGCAAGTAACTATTATTTCACCTATGTCTCTGCCAGAACTGTCAGTCAGAACTTCATGGATACAAATTGCGTATCAAAGTTTGACAAAGGCTTTTTACACCTGATACACTTCAATCAATACTAATAATAAATCTCTAAGGGATGGTCATGGAGTAAGTTACTTTGTTTTATGAGATACTGCGTTTGTACACTCTATGTACTCGTATGATATTAAAACTAAATTGACGATTATTAGAAATCTTTTCTGTATGTATGTATGTTCCTCCATAACTCTTAAACCAATCATCCGAATTCGATGAAACTTAGTACAAGCCCATTTGATTATACGGGACACAGAATAGGCTAAATAAAATGTAGTTCCGGTTACGCTAAGATGTGGCTCTCATACAAACCGAATTAAGAGCCGAAATAAAGGTAAGGTAGCGGGCCTACTTTCTTCTTTTTAAATATGGATTTCACGAGAGCGGAGCCGCGGGCAAAAGCTAGTAATTAATAAGTCTTTGTAATCAGAACTCTCAGTAAAATTGTTAATCTTGCTCTCAAGCGGTGTTTTCTATGTAAATAACTGCCATATGAATGATCAATAAACAATACAATACAAAACTTGCCTCAGCGTATGGCCTGGCCACGCAATCCGATCAGGCCTATCTGACTCAGTTTAATACCTAAGTTTCGTCTGATGCGACAGGCCGCTCCATGTACGGTTGGCTATGCACGGAAAAGTTCCACCAATTTAATTGCTACGTTTATCGCGCGATGAAATCCTTCCATGTCCTTGTAGCTTTTGGCAGTAAAATTTGATGGCTTGCGAGCACTAAGCGGAATATATTATTTTTGCCACCGGACGAAATAGGCCATAAAACCCTCGACAATGGGGGAACATTAAGATGCAATAGTCGTATAAGTACAACATGACACAAAAAACCTGAATGATTGATGCAGTCTTTGGATGACGATGAGTAAAGGAGTAATCAAAGATGGTAGGTGGTGACGAACATGCGTGTTTAGGTAGTGGCAAATTTTTTTGTAAAGCAGACTAAGGCCCACTTGCACCAACACGAGTTAAAAGTTAAGTAGCGAGTTATGGATTTAAACGCGGTTCCCACAGTCAACGGGTGCTACTGGTTTATATCTTAAATTCGTGTTGGTGCAAGTGGGCCTAAGGCCCACTTGCACCAACACGAGTTTAAAGTTAAGTAGCGAGTTATGGATTTAAACGCGGTTCCCACAGTCAACGGGTGCTAGCTTAACGAGTTAAACTGGTGTATATATTAAATTTGTGTTGGTGCAATTGGGCCTAAGTGCACATTGAAAAAAATTCCCAGTTAAGTTTCTTGCCAGTTCTTCTTCGCTGTGTTAATCGAACTGGCGGAATGTTACAAAGTAAATATGACAAATCTGAGCGCAGTGTACTGCCAAGAATGATAAATAAACAATAAACAATAAAAAAAATAAAAATAATGAAATAAAAATATGATATTGTTATGTTATTGTTGAGCATGTATGAAGAACATTATGAGAGTGGAAGAGGCGGCAGAGGTGTGTCAGGATCGTGGCACGTGGAGATCCGTTGCCTCTGCCTACCCCACTGGGCAACAGGCGTGACGCTATGTATGTATTTATGTATGTTTTGTTCCAGAAGCGGACTTTTAACAAAATACAAATTGTATTCTTGGACCTTGTATATACGCTTTAGCTCTTTTAGAATACATAAGCTACCTCATTATGTTCCCTCAAGGAAGTGATCCTATATCCTAACTCAGCGGTTCTCAAACTTTTTTGGTGACGGAACCCTTTTGGAAAGCGAAAATTTGGCGGAGCCCTAAAATAAACAAAAATTCGTGTTTGTGCATTCTTTATTAATAATCATATTAAAATGTAATAGTTACTTACATAATATTATAATAATAAAAGATAAAAACAGTAGAAGGAGTGAAAAAGAGAAGAAGTGACGCAGCCGAGCTGAGAGTGTAAAAATACACTCTCGCGCCAGAGAGTGTATTTTAGATTTTTTTTCTCGTATTCTCGCGGAACCCCCACAGAGGCTCCGCGGAACCCTAGGGCTCCGCGGAGCACACTTTGAGTATGGCTGTCCTAACTAATAAAGTGGTAAATCGCAGTTTTTTTTCTGGCATGAAAAAAAAACGTTAAAAGAAACCAGAAAAAATACAGTTTTTTTCTGAAGTAAGTACGTGTTTTTTCAAGAGTACGAAAATAAAAATATCATAAGGTACCATTAAATATGAGTTAATAATAATTGTTTTTGCTTTAAATTTTGAACTACAAAAACGCCTAAAAAAAAATTGGCAACACTTACTGATGTTGACGTTTACCGACGGGAATTTTCCCAGTCCTCGTTCGGTTTATGTTTCGGTTGAATTGAACAGGGATGTTAGGTGTAACAGGCGATTCTAACACAGATGAAGATTTAAGTATTTTTAAGTTCATATTATTATGTATAATTTCGTTTATTTATACTTAATTTGACAGTAATTTAAGTATTTTTATGTATAATTTCATTTATTTTAACTAATTATAATATTTCCTTTTTCTGAAGAAAAAACAAATTTAGAAAGAAACGACGGTACCAAGTTTTTTTCATGTTTTTTTTTTTCAAATTGAAAAAAAATAAACATTTTGTTTTTTTTTTCAAGTTACATCACTAAGCCGCTACCGTATTTACCGTCATTTCGGCGCGCGTAACAATTCGGTTTGTATGAGAGCAACATCTCAGCGTAACCGGAACTGAATTTTATTTAGCCTTGCACTTAGTTACATAGAATTCGGATGATCGTTTTAAAAGTTATGGAGGAACATGCATACATCCAGAAAATATTTCTAAAAATAGTCAATTTAGTTTTAATATCATACATAGAGTCTACAAAGGCAGTATCTCATAAAACAAAGTAACTTACTCCATGACCTCACCATCCCTTACAGATGTATTATTGGTATTGAATGCATACAAAATCTAATTTTGAGGATCTTTAAACGAGGCCATGGATATTATAGTTATAATATGGTGCAATGACTTACAGTATCAAGAAAAAAAATCTTTAGTTTAGTAGATACCACCAACTTACGTGTAAGTATGTATGTGCATTGTACATAGATACATACTAATAATTAATTCTCCGTTTATTTTTATATTAATTTTAGATTTTAAGTATTTGTAAATATGTAAAATTAATATAAGAAAAATGTGTAAATAAATGAATAAAATTTAATAAAAACTTAGTAATTTTATTTGGCAAATTTTTATTTTTATTTCACAAAACTATCACGTACCTACTTTGGGGCGAACGGTGTTCGAAGACAGCACATTAATATTTTGTAGACACATTTTTTTTTTTATGGAAACTGGCACGGTTGGCTATATCACCTAAAACATCCGTGAAGTCAGCCCATAACACCGGGTGAACTTGGTGCCACGTCAGTGCTTCCCTTCGGTCGTGCCGGCTATACTGAACTGGACGGAAAACACAAACTATTTACATGACCGTTTCGATCGACCTTTCATTCAGTCAGTGCGGTGGTACCAACCCGGGCGGGCGGGTTAAACCCTACCACCTAGTAATATAAGAATTTAATAATTAATAGAATATAATATATGTATGTGTGGCGTATCTCACGTACTCAAATCCAGAACCTAGAACGATCGTTCTAGTCCAGAACTGACGATTATTATCAGGTATCAACCCGCCCGGGTTGGTACCACCGCACTGAATGAAAGGTCGGTCGAAACGGCTATGTAAATAGTTTGTGTTTTCCGTCCAGTTCAGTGTAGCCGGCACGACCGAAGGGAAGCGCTGACGTGGCACCAGTTCACCCGGTGTTATGGGCTGACATCACGGTTGTTGTGGGTGATGTAGCCAACCGTGTCAGTTTCCATAAAAAAAAAAAAAAAAAGGTGCTGAAACATTTCGTCCTTCATTATCACTAGCGATGCTGAGATGTTTCTACATAACATGAAGCAAAAGAAATATGTACCTAAGTGCGGTACACGCACTCATTATTGCCTTGCTCTTTAACTATATCTGCATAATTTTAAGTTTTCTATTGAAGCACTCGAGTCGCATAATGTATTGTTACCTTCCAGAGGAAGCGTTCACAATGAACGTGTATTAAGTCAACATTACTCGTTTTCATATAACATTCTACTGTATTTACTCGACTATGGCGAAGCTAGATGGAGGGTAATGTGTTTAGCCTGAATGTTTTCATGTATGTATCTATTTGTACGACCGAAGGGAAGCGCTGACATGGCACCTAGTACACCAAGGTGTTTTTAGTGCTCCGTATCCGTCGTACGGGACCCTATTACTAAGCATACGCTGTCATTTTGCCCGAACAGCCTGAACAGCCTGAACTGACGGCCTGAACAGGGCCCGCCATATTCGCGACCCTCGCTCAATGCGGTGGTACCAATCCGGCCGGGATAAACCTAGTTTTGAAGTCGATTTAAGTGTAATTAATTAATGACTTACCTACTAAATTAGAAGGATTTTGTTATTGAACAGACGATATAATATTTATATATTTACCTCGTAAGATAACATAACATAAGAGCTCACGGGTGGTTGGTTCACTACGCTACAGGCAAACGTTGCCTCAGTCTACTTTATCCCCCGACGAAAAAAGAGCGGTGTTATAAGTTTAACGTGTGTGTGTTTGGGTGTTTGCTGTGGCATCTAGCTCCCAAAAGGATGGACCGATTTGGATGGGGTTTTTTTTATTGGAAAGCTGGTTTAATCAGGATGGTCGTTAGCTAGGTTTTCAAATCAAATAATCAAGTAAAACCTGTGCGCTCCCGCGTTATAATATGCCCCAAACCCCTTACTCCCGCATGGGCGTGGCCCGCGCGGGCGCAGGGCCGCGCGGCCCGCCGACCTCGACATAAACGCAGATATTTCGGAAACTAATAAAGTTAGATCTATAAACTCTTCTGTCCTAGAAAGCCTAGAAAATTTCCTAAAATCCATGTGAAACAGTGAGGCTTACCTTGTTTAGAAGTACCAGATATTTTAGGTAGAAAAAAAAATCCCAATTTTTTTTTGAAAAATTCATTATAAAATAAATTCAAAACATACCTTTACAATATTTATATTAGAATACTCGTAAAGAAACATACTTTTAGAAATAGTAAAGTATAATATACGTTTTCTTTACAGAAATCGGCGAAATCGGATGTTCAACATGAACATCCTGAGAGCATCAGGACAGTCCGAGATGGCACGCGCGTGATATTTTTTACCAATTTTATAAATATATTATTTGAACTAAACCTTCTTTTATTTTGCAACTGGTCGTATGTTTGTATAATAATGCGAAGAAAATTGGAAAAATAAGCTATATTTCCATGAAAAATATGCCTTCAAAGTCATTGTTTACACATTTCATACAAAAATAAACAAACATTTTTGAGCGACGAAAAATATGACTTTTGTCGCCACCCGAACTCGTAATGCATCTTCTATTGGTAGAATAACTAATAAATAACACTATTTACTAACCTTTAGCTCATAGATGCACTTGAATACACTTATAAACATTATTTTCACGGGGCGCTCTTACTTGAAAAATACGCACACGGACAGATTATCAATATGTCCACTGACGGCAAGTTATTGTTTCCATAGCCAATATTATTGTTTCTTGGAGACAGGCTCCAAATCCTTTCAAAGAATGCTGCCTGAGTCAAGAGAGGATCAGGGCGGAATAAAGTGAATTTGGTCAAATAGTGCGGCCGTAAATTGCGCATTAATTATGGGTCCTTGGAGACCCGGCGGGAGCCAGAGGATACGCGAGGCGGGCTATCGGAGTCCCGCTTGAAAGTCAATAGGTGTAATCAAAAAATAATTATCTTAAAAGTGGACCGATATCGGGCGATTAGCATTTTTTAAAAAGCTTGAAATAAAACTTAAATTAAAAATTAAAAAAAACCCCGACCACTAAAAAGTCAAAAATAATTTCCGTTTAATTACTTAAAGGAGTCAGGGGGCCGTTATGTAAATAAAATATAAAAACTCAGAGCTGCGCGGGAATAATTAATTGGAATAATTAAAACGACAGAATAATTAATTGGAATAATTAAAACGACAGAATAATTAATTGGAATAATTAAAACGACAGAATAATTAATTGGAATAATTAAAACGACAGAATAATTAATTGGAATAATTAAAACGACAGAATAATTAATTGGAATAATTAAAACGACAGAATAATTAATTGATTGATCATGCATTTGTACACGCCAAATATGTGTAACATTATTTATTATTTATTGTGCAGCCTATGAAATCTAGCAACCTAGTACCATGTGGGGCCCCGGTACTTTAAAAGAATAGCCCCACTGCATCTCTCCCCGTGTATGTCGTAAAAAGCGACTAAGGGATAAGAATCCCTTGTTATATTACTAGGTGGTAGGGTTTAACCCGCCCGGGTTGGTACCACCGCACTGAATGAAAAGTCAGTCGAAACGGCTATGTAAAATAGTTTGTGTTTTTCGTCCAGTTCAGTGTAGCCGGCACGACCGAAGGGAAGCGCTGACGTGGCACCAAGTTCATCCGGTGTTGTGGGCTGACATCACGGATGTTGTAGGTGATGTAGCCAACCGTGTCAGTTTCCATAAAAAAAACCTGTTGAAACGAAGTTCTGCTCTCGCACTAAATTAAATCCCTTCCGCATTGACTTAATTCCGCTTCATTACTGCTGACGACTTCGTATAAAAAAACCGTTTTAAAAACACATTGAACCGACTTAAAAAAATAAACTACTTAGAACTAAAAATATTTTTTTTTTATAATTGGGTTGAAGGCGGTACAAAAGCACAAAAGGGCTTCATCTATCAATTTTTATCAAGTGTGATTTGTACCGCCTTCAAAACAATTATCAATGTATTTTTTTTTAGTTCTGAGTATTTTTTTTAAAAGTCGATTCAATGTTTTTTTATCCGTTTTTTATTTCATTTTTTTTAGTAATATCACATAGAAATAATCACAGAAATCGGTCGTGGTGGTGTATAATTATTCGCCCATTTGATACACTTCACAGTCCATATCTTGAAAACTACTTAACCGATTTTGATTAAACTTGCACTGTTCCCTAAGTGGAAGTAAATTTAAGCCAACAAATAACAAAAATAATGGTCTCAATCCGATTAATAGTTTAGGAAGAAGATTCGTGGACAATTCGTGGAGAAATTCGTGGACAAACATACATATATACATACAAACACCTATAACATTTTGTATATTTGATTGGAAACCCTAATAGATTATCATATTATGTGAATATATTGCAGTTCCAATAATATTACATACATACGTGTTGAATTGAGAACCTCTTTTTTTCTTGAAGTCGGTTAAAAACTGGTCTCGCTATTCTGTGACCTCAAAAGAGATAATACGACAAATCAAAGTCCACGGAGAGTTTGGTCGAGTTTACACATTTTAAATTAGTCAACGAATAAAGCAAATGACCTTCGACAAATGACGAATGAATTAAATGTTGAACTGAACTTACAGAGAGTTTCACCACCACCGGCTACAGTGGCAATGCCAATTAATTCCTGTCAAATGTGTGAGAAATGTCACTATAATATTATAAACGAAAAATGATTGTTAACTAGACTTGAAATGAAATAAAAATGTATTTTATTATTCACCAGTAGGTAAAGGGCCACAAAATACATTTAAAAAAATAAAAAGGACTCAGTAGACGTTCAGGTGTTGACAATATACTCTCTAGAATAAAGTACATAAGTCACTAAGGGCGAGGCCGAAGGCCGAGCTGCGTTCAGGCGAACAAAATATTTTCTCAGAGAAAACAGAAAATGGTCTGGACGGGGCTGTTGAGTCCACTAAACTGCGTGCGGTCCACGGTTTGGCAAAAAAATACCAGTACCAGGGAGACATAAGCAAACATTTCATAACTGGATTCTGGATAGTGTAGCCAGCGAGCCATACTGCGCGTGCAATCGGAAACTATTGCAAGCTACGCTACTAAGGCGCCATAAAGTCACACAATACTTCTTACTGAAGTATTTTCACAATAAATATCGGAAGGTGGTTTACGGTTCAATCTAAGGTCATTTCAGTCGGAAAGCCAAATAAGTTTGTGATAATATGAGATAGACAGACAGGGTTCTCCTCGGAGCAAGGTGGTTTTTACGAGGTTTTTACAAACCTGCCCAGTTTATTTAAAGTACTAGCTTTTGCCGGCGGCTTCGCTCGCGTTAATGCCACGCGTATTTAAAAAGAAGAAAGTAAGTAAGCCCGCTACCGTATCTTTATTTCGGCGCGCGGAACAATTCGGTTTGTATGAGAGCCACATCTTAGCGTAACAGGAACTGCATTTTATTTAGCCTATCCTGTGTCCCTTATAGTTAAATGTGCTTGTACTAAGTTTCATCGAATTCGGATGATCGGTTTAAGAGTTATGGAGGAACATACATACACACGTACAGAAAATATTTCTAAAAATCGTCAATTTAGCTTTAGATCATACATAGAGTGTACAAACGCAGTATCTCATAAAACAAAGTAACTTACTCCATGACCATCCCTTACAGATTTATTATTGATTGATTGATTGATAATGATTGATGGATGATTGATGATAATGCAGTGCTGTAACGCGCGGTATCTCTATATGTATGATGTTATGTATGACACCATACCAACGCACCGTATGTGTGAATAGGTTCTACGCTTACGTGATTCTACATACGTAGTATGTATATATAGATTTTTTATATAATCCGATATGGGTGGCTAAATCAGAGCACATGCTCCAAACAGGCAATAACCCCAGGTTATAGAAGGCAGTTACACACTCGTCGGAATCGGATCATATTTTCACAGTACGACCCAGGAACGATTACGAAAAGTGATGCGTTCTCCGAAGGTGGCTGTAAACAACATATAGATGTTCTGAGCGAGTCCGGCGGGTGTGACTGATACGGATCGGGGCAGGAAGGATGAGGGAGGCCAGTTCATCGGAGTATCAGCAATGGTAGTACCTACCTACCTACAAAACAGGCTAAGGGAGCCGATTTTTCGCCTGGGGCGCAATGATTCAAGTCCCTCCGTGAGCTTGGGATAGAGTCCAAAGATGCCAATAAGTAAGGGGGCATCCTTCCCACAGATCTGATGACTACAGTACTCCATCACTTCGGCCGGTTTTTTTTTCATTTTTATTTTTTTTTATGGAAACTGACACAGTTGGCTACATCACCTACAACATCCGCGATGTCAGCCCATAACACCGGGTGAACTTAGGTGCCATGTCAGTGCTTCCCTTCATTTCATGTCGACTACACTGAACTGGACGGAAAACACGAACATTTACATAGCCGTTTCGACCGACGTTTCGCTCAGTGCGGTGGTACAAACCCGGCCGGGATAAACCCTACCACCTATTAAGGTAAGAAGGGAAGGGACCTACAGTTTACAGCTTTAGTATTATTTATTACCTACCGTTTTAGTATTATCAATTTATTACATACTCTGTTGCCCGCGGCTTGCGCGAATTCGTATTTCAAAGGAAGAAAGTAATTAATTAAGGGCGAGGCCGAAGGCCGAGCTGCGTTCAGGAAGAGCATAAACCTTTTTAAAGAATGTAAGTAACCAAGGGCGAGGCCGAAGGATATTTTAAGATGTGATAGAGGAGGTCATTGGGAAATTATTTGGGTAACACCATTAATAATATGACGATGTAAATATATATCTGACATTTTGTGTCAATATAGGCTCTCCGGCCATGGGGATATTATAAAGATTATCATTTAAGTATATTTTGATACTACGCATTTCACTGAACCCTCTCGACCTTCACCGTGCGTTATCTTCATTTACAGCGTCTAATTCTAGTCTATTGTGTACTGATCTAGAAGATAAACTTGTGACGCCCAACATCGTGACCGGCGCACCTTAGCCTGTGGACGCAGTTAATTATGGGCTTAGCGCGAGCCAAATCCGTGCACTTCCATGCAAACAGAGCCGTGGATAACTGCTTGACACGCCTCCTCCGGGGAATTCCGGGGGGGGGGGGGGGGGGGGGGGGGGGTGCATGAAACTAGCCTTTTCAACCCCTGACGCAAAAAGAGAGGTGTTATAAAATTTTACGTGAGTTGTAATGGGTGTGTCTGTCTGTGGCATTGTAGCTCCCAAACGGATGGACCGATTTGGATGCGGTTTTTTTTTTATTAGAAATCTGGTTTCTAATTCTGGATGGTTCTTAGCTATGTTTGTAATCGAGTAATTAAGTAATAAAAAAAATATTTTTTAAAAGCTTGAAATAAAAGTTCTCTTCGTTTAGACCCTTAAAACGTCAAAAATAATTTCCGTTTACTCACTAAAGGAGTCGGGGGACCGCAAAGTAAATGAAATATAAAAACTCAGAGCTGCGAGGGTATTTACTTAGCGGTCCCCCGACTAATTTAAGTAAGTAAACGGAAATTATTTTTACTTTTTATGGGTTGGGAGGTTTTTTAAATTTGTAATTTAACTTTTTTTCTGTAAGATAACATCGTTGGCTGCAAGAACAGTGTTGGCTACTTTACATCTATTGAAATAGAAAAAAAAAAATTACACAGACGATTTGCCCGATCTTTTAATAAGTGCGAAATTCAGTGGATAGTATCAATGCTGCCGTGTTAAAACTTACCACATATGAAGGGAAGGGTCCTAAACTAAGACCAGTCTCAATCGGTCGGGCGGGCAGGATGGCCGTTTTCGGCCGTTTACTTACAACTCTGTGATTTACATCAATTTTATACATGACTAGCTTTTCCCCGCGGCTTCGCTCGCGATAGACTCGGTTTAATAGCAAATCCGATTTAAACGCAAATAAATGATAATAAACGATCGCTTCTCTTATATTCTCTCCCTCTCCCTCCCTACCCCTCCCTCCCCCTCCTTCCTCCTTCCTCGCGTCCTCCCCTTCTGCCCCTCCCCTCTGTCCTTCTCTCCCCTCTCCATCCGGGGCGCTACCATTCGACACTAAATTTTGTTCATACTATACTTTCTTTGATACTGCTCGACCCTATTGCTATTTAGCGTGATGATATATAGCCTGACAAGGCACCTAGTTCACCCGTTGTTATGGCTGACATCACGGATGTAGTAGGTGATGTAGCCAATCGTGTCAGTTTCCATTCCAAAAATTTAAAAAACCTATAGTGAGCCTCAAGAACTATGTACTCTTTACATAATGGTGCAAACCGCCTCAGTTATATTTGAGTTTACCTCAATCATACATACATACAGACAGACGTTTCCTTTTATATGAAGTAGAGATATAGAAGATAGAGACTTTTCAAATTAATGTGTTTGTCTAGATAAATAACATAGGTTATGAACTTACACCAATAATAAATTACTTACCTCGCACAATATATTGCGTGAATCAGGTACAAGTAATCAGTCAGAATTCAGCAACGAATAGCATTTATTATTTAAATATTCGTTCAGCAAATAAATAAGGTTATTTTACTGCAGAACTTGCATGATATGCATAATGTGGAACGGGCGGCATAAAACTATAGGAGGTGTGTCCAATAATGTTTCACAATCATACAGCTGTTGAGAGCTGCAAGGTCAACAAGCAGATTATTTTCATGGAAAACTGAAAGTGAAATTTATAATGACATGTTTCGCTACATCACCCACACCACAACACCCACTATGTTCGCACGTATCACCTTGGTGAACTAGGTGCCACGTCAGTGCTCCAAGATAAACTATAGATCAGACGCATAATTGCTAAATTGGTCACCAGGAGCGCTCTATACGTGAATTGGGAAACGGTGTAAAACTGTTTTTCTTTCATTCTTTTTAGTAATATTATATAAAGAAGAAAAGAATAATCGAAATCAGTTGAAGTGGTAGAGAATTATTCGCCATGTGTCAAGTACATCGACACCTCAATACTACACTGCAACAACTCCGAAATGGTCAAATGTCTGGAAATTGCTTTGGAAACAGAGGGACACATCTTTGTCAAGGTATGTGTGAGTGTCCTTTGGAACTAATAAGTGTTTTATTGAACTGGTGGATAAGCCTACAAGCTATATGGTGGCATATTTAACTCAAAACTGAAATTTTTTCAGCTGTTGCAGTATAGTGCTGAGGTATATTTATTGCTGAAAAAGTCCACATCGAAAGTTTTGCTGAAGGTAACCGCAAACCATAGTTTTTCAATTTCAATACAATTTATATGGGACCACCTCTGAAGTATGACCTACCAAGCAAAAATAGAATCATCAAAATCGATTGATAATTGGCGGAGTAATCGCGTAACAATCATACAAAAAAATAAAAAACATACAGTCGAATTGAGAACCCCCACCTCCTTTTGAAGTCGGTTCAAAAATCCTTAATTTTTCACTTTTTCAATTGTTTACTATTTGTTGTTATATCCGCCAAAATAACACATATTCTGTGTAAATTTCAATCGGCTAGCTATTACGGTTCCAAAGATACAGCCATCGGACGGTCAGTCTGTCTTGCTTGGCAGACGTTAGACGGTAGGCTTAGTAATACGGGTATGCTTCCGTACGGGGTACGTTAACCTAAAAATTCCTCATTCAGAATGAATCATTCTTCATCGTTGTCCACCTTCAGAAGTGCATTCGAATATGGAATGATTCCTGAAATGGAGTTAGCGCTCTAGTTGAGCTGGATAAGTAGATCAAACTAAACTGAGCGGTTTGCGAGTGTGTCACGCGAAGATAAAAAAACATAGATAAGGCAGAAGAGCTCATATTCGCGTCATCATTGTGTTTTTCCACAGTAATCTCACTGCAGATAATCATTTATCTCCCTACTTGATTCATAATTAGATAAATGGTGCCTATTTTTTTGATTAGATTTCTTATCTACAATCTAGGTGAAACTAAATACATTGTAGACGCCTATTCTGTGCAAAAATACGACTCGATAAAAACTAATATAATAAATGCTAGCATTTTTTTTAATTAGTTTTAACTACCTACGCTATTAGTTTTTACTAACTCGAATAACTAAAAAGTATTCCGTTTGGGAAATACCTATGGCATTAGAAATTCAATATTATAATATTTTTTTGCCCTGGCATTTACCCTCAACAAACCGGCCAAGTGCGAGTAGCACTCGCGCACCGAGGGCTCCGTATCGCCATGTCATGGTCCATCTATGGCGTGTTTTATGAAATGCTTCATATTAGTTAAAATTCATGATTAGTTAAAAATGTTTATACTGTTTTCGGTAGATGGCGCGCATACACTTTTTAGTTTCTTTTATGGGGCCGCCATGGATTTTTTACTTTTTCTTATTTTTATTATTTGTTGTTATATCCGCCATAATAACACATATTCTGTGAAAATTTCAACGGTCTACCTATTACGGTTCAAAAGATACAGCCCTCGGAGAGACGGACATACATACAGACGGCGTAGGCTTAGCAATAGGGTCGCGTACGACGGATGCGGAACCCTAAAAATATAATAAATACAAAATAAAAAAAAATAAACTTATTCTGTGATAATTTCAACCGGTTATCTATTACGGTTCCAAATATACAGCCATCAGACGGACGGACGGACAGACAGACAGACAGACAGACGTTGTAGGCCTCCGTACGGGATACGGAAACCTAAAAACGTTAGTCGGAAAACATATTATAATACATATTATTTTCCACTACTCCTTTATTAGATCTTGTTACCGTTAGGTAATTTCCATAGTTTACTGAAAATATACGTACCTACCAGAAATTATTCATTCATTACATAGGACGTTTGACTAATTTAGTAAAATAATGACGCACGCCTCTGTTGGACTGTGATTAATGGCACATCTTGTTAGCTAGCGAAACGCAGCAGATAAATTCACAGACCATTAATTTATAAAATACCCTGACATGGCTACCACTGTCTTTTTTACAAAATATTTTGTATAATGCCGAATGTCCATGGGCGTCGTTGGAAACTTTATGGGTGGCATGGCGCCATATGTCACGATTTCAATAATAAAAATTTTACTTGCGATTTTTAAGTAGCACACAAATAAAACTATGAAACATACGTCCAAAAATATGTGTGTAAGTAAATGAAATCAATAATAGTAAATACGTGTAATAATAATAAACTATTTATTGGATGAAACAATTATGAAGATTGAAATTGTGAAGGAAAGCAAGGCAAACAGAATTTTACTCATATTTTTCTTTCTCAGATCGGGCAAGTGCTCAAAATGGGTCAAGTGCGTAGTACCCGTAACCTTCGATCATAAAATATTATTTATTTTTTCCGTCTACGCCGCCGCCCGTAACCGACCAGCATGTATGAAGAACATTTTGAGAGTGGAATATACAGGGTGTATCAGGATAGGTTTGAGAAACTTCAGGAATAGAAAGTATAAGGTACTCAATATTAGAAGAAAAAAATTCTTGTTTTTTTTTGTCATACAAAAGTTGGAAATTGTAATAAAAACTCGATGGACAGTGAGACTGGAGAGTGCAGTGAACAAATTCAGTCCTCTTTTTCTTTTGAGGTCATTGAACTTTCAGTGTTTGGAATTTACCTACACGCAGTTCAATTGTACTAGTTATGTATGCAACCTACCCATTTTTATTAAATCCACGACATCTTGAAGTATAGATTTTCACCAAACTGTACTGTAAAATGATCGAATCTGGGAAAAAGTTTCAGAGCTTTTCGTCTTCAAATATGGGCGACTTTCGAACCCTGAAGTTTCGAAAACCTATCCTGATACACCCTGTATAGAGATGCGGTCTCACATACATACTCATACACACACGCTGTAGTCCGAAATCGGAATAAGCAGAGTAATCGGTGTTGTGCTGCAATCACTCCGATAAATTACAGCATGACACCGACCACCAGTTTAGCAAAGTATTCGGAAGAGATAACTATTAAGCAGCAAGCATATGGCCCGAAAGCCCTCCCACTGCATGTCTCGGTAGAAGCACCATGCCAAGGTGCAAGGTGGCTAGCCTGTCACCCTTTAACACGAAATCTTGCCCGACGATGTCGACGATGCACGGGTATAGATGCAGTGGAGCTATAATTTTTAAAGAAAAAAAAAACTGTTTTAAAAAACATTACACCGACTCCAAAAAAGAACTAGAACTGAAAAGTGTTAAATAATATTTTGATTCATATTCGGACCCTTGAGTTGAAGACGGTACAAAACGACACCTTAAAATTGATAGATGGGCCCCTTTTGTACTTTTGTACCGCCTTAACACTTTTCAGTTCTAGTTGTTTTTTGAAGTCGAAGCCCACATAGATTAACTAATACGAATATTGTGCAATTCCAACGATATTACATACATACGTGTTGAATTGATAACCTCCTTTTTTTAAGTCGGTAATAATTTCATAAAGTCCCATGAAAGTGTTAGAGAGCGTTTCAACTAAATCTTCCCTTCGCCGTTATGTTGGATCCACTGTTAGTGTCACTGTCAGTGCTTAAATTCGTGTTGCCAGATTGTGAAGATTATATATATTACCTAATAATGCAATCGGTATTTACCGTATAATAAATACGGTACGTACCGATAATTGCGGGTAAATCTGTACACATAGCAACCCTCAACGCTGTTTTGACAGATAGACAGTGGAGCCAACATAACGGCGAAGGGAAGATTTAATTGAAACGCTCTCTACTACCAATTACACGAAAAACTGACGTATGGATTTTTTTATGTCTGCATGGAATATGACAATTAGTAATAGTACCCCGGCTTATACCTTTTCACCCGACTGCGCAAAGCAAAGTGGGTGGGTAATGTTTTCTCGAAGGTACTTTCAGCTATCTAATCGAAGGTAGTACTTTCGCACTCTTGCGGAACATCAGTGTCCGATATTTTTAGAAGCCCGCAAATATTGTTCGCATCTCATCATCACGGCTCACGTGTCGGCTAAATGACGCCGCGGCTCAAGGTTGCTGAAAGACGCGACGGAGGCGGACATGAGAGCAGGCGACGGAGTTTCGTGAAAATAATTTGCGACGCAAAAACGTAACAGGGGGCTCGGCTATTGCGTCACTTGGCGATAGTTCAGGTGGACTATTCACTGGTAAGTACGAAAATCGATAATCGATTAATATGTTTGAGGCCGGTACTTAAAAAGAATAGCCCCACTGCGTCTCTCCCCGTGCATATCGTAAAAGGCGACTAAGGGATAAGGACGTGATGCCGTGCTAAAGGGCGACAGACATGCCACCTCTCACCTTGGCACGGTACTCTCACGTCGTGCAGCAGGTGAGTCTTCGCGCCTTACTTGCTGCTTGATCGATTGAATCTTGTTCGAATACCTTGCGAAACGTGGTGGTCGGTGTTGTGCTGTAATTTACCAGAGTTCTTGCAGCACAACATCGATGTGTTTATTTATTTATTTATCGATTACTCTGCTTACCCCGATTGTCGGGATTCAGCGTGTGTGATATGTATGTATTTTTAGTTGAGCGCAAAATGGAAAAGTGTTCAAGTTTAAAAAGAAGAAAAAAGTGTTTATGAAAATTAGAGAGGCGTATGTCCAGCAGCGGACGCATACCTACACACTGACTGACTGACATACTTACGTCAGTTTTATACGCTGGTGGTAACGATTCGGTGTGACCATATAATTCTAAGGGTGTGACAGAAATTGTGAATTAATTTATACTAGCTGTTGCCCGCGGCTTCGCTCGAGTGAAATTCGTATTTCAAATGAATAAAGTAAGTGAGGGCGAGGTCGAAGGTCGACCTAGGTTCGGGTAAACGATAAACCGCCTCGAAGAAAGTAAGTAACTTACGGCGAGGCCGAATGCGGAGCTGCGGTCACGCAACGTTCTTTTTTATCCATGAAAGTAGTAAGAGCGAGGCCGACCTTGAAGGAAATTCTCGAATTTTCAGCTAGTGAATTGGCTCCCCAGACTGAGGGATCTAAATTGTTTTGACGTACATTCTTGTCCACTGACGTTGGGTGTGTGTGTGACGGTGCAAAATTATTATTGAGACAAATGACAAGTCCTCACTAATACCGGGCGGGAGCTGCTAAGCACCGTGCGCCTTTAGGACTTGTAGGACAGACAGACAGACAGTAATAGGCTCCCGTAAAGTCAGCGTATAAGGGTCCACTGCTGGACATATGCCTCTCCAAGTTTCCTTCAGTCTTCCCGGCCTTCAGCGGTACGGAACATGTACGCAACCACTGCTTTCCGCCGACGTACTTGCTGTCGTCGTCCCACCTGGCGGCTCCCGTACAAGGTACCTACGGAAAACCTAACCGTTCCACTTGTAACCTTATATGTATGTCGAACTGATGAAATGCATTACTAGGCAAACAGAGATTCTAAAGGAGTTGTTGATTTATGACGTCTTATTGCGTGTACCTACACTGCATAGGTGTTGTCGAGCTTGCAGTTATGCACGTAGAACACACGGATGAATGGGGATCCAATGCATGCATGTGTGCAATACTCACATGCATACATGCATTACATCCTCTTCTTTCTAGGCCCATTAGAAAGAGAAGCTTCTCCGACCTAACCCTGGCAGTGGATAGGAGTGGGGATTTCATGAGGCAGCATAGAGTGTGAGGCAGCCTTTCCAGGTCTCGCCTTGCGTAATTCCGCCTCTTTCCACTTGACGCGAATGAAGTTGAGGGAATTTGATCAGGCAGCTATGAGCACGGAAGAGTTTCTGAGCGAATGTTCCGAACGTAACTCAAAAGAGGATAGGATCACTGTCGTGTCTGTCAGTCCGTCTTTCTCACCTTAATATTCTCCGAATCTTACTGAACGAAAAAAGTTGAACTTTGGTAAGTACATATTAAATAGATATAGATAGCGTAAATGAAGAACTTTCGATTTTGGGGGACAAATTAGAAAGTTTTTTTTTTTTAAGTGTATCATGTGACGTATCGAATGAAAGAACTCGTTATAAGAAATACTGATAGGTATATATTTTTAAAATGAAATTTTAAAATGACTATGCAAAAGAAAATATAAGAAAATCCCCATAAGCCCCCCTCCACGAGTATCCCCCAACCCTATCATGACTTGACCGCTTTTCTTTTTCAAGATTACAAGAGATAGCAAACCATACAAACCTTCATAATAAAATCGCATTTTTGGTCGTGTTTTATCAGTCAGTCAGGCAGCCTTATAGTGTTCACTGCTGGGCATACGCCTCTTCAATATCTGTCCAATCATCTCGGCCTTCATCAGTACGGCACTGAGCTACTGTTGTACTATCGCGTGTATAACTATACAGGGTGTTTCAGGATAGGCTTGAGAAACTTTAGGAATAGTGAGTAATCATTATTAGAAGAAATACTGATGTAAGATGGCCGCATAGCAGCCTCGGCTGTGTTCTCCTCTATTCCAGTATAGCCAGCAATCCAGGGAAGTCTCCGGTATGGCACCTACCTTCTCGGAGGTGATATTGGCTGGTCGGAGCATGCGCTTTGGCCCCTCCGACTTAGCCACCCATACCGGATTACATAAAAAAAATTCTTATCTCTAAAATCGAAATGCCGTATTTTTTTTTCATATAAAAATTTGAATTAAAACAAAAACTCGATGGACAGTGAGTCTGGGGAGTGCAATGACCTAGTCCAGTCCCCTTTTTCTTTTGATTTCATTGAACTTTCAGTGTTTGGAATTGACCTACTTACATGCAGTTCAATTCTATTATAGTTAAGTATGCAACATACCCATTTCTATCCATGAGTTAGTGATTTAATTTTTATTGAATAAAGGCGGACTTTAACTGTCCATCAAATCTTGATTGAACGATTTTCACCAAAAAGTAATATAAAATGACCTAATCTGGGCAAAAAGTTTGAGAACTTTTCGTCTTCAAATACGGGCCCCTTTCGAACCCTGAAGTTACGAAACCCTATCATGAAACATCCTGTATATATAGGTATGTGTGTAATAAAGTGAGTTGTTCCTCGTATGTTGTAACGTGGGCGGTGGTGGGTAGAAGGCTCTGTGACGTCACGATCAACAGCAAAGCCTGGCATTGAATGGGAGACTGCGATCAATGAGGACCGGCGCCAACTCGTCTGGCCACCGCACCGGTATGACGTACGTAAGTAAAACTTTCATTTCGGTCCTAACATCTTAGGGGTTGTCCATTCAAGGCGAGACGGAAGTTAACTATCTCCATACAAAATCGTCTTTCGGCATTTATGTTTTTTGACGCCCTAAACCTTATCCGATTTTTACAATTCTTTCTTTCTTTTTGTTGTAATAAGGACAGTCGAATCTACGTTCCTGTCTTTTTATTATTTTTATATCTAAAGCATAATGAACTTCATGACATAAAAAATAAAAAAATCATTTTTTTTTCGTCGAAATAGAAATTTTTAACTCCGTTGTTGTAGGTATATTTCATATAAACAAAAAAATGACAGGAACGTAGATAGGACTGGCCTTAAGACAAGAATTTTTTTTTTGTTTTACTTTCCGTCTCGTCTTAATAAGTCACACTATTTTCGCTCATTTTTAAACGCCTGCCCCGTCCTTCGTGGTCACATTTCGTCTTAGTTTATTCACGGGGGGGAGGCCCCGTGAAAATTAGGTCACACACACCTAACTCGATCGAGCGGTCACCCATCCATCCACTGACCGCGCCCAGGTGTGCTTATGATCCGAACGACAGTCAACCGAACCGCACCATTGAGTTACCGAGCCTGACAGTTGAATTTACACGTGAACAGATTCAGCGCGTCTTCCTGTGTTATTTTATACATTTATTCACACATTTCTTTTTATTTTATATAAATTTTACATTTTTACAACATTAATACCTAAAATTGATATAAAAACAAATGGAGTTTCCACCACCGGCGGCAGGGCGAGCCCAGGCTACCGATGCGATGGTCGGGTCCAAAAGAGAGGAACCTCCTGACGATGCGTGCAGTGTCGAGCAGGGCTGCCTTCTGGATCTGGCTGATACGACTATGGGCACAACGATCGTCGAGTCGACGGGCCACATTTTCGTAACCTCGTGCTGCAGATCCAGATACTTCAGCATCTTCTCTGCTTCCTTTCCAGATACTTCAGCATCTTCTCTGCTTCCTTGCTTATTATTATTATGCAAGGACCCGAAATGACTTCTTGGTTTTGCTTGTCGCCGCTGTAACACTTTAATCACTTACCCCCCCCCCCCCCCCCCTCCCCACCTCCTTCTCGCCACTAGCTCGCCTAGTGACGTTGTGTGGTGATCCCCCCCCTACCTACCCCATACGCGCGTGACGTATAAAATTGATCAGCCCTTAGGTAAGTGAATACTTACATACATACATACATACCACACGCTGTATCCCGACAATTGGGGTAGACAGAGTAGTCGGTGTTGTGCTGTAGATGCTCTTGTAAATTACAGCACTACACCGACCACCACGTTTAGCAAAGTATTTCGGACAAGATAACAGCTATCAAGCAGCTAGTAAGGTACGAAGACCCAACCGCTGCATGACTCGCTAGATAGAAGGCCGTTCCAAGGTGACAGGTGGCTAGCCTGTCGCCCTTTAGCACGGCATCTTGTCCTTATCCCTTAGTCACCTTTTAGGAAATGCACGGGGAGAGATGCAGAGGGGCTATTATTTTTAAGTACCGGCCCCATACGGTATTTGTAAGTAGCTATGTTTTTTATGTAGATAACCTAACACGGTTGGCTACATCACCTACGACCGCACCTGTGCTGTCAGCTCATCACACCTTGGTGGACTAGGTGCCGTGTCAGTGCTTCCCGTTGGTCGTTCCGGCTATACTGAACGGCGGTTCCCCGACTACTTTAAGTAAAACGGAATTTATTTTTGACTTTTTAAGGGTCGGGTTTTTTTTTATTTGTAATTTAACTTTTATTTCAAGCTTTTTAAAAAAACCGCAACCAAATCGGTCCATCCTAAGACTTTTTATTACTTCATAATTACTTTATTACTAAGGCCCACTTGCACCAACACGAGTTTAAAGTTAAGTAGCGAGTTATGGATTTAAACGCGGTTCCCACAGTCAAATGGTGCTAGCTTAAACTGGTTTAGCGAGTTAAACTGGTTTATATATTAAATTTGTGTTGGTGCAAGTGGGCCTAAGATAGCTAAGAACGACCATCCCGGTTTTAAACCAGCTTTCTACAAATATAACACCACGAGTCGTGTATAACACACTTTCTATCCGCCGCCGCATCCAACTCGGTCCATCCGTTTGGGAGCTACGATGCCACAGACAGACACACACACAGACAGACGGAGACGTCAAACTTATAACACCCCTCCTTTTGCGTCGGGCGCTAAAAATAGACCTGAATAAAAATAATATTGAGTTTTCCATACATTGGACTTACCGCGAATGCGTACCAATCGATACTGCAGATCTTTTCTCTACAGAATCGGTAAACTCTGGAAAGCTCTCCCTGCCCATATATTTCCCCCCAAGTAGAGTGGGTAACTGTCAGGCCGGCTTGGCATTCGCAACCCCTGCATACGGCCAAATGTCCATGGGCGTCGTTAGACACCTTATGGGTGGCTCGGAACCATATGTCACGCAGTGAATAAAAAAAATATCGAATATACCTAACCTCAAAATTACTTTATTATTTACGTGATTTATTTATTTCCATAATACTTTTCTCATTAAGTATAATTAAAAATTTTGCTTTGCTATAATAATATTAAAAAAATATATCTATATCATAAAATATTTTTTTTTATAGCCAGTTTTTTTTTTTACCTAAATATATTTCTCGCCATGTTTTCGTTAATTAAATTGTATATCTTTCTTTATTTATTCAGAACTTAATAATTAATGACCATTTAATTTTCATCAAATATAAAAAATAAACACTAATACTTTATTTATTTGATTATTCATTTATTATTTCGTTAGGTAGGTACAACCTGATGATGGACTCAGTCAGTACTATATCGATATCAGATTTTCCTCGGCAGAAGTACGTGCATAGGTAATTATAATGGATCGCTCCACGCCTTTACGGCTCTTTACACAATAGAGCGAGTGAATGCGGAAGTCGTCTGTGGAAGTGGTTTACATGCATCGCTATCAAATCAAATGCGGCATTGTGAAATGTGAGTGACAGGTAGTTCTGGTGCATTCATGTCAACTTGATTGACAATCGTGGTAAAACATTTTGTCTGCAACGAAAGAAAGAGTAACCCTCTTTGGAGTAACCAAAGAGTTTGTATTACGTCGCTGCTGCGCTACAAACTCTTATTGAGAGTATAACAAGCCCTGCCTGACAATATTTTTTGACGTGAATACGTCTTTAAATTTGCTTCCATAGTGGGAGCCAATCCAGTAAACTGATAACAAAATCTGAGGATACGGTTTGATGTTGTAGCTTCTTAGCTATCATCTACGTCCAAAATTTAATTACACCACTCGATAGGTAAAGGATCAAAGAATCGTACACGTATTCATCGTTTATTGCCCGTGGTACCACCAGGTTGTACACCCAGTGGTCCACGGGCAATTTTTTTCGCCCGTAGTACACCCAGTGCGCAGTGGTACCACGGGCAATTTTTTTTGCCCTTAGTACACCTGAACATTCTATTCTGAATGTAAAACACACGGCCGTGTCCATGACACAGCCACAATGACGCACAGCCACACCAAATTTTCAACAAGAATTCGATGAACGTCTTACGTTTGGTTCGGATGATAGAAGTTCGGGGGTCATTCCAGAAAAAAATTACATGAAAAACATGTAGTTTATAAAGATTCATACTAGAACGTTTAAACAGGATATTTCATGTTAGGGTTTCGTAACTACAGGGTTCGAAAGGGGTCCATATTGGAAGACGAAAAGCTCTGAAACTTTTTCCCAGATTCGATCATTCTATAGTACTTTTTAGTAAAAATCGTTTCATCGAGATTGGGTAGACGGTTAATGGCCGCCTTTATTAAATTAAAATTACTAAATTGCATGCTTAATAGTAGAATTTGAACTGCATGTAGGTAAATTCCAAACACTTGAAGTTGAATGACATCCAAAGAAAAAGGGGACTCCCTAGACCTAGACAGCACGGTTTGTTGCCCGTGGTCCTACTGCGTAGTTCTACTGGTAGAACCAAGGGCAATGTTTTTTGTCCGTGGTTCTACCAGTAGGACTACGGACAACGGACAAGTAGCATTGCCAGTAGTTTGACTAACGGACAGCACTGTTGCCAAATCTCCCCATACTCACTGTCCTTCGATTTTTATCGCAGTTTTCAATTTTTCCGTCCAGTTCAGTGTAGCCGATATGAAATGAAGGGAAACACTGACAATGGCACCTAGTTCACCCGGTGTTATGGGCTGACATCACCGCGGATGTTGTAGGTGATGTAGCCAAGCGTGTCAGTTACGATAAAAAAAAATTGTAGACGCCTGTTGTAAAAAAATGTAAACAGTGGACTGACATGGTATTGCATAAGTGCAGCATCTGTTTTTCCTGTGCCTGTCGTGGCGGCTGGCGGAGTAAGGATAGAAATGGTAGACAATGAAATAATATTACGTACAAAAGAAAATTGCTTTAATTATGCATTTTTAGTTACATTATAAATTAATATTATACGGTGGTCTGTGCCACCAAATACAAATTTTCACAAAATTGTATACACAGTAGAAATGTTGATGCAAGTAATTAAAAAAACTTTTTTTTTCATTTTCATGAGTTTTTTAATGTAATTGAATATTTAGTTAAACATACCCCTATTGCTCATTATGTATCGGTGAATTTGGCTGACAAGATTTTATTCTTGATTCTAAACATACTTCTAGCTAGGCATTGACTTATATTACTAGCGTAAGGGGGCCCCGTACGCATATATCCAAAGTCCAGTAGGCGAATTATGCTGATTGGTCGATGCCAGTTTGGCGGAAAATTTAAATTTCGTCTGGCTCCGCCCCCGGCACTCCCAGCGAACCTAGTGAATCCGATATTCGTTAGGTCGGTTATGTGATTTGGTAGCTCCACGAGTCAGTAAGCCTGGAGGCGCTATACATAGGAGGACAGGGGTAGCCGCGCGTCGGCGCACACGCGCCAGCGCGTCAGTCTAGCGCCGGCGACCGATCTTAGTCTCCGTCCGCCGCTCAGCCGGAGCGAACGTGCGCGTCTGTCACAAAATGCCTCATTGTGCAGTGCTTTGGTGCAAAAAGTCGTCGAAAAATTCAAACTTGAACACAGATGGAGTCACCTTTCACGAGTAAGTACTTTCATTCAATTTGATAGCATTTTTCGCTTGAATTTCAGTAACAAACATCGGCGTAAATATGTATGGAGAGCTCTTTTCTGCTTACCCACCATAGGTCGACTATCGTGTTGGATGCAGTTAGCTCTTGTAATTTTTTTTGTTTATTGATAAATATGTATGTTAAATGTATACAGATATTTCATGCATTCTGCCTTATTGCCAAAGGATATTTCTTCTAGTCAACCTCAGCAGGTTTCCTCGCTCAATATTCGTTTATCGCGCTTTTTTCATTCAACCAGTACCTACCGGTTTTTACTTTTGAGCGACTCTAAAGGAATTAATTTCTTTAGGTCATGCGTCTACCGGGAATTAGTCTTGTTATGCTTAGCATTAACAAAATTAATTCATAATGAATACCCCGTTAGCATTTAGCACTGCTAAGCGCCCTGATGAATAAAAATTAATGCTAAATGCTAAGCAATAATCACATTTAATTTTAATTAGCATTGCTGTTTCGTTCGTAAAACTTTGTTGGTTCGTTTGTTTTGGAACGCACAAAGCAATGAAGTATGTGCTATTTATCTGTGGTACTGCTAAATGCTAAATGCTATATAGCGCCTGCGCTCCGCTGCTAGCTAGCTAGCTAGCATCTAAATGCGAAATGCGATGCGATCATGCGAGTGAGGGGTCGGAATTATCATCTGTCACGTGATCATTAGTTTTGGTCATATCTACAGAACCACTGGACTTAGACCCATCGTGTTGGTACTCAATCTGAACGTCTCGATGAGATCTATCCATCTGTCACATTAACTATTGTTTTGGTCATAACTCGAGAACCACTGGTGCTAGACCCATCGTGTTGGTACTCAAACTTCAGGTCTCGGTGAGATCTATCCATCTGTCACATGAACTTTTGTTTTGGTCATAACTCGAGAACCACTGGTGCTAGATCCATCGTGTTGGTACTCAAACTTTAGGTCTCGGTGAGATCTATCCATCTGTCACATGAACTTTTGTTTTGGTCATAACTCGAGAACCACTGGTGCTAGACCCATCGTGTTGGTACTCAAACTTCAGGTCTCGGTGAGATCTATCCATCTGTCACATGAACTTTTGTTTTGGTCATAACTCGAGAACCACTGGTGCTAGACCCATCGTGTTGGTACTCAAACTTTAGGTCTCGGTGAGATCTATCCATCTGTTGCGCGACCATCTCTCGAGACACATGTTAGTTCTTTAGTTCTTTAGTTCAACAATAACAATGTAAATGTCAACAATGTAAACAGTAACAATGTAAATGTCGTAAATTGTGCTTTTAAATTTAATTCAATTGTTCAAAAGTTACCAAATGAAAATTTTAATATAGATACCGATCTATAAATAAATAATTAAGTAAATTATTGTTCTGTTTCAAATATATGTTTCTATTACAGACTACACAGCCTTTCATTTGTTATTTTATTAACCCTTATATATCGAATTCACACCGTCAAACTGACAGAGAGACGCACGGTACATTTTATAAGGCTCTAGCTGCATGGCTGGTTAGTTTGTTAAAAAAGGCAAAGCCTGGAAAACCTCATTTTACCCTAAAAAAATTAAATATCCAGGTGGGTATGGCTGGTTAGTTTGTTAAAAAAGGCAAAGCCTGGAAAACCTCATTTTACCCTAAAAAAATTAAATATCCAGGTGGGTATGGCTGGTTAGTTTGTTAAAAAAGGCAAAGCCTGGAAAACCTCATTTTACCGTAAAAAAATTAAATGTCGAGGTGGGTACTCATAATTTTTTTATGGTAGGGTAGATTTTCGCGAATTTTTCGCGAAGTCATATTGCAATATAATTTGTCATATAGTTGGCTAAGTAATTAGCAAATAGTTGTTAATAATATAATAATTTTTTTTTTTGGTTACAAAACTTTTCGACTTTCTAACATTATTTTTTTAATTTTGGAAAATTCCAATAACAAATACTCCAATAAGATAATACCAATGTACGAGGTCTTACATATCATTGTTTTGGAAATTTGATGTAGATTTATAATAAAGTATCCGAGGTATCTCAGAACTTAGAACTATTATCGTGTTTATGCGAAAATCTGCAAATTCGCAAAATTGTGAAAGGGGCGTTGCCTTTGTTCATTTAAGAGAAAGTTATATTATTCCCTTGATGTAAAGAAGGGTTAAATATTGTTAAATCCGTTTCATCTTTTCATCGCGAATCGACACAATGAGCGACTTATTGTATGAATCCCGTTCAAACGTATGGAAGACTGGCGTCACGTGGCTACCTACTCGCTCGGCCAATCACGGCGTTCCATGCGCCGCTCCCGCCTCAGACTTCACACCCCTTTGGCGGCTACCTCGGTTCTCATACAAACGATGCCGTATTTCGTATCCAGGCTTACTGACTCGTGGGTAGCTCGGTGGTATAGTGTAGGGCTTTATTTTTTCGAACTCGAGACCATGGGTTCGACTCCCGTTGCCAAATTTTTTTTTGTTTTTTTTTTTTATAAGCAATGTTAGGGTGTTAAAATCAAGGTTATTTCTTTATAACCACCTTCCGAAATTTATATTTCTTCCTTTTTTTTTTGTTAAGTTATGTTAGGGTGTTAAAATTAGGTTAAGGTTATTTTTTTTATAACCACCTAAAAACACTTTATTTTCGAAAATACTTCCGAAATTTAAATTTTCCCGCAAAACTGAGAACGACCTATCAGAGCAATTCGTCTTGTGGACTTTGGAAATATGCGCCCCGTACGATCATTTCAATAAATGTCTCATGTAAAAGTGGTGGACAAACGCGAAGTGTCCACCGCTTGCTTGCCAGTCAGTCATGGACGCAGCCAGGTTGGAATTAACCGGTTCAGGGCTGGTTTTCCGTGCATGTGCACATAATGCCTTATATACTTAAAATAATATTAATTATCTGCTATAACAATTAAGTCCCTATGTTTTCCGAGGTGGAAATATAAAGATTATGTGTCACAATAATAAAAAAAAACAAAAATTACATCTTTTGGACTCTGCGCCTACTGGGCAGTGTACGCCCATGTTAATCTGTTTATAAGGGTTTTATACATTTAGATGTGAATTGGCAACGACAGCCAGGTGCGCTCAAATTCCAAACTCAGATAAACACAACCAATAAAAAAAACTAAGGAATGTAAGCAATTTAAAAAAATCTCAAAAAAAAAGTGTGAAATCTTAATTAATATTATTAAAAACACACTACTCTAACATCTTACACGCATTAACATAATAACACTTCTAAGGGGATAAAACTGGTGGTTTGGTTTTGAATACAGATTTCTATTGGCTAGTGGGATCAAATTGAACCGAAAATTATTGAATTTGTATGATTCAATCAACATCTTCACAATTTCAAATTTTGTTCATATGCGCTATATATCGGAATAATTTGATCATCGCAAGTCCCATGGATCAAATCAATTCAATGATATACTTGATTGATACATGGAGCTGCGAAGCTCTGCCTCCTTAGCACAAAACATAACTTTTTTTTTATTTCACTACGTTAAGGGCGCCACTTACCGGGAGCATTCGTTGCGCGAACGAGCGTTTGTTGAGCGTTCACTCGCATAGTGAACTTGAGCACGTTCTTTTGCGAATCATACATTTGGTGAGTATGTTGATACAATTATTGGGCGTTTGCTTTGCAACTTATGTTTGCCAAATATGCATCGGAGGGGCGACACTTGCGGAAGCGAGAGACGCAAGAGACCAAGTTGAACGTACGTAGTCGCGTCGCGTCATCGCTACGTTACGCACGTTGCGAGGCGGTGATGTTATTTTTTCATTCATCTGCGCGGAAACAAGAAATGAAAGATCGCAACTCGAACAAATGCTAGAAGTTTTCCTCGGAAAAGATTTTTTTTTTTTTATGTATTCCGGTATGGGTGGCTGAGTTGGAGGGGCTAAAGCGGATGCTCCGACCAGTCAATATCACCTCCGAGAAGGTAGGTGCCATACCGGAGACTTCCCTGGATTGCTGGCTATACTGGACTAGAGGAGAACACAGTCGAGGCTGCTATGCGGCCATCTTACATCCAGTACGGTGGTACCAGCCCAGTCGGCTACAATTTGAGCCTACCACCTAGTAAGGGGCAATGGAAGGGACCTACAGTTTTACACCGGTTCCGAACGGTGAAACAGCAGAGTTTGGTTCGCGCAATGAACTTGCCGCACACCGAATGCTCGCTAACGCACGCAACTTCGCATAACAAATGCTCCCCGTGAGTACCGCCGACGGTTAATATTAAAAAATTCTGACCCGCTTAACTCCTGTCAATTATAATATGAGAAATGTCACTAACAAGTAAACACACACAGTATTATGTGTGCCAAGGATTTTCTTTCCTCATAATATTACTAACGTAAGGACATGCCAATGCGAACTCCTAATAATGCCCTCACTAAAAGTGCTGGCCTAAAATAATGCTTATAAAATTATTCTTTCAAACCGGCCTCAAATTAACAAATTTTCCAAATAGAAATATTCAAAATATAACATAATGCAAATTATAGCATGCGATATTTAGTTTCCAAATACTTTTGCGGTAATTTTTAGATGATCTTACTACGGTGGATCCGGCTCAATAGCGAGAACATTTAATGAGTTTGTATGGGCATGATGTACTTACGATAGTAATAATATTACTAAGCCAATGAATGATATAAAAAAACACGCACAAGTAAAACAACACAGCATTATATATTGTGTGCCAAAGTAAGTGCTAAGGTGCTTGTCTCAATAGTTTGAACATTGTACACGGGACCGGCGGAGTAGCCAGCGTTGGCTGAAACCACAAATATTAGGAAAAAAAAAACAAATATTGTATACAATTGAATAAAGTATGATATTACCTTCCTAATCCTTATTCTTATCTACAAAACATAACCTAAACGCTCATTACCCGTTAGTTTAACATAACACCACAACTCAAGCTCCGCTCAGGGCATGTATGATACATGGACTCGTCGAGACTGGAACAAAAGCAGCCTCATGTATGATACATAAATGTATGGGATGTGATGAACGATGCTTATAGTCTTAAATGTAGGTTTACTAGTTTAAAAACAATTATATTTGGTGCCAGGGGAATGTACCCATATGTGCCCAATTTTAGGCCACTATTGGACCCAATGTGACCATGTGTGGAGTCTTAACTAACCCCACTAGTTTTCATGCTGTATTTCAAAACTTACATTTTTTTATGTATTTATGTGGAATAATCTATAAAGCGGCCGATATCGGCCGCTCCATTGGCAAAAGGTTAAGCATTTCACTTAAACGTGACCAGGCAATGTTGTGTCTCACTCAGACTGCCGCAAGTAAATTATTAAACTATACTTTGAAATACCATGTGACAGGTGGATAACCCCCATCCCTCACCCTCTGTGACCCAGCATGGTGTTTTGACAAACTCCTCCCAAATCGGTCATATGGTATGGGTACGTTCCCTAGTCCTGAATGGTTATAGTACAAAAAGTCTTTTGATAACCGATAAATAAACATTGAAGTAGGTGGTAGGTCAATGAGATCACTTATAAAACAGTCCCAATAAAAAACTACATAGTTAAAATCAAATTAATAAAATCTTCTTCGCTTCTTATGCTTCACCACCCATTGTAAAGCCCAACGTGCAAGAATTTCCCCCGAGTAATCTGTCTCTGAGTTGCCCGAAAGCACCGTCACGAAATCGACCGTACTACAGAAGCATTTTCACATGTAGGTAGGATGTGTAGGAAAGCTTTTAATCACGATTCTCTCCAAACACGCAGCCACAGGTGCGTTGAACGTGCCAAAGCAACCAGACCGGTAGAGATATGAATTTCAGTTTGCGGTAACCTCTTAGTGTAGCGACACACCTGCCGAAGGTGCGGCGCCGACACCTTGGCGACTGAACTATCGGTCGTAGTATTCGGTTGGCATGACACACCAAACGCGTTGAACAATCGGAACTCGGAATTACGCGGCGTCTAGTTCAGCGCCTTGCGTGACGGAAAATTACGTGGCGTCGTCGTCGGTCGAGTCGTCACTTTGTGGATAGGTATCGCGGAGTGCGGAGTGCGCCGCTCCGCATTGGAAGCGCGCGCGCGCTGAACATTGAACTACGCTCGCCGAACTCTTACGTCGCGTACGCGCCGCATGATGTGTCGTTTGCTATGCAAAATACATTGAATACGTTCTCACGGAAACAGTCGCTAGACGAAAGGTTCGGCAATACGCCGAACGCCAAGTAATTTTGGCTGATGTGCCATAGGTTACTTAAAAAACACTGCGCGGGTATTTAGCCGAACTTTCGGTGCCGTACCTTCGGCAGGTGTGTCGCAACACTTTGAGCTGCTTGATCGGGGCACGTTGCGACATTCGTGTTGGCAGAACGATGGCGACTGCGAGTCGGAATGAGGCGCTCGGAAATACTCTCAGCGACGTCACTCACGAACATCGGTCATGGACAAATGTATACAGGGCAGAACAGTAGAAGACGGGATCAAGACAGCATCCAAGTCGCATTAACAGCGAAAGGTGTACATTTTTTTTTTAAACTGTCACCGTCGGCTACATCACCTACAACGTCCGTGATGTCAGCCCATAACACCGGGTGAACTAGGTGCCATGTCAGTGCTTCCCCCTTTGATCGTGTCGGCTACACTGAACTGGTCGGAAAACACAAGCTATTTACATAGCCATTTCGACCGACGTTTCATTCAGTGCGGTGGTACCAACCGGGGCAGGTTAAACCCTACCACCAAGTAAGATTAGGAGGGAAGGGACCTACAGTTTTTCGAGGAAAACGAACCTCGGTCAGCCTCCAACGGTCGAGCGGTCACCCATCCAAGTACTGACCGCACCCAGCGTTGCTTAACATTCAATAGCGACAGTTGACTGTCTGCACCACTGAGCTATCGAGGCTGACGAAAATATGTAAAAATGACATGCAAAAATTATGTGTTTTGGTTGCAAACGCGTCATATTATAAAAACAATGCAAAGTCAACATTAAAAACGAGGAAAAGTGTGTTTTTGGTGCAAGTAACCAACACACGTGCAAAATCAGTTTAATAAAAATAAAATGAGCAATATTCAGGAATTCGAGTAAAGCTGTATGTTCTCATGAGTTCAACTTAAAATTTTTTGTATTTGTATTTGCACTATTCCAACTGAATGGTACAATTCCGTACAATATAATTCCTATTTTTTTTATAAAATAATAAATCTGAAATTGTGTTTCTATGGAAAATAATTTTTAAAGAAAATAAAACTGGAATAACATTGAAAGTTGAACTGATGTTAAAACAATTATACGCGCGTATACGTGCTGCGCGAGTGGCGAACACTTGCTCGATGCCGGATTCATATCTCCTTCGATATCCGACCAAGATCCGACTCGCGATGGTTGGGGCCGTATCAAGATTGCGTATCATCTTTTCCCACACATGCGATCCACGATACGCTTCGAAGAATGCTACATATAAGGTGCTTCGTTATTTATGTCAAAAATTGCGGGAGGGTTACATACGCACTCAAATAAACACTTTACGTAAGAAAAAAACATATGTTCATAGGAGAATTTTTTCTCCTAACAAAAAAATTAAATCAAATAAGTAGCTGTAAAAACCAATCATAGTGGCCTTGTGACTTACTTAGAACCAACAGCTGTTCTGCGTTTGAACATAGTACGGTCATTGACCCGTACAATGCAAGTTACCTACTGTTACATACAGGTTAATGTTTAGGTACCAAACATGTTTTGTTAAATTTCTCGAATAGTAATGCTAAAAACATATAATTTTTTTTGCGTAACGTGTTTATTTGATTGTCTATGTAACCCTCCCGAAATTTGACCTAAATAACGAAGAACCGACCTTAAACCCAGCTTAAAAGGCCTAAGTGTGAAGTGCACACAACTGCAAGCAGGAAGTGAAGAAATGCTTCTTTGCAAAGTCAGGTCAAGCGACGGTGTGAAGTATTTTTTGAAGAACGACAATACGCTCGTCTTACAATACGTCAATACGTTTCTTGCTGGGCGTTCGTTTGCAAAGGGACTGACGTTTCATAACCCCGGCAGCGAATAATGCGTGTCGAGCTTTAGAAAGAGACAAACGGGTCGTAGAGCGCCGTCCCTGTCGCACGGAGACGTGCGTGTTCGCGCGACAGGGACGACACTCTACAACCGGATTGTCTCTTTCTAAAGGTCGATACTCATTATTTTCTGCCGGAAACTTGCCACTTATTGCATACTATCTCAAATGTAACAGACGTGGAGGCTGCATGTGTGGAAAAACTCCTTAGACGTTGAAGGAATTTGACGATAAGCGAATTGGCCGCAATTGTAGTGGCCTAAATATTGATTTAACTTGATATTATTATTATTATCACAATTAAAAAGTAGTTTTTTATTAGATTTGATATTAATGGAATTGTCGAAGCGAATGAAATTGTCCTGCCCTCTTGGCGTGTGTACTGCGCGTGTGGTAGACGAGCGTGGTGTCGTGTGAACGCAGTCTTATCATAAATCATACATAATAACATCGTAACGCTAGTTTAAGGGTCGAACTCGGGCATTTTAGCGAGTTTCTCTTTGACAGCATCGGTGGAGTCGTCACAGAGCACTAGGGTGTGTGAGTAGCCCATTGTGACTTGAGATATCTTCATTCCTTCCATTTTGGTTACTTCCATTGGTTTTGTGCTCGATTTGATGGACTCTCCGGTGCCCTGTGAAACAAACGGATTACATTAATGATGGCAGCCCAATATGCAATAGTCTAGTACAGCGGTTCCCAATTATTTCGTCTACGGAACCCTAAATCCTTCTGTTCTTCTGTTGGCGGAATACCAAGTTAATTAAAAAAATTAATTAGCTATTGTGAACATAAAAACTAAATTTATGTGACCTATAGCTAATTTTTTACACTAAATTGTTGGGGGATTATCATGTTTAATTTGATTTGAATAGCAAGACTATAGTTTGAAATTAAAAACATATTACACGTTTTTGATTAGGGAGAACGTTTTGTGCTTTTTCCGGCTGTAACCCACGGAACCCCTGCGACCCTTCCGCGCAACCTCAGAGTTCCGCGGAACCGCTGGTCTAGTAGACAGTTCACTGAATAAGTCACAGTTTCTAAATAGGTACTCTGTCTCTTGGAGTGCTGAAGGTAAGTAAAAAAACATTTATTTTTTGTCACTTATTTACTGCCAACCATGAGTCTATGATTGGACATACACCTTTAGCGAACGGCTTCTGCAGGCATTTCTTTAACAGTGTGTTGCAACAGTCACTAGAGAGTGTTTCAACTAAATCTTCCCTTCGCCGTTATGTTGGATCCACTGTTAGTGTCACTGTCAGTGCTTAAATTCGTGTTGCCAGATTGTGAAGATTAAATTACCTAATAATGTAATCGGTATTTACCGTATAATAAATACGGTACATACCGATAATTACCGGTAAATCTGTACACATAGCAACCCTCAACATTGTTTTGACAGATAGACAGTGGAGCCAACATAACGGCGAAGGGAAGATTTAGTTCAAACGCTCTCTACTAATATTTTAACTTCAGAAGTACATTCGTGGGAACAATGGGAGCAAAAAACGTGTAGAACCATTTTTCTGAATCAAGCCTGAATGCTAAACACAGTTTCCATACAAACTAATTCAGGAATTGTATGTAAAAGTAATCGAATGTTCTAATGCGATTTTACAATGTCTCAAGAACACTCGATCATGGGTTTTATTTTTAATTGATGCTACCATCTTTGTTGCTCGCCGCTGCAATCTTTCTAGTAGCTCAATGTCCATTTTAAAATATTATTCACGAAGAGTGCACTACTACTAAAAGTCAACCACTTAACACGTAGATTGTCACCGCACAACAATATTTTTTTTACCACAGCGCCGTTCGGCTGCCGGCGCACTCAGAGTCTATCTACATCCTAAGTCAAGTTTAAAATGCGGCACTGTGAGAATACATTTTATTTGTGGAAATATTCAAAGTATTGCGTATGTGACAGTGCAGCACTAATAAATATATTATCGATGCGCCTCGTGGGCCGCTCGCGGTCCACGAACATTTAGTATGGTGCCCACGTTACATAACGATCTAGGCCACCGGCGTACCCTACTGGCAGTCTAAGTGTTAAGGGTTGTACAATAGGCACATAAATAGAAATTCATTCACCATCAGCCTGTATCGGTCCACTGCTGGACATAGGCCTCTCCCAAGGCACGCCACCACACGCGGTCTTCCGCTCTTCTCATCCATCCACTCCCGGCTACCTTTTTTAGGTCATCTGTCCACCTAGCCGAGGGGGCGTCCCACGCTACGTTTGCTTGTACGTGGCCTCCATTCGAGCACCCGTCTACCCCATCGGTTGTCGGGTCTGCGACAGATGTGCCCAGCCCACTGCCACTTCAGCTTGCTTATTTTCTTAGCAATGTCGAAAGTCATTACTACACACTAAACAATGATACATGAAGACAACGTACAGAAGAACAATAGAAATATACAATAATGCATAAAGAAACAAAAAGGATCAACAATAGTGCGCGTCGCATAGGTGGACTCGAGTAGTGTGTGTTATGCAAACTTACCAATTCTCCGTACGTTGGCGAGGCGCCCCAAGCGATCAGGTTGTCGTCCGCGCAGATCATGATGGATGTGTAGCTCGCGCCTATGCACCGAATGTTCCAGCCTGAACAACATCACACATTGTATTGTTTTTACAAGATTAATATAATATCGCAGGTGACAAGCTCAGCACGCAGCGGCATCGCCGAGCACGTTCGAGCACGAGACCATCGGGCGGCCACACTCTTGCTCTCTTACAGCGCGCTAGACGTTTCGGCTCGCCTCAAACCCTCATCAGCTTGTCTGCATTGACTAGAACGAGGAGCATACAGATCTCGCACATGCTCTCTCTCTAAGTTCTATCTCTAAGTTCTCTCTCTCCCTAAGTTCTATCTATCTAAGTTCTCTCTCTCTCTCTAAGTTCTCTCTCTCCCTAAGTTCTATCTATCTAAGTTCTCTCTCTCTCTCTCTCTCTAAGTCCTCTCTCTCTCTCTCTCTCTCTCTCTCTCTCTCTCTCTCTCTCTAAGTTCTCTCTCTCTCTCTCTCTCTCTCTCTAAGTTCTCTCTCTCTCTCTCCCTCTCTCTCTAAATTCTCTCCCTCTCTCTCTAAATGTTCTCTCTCTCTCTCGTTCCTAATTCTATGAGGCTTTCAGTGCGGCCGTGACTTGTGGGCTTGACAAAAGTAGTGGTGGGCTTAACAAAAGTAGTGGTGGGCTTGACAAAACTAGTGGTGAGTTTGACAAAACTAGTGGTGGGCTTGACAAAACTAGCGGTGGGCTTGACAAAACTAGTGGTGGGCTTGACAAAACTATTGGTGGGCTTGACAAACTAGTCGTGGGCTTGACAAAACTTGCCTGGTGACCTTTTTTATTAATCTCAAAGCCGGCATGCATGGTGCATACTGAGCGTAGTTTCGCAAGCAGAGGTGTTATTAGCTGTCTGACGTTTGTTGGGTGTGTGAGTGAACATGAGCTGTCCCATTTTATGTGGATCATTATTTACTCCGCTATAATAAATCTATTGTTGTGATTGATCGATGACCGATGCACACACAAAAGGAGGTTTACAACAAGGCGGTCAAGATATATATTTTTTTAAGTAATCCTGTATGGGTGGCTGAATCTGATGGGCCAAAGCACATGTTTCGACCAAACAATATCACCTCCGAGAAGGTAGGTACCATACCGGAGACTTCCCTTTAGCGATACACTCTGACATGAGTACTAATAAGAAATATAAGGTACCCGAGAGATCCTGCACAGGTTTCGGATACATGTTGGCTTCTCCGCTCCGTTTTGTTTGACCAAACAAGAAAAGTCCACCTGAAACAAAACAATTTAAATGACACGGCAGCCGCATCACATCGAGTGCCTATAATAAACAGGCATATCCAACCATTAAATTATACTGCGGACATGGGTTTTTAAATTAACGTGCTTGTTAAATATTATCAAAAGCAAAATTAATAGTTTTACTCACGGTCCTGTCTGAGTTATGAGAATCGACGTCTCGGGCCAAACGTTATGGCCTATCGTCATGGGCACTCCACCGCCGGCGCAACGGTTGACAGAGAACTGTCAGTTCGTCACCGAGCCGCGTGGCTCGGGACAACCATGAGTAAAACCATATTTTTTTTTTTATAATATTGTGCATATGTCACAGGGCAATGTAAGATCCGGTTTATTATATAACCCTAGGTTTATTATTATATCCATTTACGAGTATTTCCACATTTCTTTTTATATATATTTAAATTTTTTTTTAAACTAAAACCTAAAATTAATATAAAAACAAACGGAGTTTCCACCACCGGCGGCGGGGCGAACCCAGGCTAACTGATGGTCGGGTCCCAAAGAGAGAAACCTCCGGACGATGCGTGCAGTGTCGAGCAGGGCTGTCTTCTGGATCTGGCCCTTGACCCAACCACTCAGCAAGAGCCTCTCAAGGTGGTCGTCGAGGCTCTTCGCTATCAGCCCATGCGCCGATACGACTATGGGCACAACGATCGTAGAGTTGATGGGCCACTATTATTATTATTATTTTTTTATTTGTTATTTGTTAATGAACTAGCAGCTTAATATGCTGATGTGTTCATATCTATGATGATCACTGGTGTTGCTATTTGTTATATTTCTTAGATGTTTAAATACTTGTCAAGCTTATTTTTGAATGTGTTTATTGAGGGTGCTTCAATAACTTCCTCCGGCAGTTTATTGTCCAGCTGTTTACGATTCTGTTAGTCAGGAAGTGTTTTCTTGCTTCGGTTGAGAAGCTTGTTACATTGAGTTTCAAAGCTGTGACCTCTTGGGTTTGAATTTAACACAAACTTCTTTAGTCTTCTTCTCTATACTTCTTGTTTCAGTCTTGTTTATTATAAAAATCCAGATTATTGCAAATCATTTTCAATTTTTGTTTATGCAGTTTTCGTAATGAATGACCCTAAGTTTATTACAATAAACCTGATCTTACAATAACCCTTCGACAGATACGCCCCTTTGTTTATTAGAATAAACCGGATCTTACAATAACCCTTCGACAGATACGCCCCTTTGTTTATTACAATAAACCGGATCTTACAATAACCCTTCGACAGATACGCCCCTTTGTTTATTACAATAAACCTGATCTTACAATAACCCTTCGACAGACACACCCCTTTGTTTATTACAATAAACCGGATCTTACAATAACCCTTTGGCAGATACGCCCCTTTGTTTATTACAATAAACCGGATCTTACAATAACCCTTCGACAGATACGCCCCTTACGCCCTTATTAGGCCCTCATGTATGAAACCGTTTCTCGGTTTTCATTCGTCAGCCGCACAAGGTCATCAGCATCTTCACAGTTTTTTTTGTACCCAGCTACATAAAGATTTTGCACGTACCTAGAGTGGGTCGGCCTGCAGCTAGTCCGGCAGTCATTAAAAAAAATACATATTATGAATTATTTCGATTGATTTGAACGATGAATACACATTTTTGTGTCTACACACAGTATTAGTACATTATATACGCTGCATTATGCAAATTTAAAATGTAGACTGCCACCATACAACAATTTTTGTATGGTGCCGGTTACCACGGCGTCAGTCGGCCGCCGGCGCACCCAGAGTCTATCGACATCTTAAGTCAAGTTTAAAATGCGGCACTGTGAGAATACATTTTATTTGTAGAAATATTTAAACTTTTACGTATGGGACGGCGCAGCACTAATAAATATATTATCGGTGACTGGATACTTGGATAAGGTCGGCCAGTTCTTGTCAGTTCTTCTTCGCATTGAATTTTGTACCGTGTGGGGCCGGTACTTTAAAAGAATAGCCCCACTGCATCTCTTCCCGTGTATGTCGTAAATGGCGACTAAGGGACATGACGCCCTTCTTATATTACTAGTTGGTAGGGTTTATCCCGCCCGGGTTAGTACCACCGCACTGAATGAAAGGTCGGTCGAAACGGCTATGTAAATAGTTTGTGTTTTCCGTCCAGTTCAGTGTAGCCGGCACGACCGAAGGGAAACACTGACGTGGCACCAAGTTCAACCGGTGTTATGGGCTGACATCACGGATGTTGTAGGTGATGTAGCCAACCGTGTCAGTTTCCATAAAAAAAAAAAAATAAAAAAAATTAAAAAAAATTTGAACTGGCGGAATTTTCGACATGTCCAAGCGCAGGTTACCTACCTATGGATGAAATTATACAATAAACAATCCTAACATAATATAAATAAATAATAAGGACAAGTATTTTTTTTTTATCGAAACTGACACGGTTGGCTACATCACCTTTACAACATCCGTGATGTCAGCCCATAACACCGGGTGAACTTGGTGACGTGTCAATGATTCCCTTCATTTCATGTCGGCTACACTGAACTGCACGGAAAACACGAACTATATACATAGCCGTTTCAACCGACCTATCATTCAGTATATCATTCAGATGCCGTGCTAAAGGGCGACTGGCTAGGCACCTCTCACCTTGGCACGGTCCTTCGAATGAGTCATGCAGCAGGTGGGTCTTCGTTCCCTACTTGCTGCCTGATATAGTTGTCTTGTCCTAATACATTGCTAAACGTGGTGGTCGGTGTTGTGCTGTAATTTACAGGAGTGCTTGCAGCGCAGCACCGATTACTCTGCTTACCCCGATTGTCGGATTACAGCGTGCGCTATCCCGATAATCAGGATACCACACACTGTATTGGACAAATTCAAGCGTAGTGTACCATACAAATGATGAATATGCTCAGGACTCAGTTTTCACTAGAATTGTACGTAACTTCAATGATCTATTTACTGATACTGACATCTTTCACCTATCTAGATAAAAATTCAGAATTGAGATTATAGAGATATTGATGACCGAATAAGTATCACCCGCACCGAATAAGTATCACACACAGCTTTTTGTCATCTTCCGTCACCGTGTCGGGCCGAGTCACGTGACCAAAAAATCTGTCGTTTCGACTAGGGAGGAGATGTCCAAAATTAGCCTCAAACCCGTCACATGGTTTATGAACGCTCCCTAAGTGTTCATTCTAAGCACTGGCGGCCGGTCCTAAAGTGCGCCCGTGCGCCGCACTACTATACCACGAGAAGTCTTCACTTCACTCAATATAAATAATATCTTACAATACAACATACCTACATTAAAACCATAAAGATTGTACTCCAAATAAATACGAATGTGAATTCGACCTTATTTTATAGATCACAAGGCACGTTTTTGCGAGTAAACCCGCGCCTCGTGCGGAATCGAAAGACGCACGCGGGTCTCCCATCTGAATGTATGGGGATCGGCAAAACACCGCTGGCGCGTGAGACAAAAGATACTTCATAGAAACAGTATGGGCCGAAATGGAGTTCTGCGTGCGGCGCACGAGCACCAAACAAGGACGCTATATCGTGAACTGCCGCGCGTGCGACACGTCGCGAGCGATTCCTTTTGCACGAGTCCGTCTATCTACCTAGAGTCATGTGATGTCACATACCCGTTAGCGCGCAAATATTTAAAATGGGATATGGTTAGGTTTTGTACTTTCTGTCACGTGATACTGCGAATTAAGTGGTGCCGATATTTGCCTAAGAGTTGCTTAAAGGTAAGGCTTTACAATCAGGTCATCTCGGGTTCAATTCCTACTTTTCAAATGTTTTTTTTTATACATTTTTTAAGTATTTTTGGGACATTGCTATTGTTTTCTTTTTGAAAGCTGCAGCAGTGTTGTGCTCTATGGGTGTGTTAAAAAACTTGTTTGGATTTATTTTCTTGTTTTTTGCAACTCATTGAGTGTCTTGAGAACATTCATACTAGGTACGTACATAATACAACGCAGGCGTTTAAAAAATTCGAAAGTCACGATCTTAAAATAACATTGGGAATGTGTTGGGAAATTTAGTATTTAAGGAGGTAGGTACTTAGCGCACTACCGGTCACTGAAGTCACCAGCCGCCACTGATTCTAAGTGTATAATATTCCTGAAAAAAAAAGAAAGAAAAAAACAATAAATAAATAAATGAGTTGCGGTGTCGGGTGGTGTAGGGTGTACCGACCGATGTCGTTGATGGCGAGGCTGTATGTGGAGCCGCAGTAGACGGAGCGCACGCCGCGGCTCTGTATGTCGAAGTACTTGATGAGCCGCGGCACGGACTCGTCGCGCGGCTCCGCGTGACCCAGCCGCCCGAAGCCGCCGAAGCCCCAACTGTACGCGCGCTTCTTTGAGTCTATCGCCACCTATGAGAACGAACATCGCGTCATTAGTTATTTTGTATGCACTATACCAGCAGTTTCCAACCGGTAATACGTGGCCTTATTTTTTTTAGGTGACCTCACACTGTCGTTCCAATAAACATAAACATTGAAATAAAACTTTGAAAAAAAAAATTATCAATACTAATAATAAATCTGTAAGGGATGGTCATGGAGTAAGTTAGTTTGTTTTATGAGATAATAATGCGTTTGTGGACTCTATGTATGATACTAAAACTAAATTGACGATTTTTAGAAATCTTTTCTGTATGTATGTTCCTACATAACTCTTAAAACGATCATCCGAATTTGATGAAACTTACTACAAGCTTATTTAACTATAAGGGACACAGGGTAGGCTAAATAAAATTCAGTTCCGGTTACGCTAAAATGTGGCTCTCATATAAATTGATTTAATAAAGGTACGGTAGGTGACCGAAATAAAGGTACGGTAGCAGGTTTACTTACTTTCTTCTTTTAAATACAAATTTCACACAAGCGAAGCCGCGGGCAAAAGCTAGTAAAAAATAAATTTTGAAATACATGGACTCAAGATCATGTTAAAAATTGCCCAATGCTGTCATGCTGTCATATGAATTATATAGTAGATTTTGTAAATTTGTCTGATAACCAAAATAGCCAGGTATACCATTAAAATGTATAGGTAAACGTAATACATAGGTATTGTCCCTACTTGATTGATTGACAAAAATACGGAAGTACCACTTAAGGCGAAACCAGTTGGACACCACTGCACTATACTCTGTAAAACAGCCCTACCCCCCTTTAACAAGGACAAGTATATATGTATATTTATTTGTATTTTATATACACAGTAATTTATATGTATTCACACAAGTATAGCTCTTATTTAACTAGCAAGAAATTACATTAACCACTCACACATAGGACGCCGCACGACTTCTGACTCCGTAAAACGTCGGAGACCGATTCACTAGGCAAGGGTGACGGGAAATACGCTTTTTCGAACACCTATAGTATATTTAGCATGGTTGTAATCGTTACAAAATTCCCTACAAAGTTATTTATACCTTACACTGCATTCACCTTCGTTATATTCGTAATAATATTATTTATTATTATTTGTTATATTTTGTTAGCTTAACAGATATAAAAAATTATATAATAAAGAGCCAGTGAGACTCTCAGGTCTATATAGAGCAGGGATGGCCAAAGCGTCGACCGCGGTCGACCGGTCGACCGCGAAGGCTTTTCAGGTAGCCCGCCCGCAGAATATACAAAACTTACGCCCCACACACTTTTTTCATTCATTGGGTTCGAAATTGGAAAATACGGGCGACTAAATTATGGTCTACAATGGTAGAATCTACAACATAAATACAGTTTACTTGTAAACTTGTAAGGTAAGTGACAGTTAGTGACATCTGTCACTGATATGTCAAATATGAGTTCATTCGCGTCATTTTCTGTTTTATATTGTAAAACAGAGGTAGAACTACTTGGGCACTAGTTCGCGGTTTGCCTGTCATGTTTGCGCATATCCATAAGTTCATACGAAACGAACCTCTGTTTGAAAAACTTGTAGGAAAGCAATGCCATGTGTCAAATAAATTGTAAGTTAACATAAGATTAATGGAAGACAAGTTTCTCACATAATGATTTTACATTTTAATTACAATTTATTGATTCATAAGAAATGTGTTTTTTTATATACTTCAGTAGACCGCTCACAAATTTTAATTTGTTGGGGAGATCTCGGATGTAAAAAGTTTGGCCACCCCTGATATAGAGCGATGTGAGCCACAATGTTTATCACGCTGTAAGACAGCAAGAGTGACCACTGTACACACTGTACAGTGGCCCGTGGTACAAGGCTCCCAACCTTTGGCTGGGAAAAAATTGGAGAGGCGCGTGTCCAGCAGTGGACGCATTCACGCCGACTGACTTAACTTACAGTATGATTGGAGCCGCAGGAGAAGTCCACAATCTCTACGTTCTCAATGGGGCTGACGTGGCCGTCCTTTGTCTTCTCGATGAAGAGAACGACGCGCTTCGGCGACAGCTCGAAGTGGAATGACAGCTTGTTGCAAGTCACGAAGTATTTCCCGTCCGTGTTGTGGCCTGCGGTTACATTCGCGTTAGTCATCCATCATAAGCAATTATTATTATTGCCTTCAAATACCAAGTTTACAACATCAGTATCTGTTAACCTATCATAAAATCATGAAATGGTAGATGGCAAAAAAAAATTATATTCTCCTTGGAGGAATAGAGCGTGGTGTTTGGCGCGCCGCTAATCAACATTAAATTTTTGCATTTCTCACGATTACGAGAAGAATTACAACAGATGAAAAAAAATTACAAAATACGAGGCTGCATAGCGGTTGATAAATGACCTTGCCTGTCCCGAAATGGGACAAATTTAACAAAAAAAAAACGGGAGAGGGCATGTGTTGAAATATAAGTGGTAGTAGGCGAGCTACTACACCCGGGTTGGTTTGGTATCGTGAATTCGATGAACGTTCCCCGTGTACTTTCGTGTTTGAAATAATATTTATTATATTTTTGGGCCAATTAAGCCTGAATCTGTCCGTGAGAGTTTATTTGGTGAAAATCGGACGAGCACTTTTGAAGCTATCGCAAGTTGTACTGAGCGCGGGAGCACACTTGGGGAGATGTTGGTGACGTCATCGCTGGTGGAGAGGGGGGGAGGTCGAGTGCACGGTTTTTTGTAGTCGCCAAATGGGTCTTTTGTTAGCGTTCACGTTTGTAGGTTCTATAGTTTGTCGAAAGTAAGTACATACTTTATGTCGTCGACTTTCTGTAATGCCCGCCTTGTTGCGAAGCGTAAGACGTTCATCGAATTCACGTCAAAACAACACCCCATTGACTTGATAACCTTTCACTCTGTTTTCCACATCTCCTTCACATTTTACATCCGGTGTGAGCATATTCCCCAGATATACGAATTTCTTCACTTCTTCCAGCATCACATCCCTAATCATTACATTCACTTTCATTCGCTCCCCTTTAAATGCTTAACCCTCTGAGCAAATTTCCGACTTTTTTTGAAAAACCGCTGAGCAAACTTCCAAAGGTACCCGCGCGCAACTTTCTCCGCACTTTTCAATTATAAAATCATAACTCTTAATATTTACTTCGGGACCCATATTAATTTGCACCTCATTACAATCTAGATAAAATTATCGTTCATATGATATAGGTTTGAGTTAATTAGATTTCAATTGGAATTAATAAAAAATAGGTAAGGTTAGATATCAAATTTTATGGGTGTACGAAGGAAAGAACGAAGATACCTTGAAAAGTAAAGCGACAACATATCTTTTTTTTATTTTAGAATATAACTATAATACATTTCTAATAGAACAGCATCAAATTCTGTTAACATCTTCTTGAAAAAATGTTCACCAGAACCCACTTACCGCGCACACAGAACGGTACGAACTTCCAGCGAATATGCAAATATTTGTTTCATGGACCACGCATATGACACCATCGCTGCGAACATTTATTGTTGCGTTCTTTCATTACTCAAATATTCATTAGAGGAACAGAGATAGCCCTAAGTTCAAAGCTGACAGAGTAAGAAATAAAAAACCAACTCCGGACGTCAAGTCGATTAATAGATCGCTGTTGCTGAGCGGTAAATTTCGGCTGGTCAGTTGAGTGTATCGGGTTTGCTCAGAGGGTTAAACCATAACAGTTACCATGTCCTGCAACCTCATCCACCGACTACGCAAGTATCACCTTGATCGTCTGTGTACAAGAGGCATTTCAGAACTAGTCCATCCATTCCTAATTCACGACTGTCGATCGTGATCATAAGCACAACTGGGCGCGGTCAGTACTTGGATGGGTGACCGCTCTCGAACGTTGGAGGCTGACTGTGGTTCGGATTCAACATAAAACTGTAGGTCCCTTTCCTTCTTACCTTACTAGGCGGCAGAGTTTAACACGCCCGGGTTGCACACAGAATGAAAGGTCAGTTGAAACGGCTATGTAAATAGAACACAGGTAATACAAGCCAATCTTCAGCACAGCCAGGTGGCTACGGCCACCCTGCGCAGACAGCTGGAGACGAGCACGCGTACCATAGCCCTAATCCAAGAGCCGTGGATCAGGAGTGGCAAGGTATGCGGTCTCGGAAGCTTGGGAGGCACAATATTCCAAAATCTAAATGACAGTGGCCAAGGCCCAAGAACATGCATCTACGTGCCAAATTGTATAAAGGCTGAGATGATTACACAGTTCTGCTCCAGGGACCTAACATCCATCAGAGTCCGGGGGGAGACCAAGACAGAAGTACCGCAAGTGGTGGTAGCCTCAGCCTACCTGCCAATAGACGCTGCTGCTCCAACACAAGAACTGGTGGACCTGGTTGCCTTCTGTGAGGAAGGCAAACAACAAATCATCGTCGCAGCAGACACCAACGCACACCACACGATCTGGGGGAGCTCCACCACAAACAAGAGAGGTGAGGATTTCTCAGACTTCCTATTTTGCACTACCCTAAACATCTTAAACACGGGAACAGAACCAACTTTTGTCACTTCCAGATGCCAGACAGTCATAGATGTCACATTAGCCTCAAACGAGACTGCTGAGCACATCTGTGGCTGGCACGTATCAGAAGATGCATCCTGCTCGGACCATAGATGGATCTGTTTCGACTTACATGTGAGCTTTCAGGGACCAGCACCCAGGAGGTTCCCAAGGAAAACGGACAAAGCCAAATTCCTTGGCGGTGTACGAGACAGAATAGGCAATGGCGAAGCACCAGGGCCCATAGAAACGACAGATGACATAGAATTGTGGGTAAATACCATCACCTCTACGCTCATCGAAAACTACCACCTATCCTGCCCGCTAAGGGAATGCTCTAGCACCACCGGCAAAAGCAAAAGTTGGTGGAGCCCTAAGCTGGAGCAACTCAAAAGGAAGGTAAGAAAACTCTTTAATAGGGCAAGAAACACACGAACGGATACAGACTGGGGGCTCTATAAGGCAGCACAGTCAGAGTACAACAAGGACATCAGGGCGCACAAAAGACGGTCGTGGAGAGGCTTCTGTGAAGGTATAAAAAGAACAAGTGAAGCAGCCAGAATCAAGAAGTTACTCTCTAACGACCGAAGGGGCACCCTGGGAAACCTGAAGAAGTCAGACGGGACATACACACAGGACGACTCGGAAACATGCGAGGTATTACTGGAAACCCACTTCCCAGGACTGTACCTTAGTAAGGACGCGGAATGGGGGGATCCGGAGCACAATGCCCCCATTGCATCAGAATGGACATCGGCCGAAAGAATAGTCACCGACAACAAGGTGAGATGGGCCGTAAACAGTTTCCAGACCTTCAAGGCAGCAGGCCTCGATGAGATCTTCCCGGGGCTCATGCAGTGGACCATAGACATCACAACTCCCATACTAGTCGACATATTTAGGGCGTGTCTTGCGCACAAATATGTCCCCAGACCATGGAGAGAGGTAAAAGTAGTGTTCCTTCCAAAGCCAGGCAAGGACGACTACACGCTGGCAAAATCGTACAGACCGATCAGCCTGACCTCCTTTCTCCTTAAAACCCTGGAAAGGCTCTGCGACAGGGAAATCAGAGACATAACTATAGTCAGAAATCCTCTTCACGCTAACCAGCACGCCTACACTCCAGGAAAATCAACAGAATCGGCACTTCACTGCGTGGTATCAAAGATAGAAAGTGCCATAAGCAATAAAAACTCCACCCTAGGAACCTTCATTGACATAGAAGGCGCCTTTGACAAAACTACCTTCATCAGTATCAGAGCAGCCCTAGCTAGATTTGAAGTCGATCCAACAATCACAGACTGGATCGATAACATGCTCAAGCTTAGGGCCGTCCAATTCACTATTAACAACACAACGAGGGGGGTGGTAGCTAGAGGCTGCCCCCAAGGCGGCGTACTGTCGCCCCTACTCTGGAACTTAGTAGTCGATGATCTTATCAGGCAACTGAACGAGAGTGGCTACTACACGATAGGATACGCAGACGACCTGGCAATCCTAATAAATGGATTATTTGAGGGAACCCTGTGCAATATGACTCAGGGCGCCCTGAGGATTGTCGAAAAATGGTGTAAGGACTATTCGCTTAATGTTAACCCCGGCAAAACAGAGATGGTCCTCTTCACCAACAGAAGGAGACTGGGCGCTATGCAGCTGCCCAGACTGTTCAACACACAACTGACTCTATCGCCAGAGGTAAAGTATCTAGGTGTAATCCTAGACTCCAAGCTAAACTGGTCGAAACATCTGGAACACAAGCTAAAGAAGGCGAGCATATCCTTCTGGCAATGCCAGAGGCTCATGGGTAAATCATGGGGTCTCCGGCCAAAGATTTCTCTCTGGTTATATACAGCAGTCATCAGACCTACGGTAACATATGGTGCAGTAGTCTGGTGGCCCAGGACAAAGCTGAGCACAGGAGTCGAGAAGCTACAGCGACTCCAAAGACTGGCGTGCGTGGCAACAACAGGATGCATGCGCACAACACCGACTACAGCTATGGAGGTAATACTATCTTTAGTACCGCTAGACCTGTACGTACAACAGGAGGCTGCGTCTGCGGCGGTGAGACTCAGAACTCTGGGACTCTGGCACAATAACGCCACACTGCCACACACAAAGCTCCTTCAGAAGGTAACAGCGGAGATACCGCTACTGGCAGCCTGCTGTGACCGTATACCCAAACTGTACGTATTTGAGAGATCATACACTATCAACCTGGCCGGAGAGGCCAAAGACCAATCAGAGGAGCTACGCATATATACCGATGGCTCCAAGACGAAGACAGGTACAGGCGCTGCAGCGCACTCCCTGGACCTAAACATCAACAGGTACACTTACCTTGGACAACATAACTCAATATTCCAGGCAGAATGTGTCGGGATTATTGAAGCAGCTACAATAGTGGCCCAGCGCAACATGGAGGGACAGAGCATCAAGATACTGTCGGACAGCGCCTCAGTACTAGCGGCGCTGAACGGCAGTATAATGAGCTCAGGACTAATCCGTCAATGTCACCTCGCGCTGGAGACCATTGCTACAAGAAACAAGGTAACGCTACAGTGGATAAAGGGCCACAGCGGATCCCGGGGGAACGATGCTGCTGACGAACTCGCGAAGAGGGGATCCAGCAGCAAACCTGAAGGACCCGAACCTCTAGTACCACTACCACACAACCAACTGAAAAGTTGGATACACAAACGTACGTATCGACTACACATAGACAGATGGGCAGCGGGCAGTGACTGCAGACAGGCGAGGGATGCAATGGCTAAGCCGGACCTCCGTCTCGCCAAGACGCTGCTCCGTGTCCATAGATCAAAACTACGCATAGTGATAGGTATGCTTACTGGTCACTGTACACTTAACAGACACCTCTATGTAATCGGAGTAACGGACAGTCCACTGTGCAGAGCATGCCTGCAGGCGGACGAGACACCCACCCACGTGCTGCTGGAGTGCGAGGAGTTGGCAGACATAAGGGCGAAGGAGCTGGGAGGCCCTACTACACTTCGAGAGGCGTGCCAGGACCCAAGGAGAGTGTGCCGCCTCCTGGAAGAACTCGGCTGGCTGGATTAAGGCCGTAGGACGCGCAAAAGGCCCGCATGGAAGCGGGATTAGGCGCGGAAAACGAGTCCACCACAACACAACGGCTATGTAAATAGTTCGTGTTTTCCGTCCAGTTCAGTGTAGCCTGCATGACCGAAGGGAAGCACTGGAATGACACCTAGTTCACAAAGATGTTATGGGCTGACATCACGGTTGTTGCAGATGATGTAGCTAAGCGTGTCAGTTTCCATAAAAAAAATGTCATCAAGATCTGCCAAGCACGAATAGATTGAATAACCAAGGTGACACCACAGATCCCTGTCAGACACCTCTATAGATGTCGAGCCACATCGGTGTATCGATCCCACCACAAACTTTTGCCTATTTTGAAATTAATCAATGCCAGCTTGGGGTTCAAAACACAAACCTGACGTGACACAGGCAATTCACCATCACGCTGCTACCTGCTATTTTGAGAGAGCACTTAAATTATAAACTCACCCAGCTGCCCGTACTCTGGCAGTCCGAACGAGTGCAGCACTCCGTTACAGTCCAGTATCAGCGAGAAATCTGCGCCGCATCCCACCTTCACAATTGGTGTTCCCCTGTACCATCACAAACGTCCACTATAAGGTTAAGCACCTTTAGGCAACTAAGTGGAACAGTCTTTAGCGGCAATATAGTGGTGGACGACACATAATTCTCAAAAAAAGAGCATGCACTCAGAACGATATAAGTACATAAATAAAAGCAAGAAAAAAAAAACTAAATTATTCACGAAAATAATGAAACTTTTACAGTAATTTGAGCAAATCCAGTGGAGCTTTTTACGCCACTCAGTGAAACAAAATGGAGGGTTATCTTTTACAGATGTGTGTAATTATGTTCTATATTTCAATGTTTGTATGTCTATTTCTTTATTCCCACCTAAAGCCCAAACCGCTGGATACTTGACGTGTCATTGTGATTAGTCTTAATTACCTGAACATCATACATAGGCTGTAAAAAAATATTCTGCTGCCGCTAACAGTGGAGGCGTTTCATAAAATATTTTTTGCTAGCTTCTTTTTCTTCTTTTTAGTTAGGTTTTTATGCAGTCTTTCTTTTTAATAATCTGTTTTATATTTCAGCCTTCTGATGGTGATTGTGTCTTTCATGAGATCACAAGCCAATAGGTCGGGATGCTTTTTAATTATCTCTTTGTAATTCGTTGTTTGAGCTTTTATTTCTTCTTTGACCATTGGTAAATCTAGTCCGTGGTGAAGTATTTCATTAATGATCTACCGTCGTGCGTCAACAATGATTCTTATAGTTTTAGACTGCAACCTTAGTTTTAATGACCGTAAATTGTAATTAGAGTATTGAGCATATGGAGTAATTTTTTTTTGTTCCTCTTTTACCACACCTGAAATCAGTTTTTTTAACTATGAGCAGTTTCTTTTTTTTCCTGACTTTCAGAATCGGTCTCCACTGAGTCCAATTTCTTCCCTTGCTGCTGTCCCAGATTCCTAGTTCTCCAAGTATTTTTTTATTGTAAGCTCGACATATGGCTCCGAGGCACCCATGAGGTGTCTAACGGCGCCTATTCGGTCATATGCGGGGGTTCCGAATGCCATGCCGGCCTGACAGGTGCCCATTGACGCCCCTCTTGAAGGACCCGAAACTGTGAGTGTTGTGAGTCCAGGATGTGTTTTCACGGAGTAATATGGGATTTCTATCTATCTATCTAAGTACCTGTAGTTGATCCTCGTAGGCGTAAGAAGCTGCTGCACAGTGTTTCCCACTCCGCACTGGCCGCTGCGGTTGTCGCCGCAGGCGTACACGATCCCCGCATCTAAATTGTGACACATGTATTACTTATAACCAGGGATCGGAACAACTCCATATTATATCCACTCGCGAACTTTACCTACTTGGGTACCTAATCACACTACCTAATTCCGATCTCTGCTTATAACATCCCGTCTATCTCCCAAAAAGGTAAACGGATCAGCAGTTCTAACTCCTCTGCACGAATGAAACTTTTAATTGTTGAGTTATACGACGGCACTGCACGACCACAGCGTATTGTTCTTCACTTCTGCCTATGCGACCTAAGCAGGCTAGACAGCTAGCTGGGTAGGGCCTAGGCCTTCGAAGGGCCCACCACACAGAAACCAGAAAAAAATAGTAACAAAAGAGAAAATAATATTTTAATAATTATAAACAATATATTGATGTCGGCCGAGCCACAAGAACTACGGCGAGGGCGGCGTCCACCATCGGTCAGCTTGGGGTCATCGGGACCTCGCGCCCCGTCTAGTGCCCCCGCTACCGGTGGTGCAGTGCACCGATGAGGCGACACGCGCGCGCGAAGATGAAGACGTTTAAAAGAGCTGCGCGACGACGTCGCCGTGCAGTCCGGCGGATACGGAGCTCTCCGAGATGGGGGTGGTGGTGGCCTACGTGTCTAGTACCACCACCTATCGCTCGTAGCTTGCCTCGCGTCGTCTCGGAGAGCTCCGTAGCCACGCCCTGCACCCGCCGGCGCGCTTGGAGGCTTGCCTCCCGCCACCGGCGGTATTCCGTTTATTACTTTTATATTAATTTTGAGTATATGTGGTGTATTTTTATAATCTGTATATTTAAAATTAATGTAAATATGTGAATGTGATAATAAATGAACTAACATAAACAATATTAATGTACTACATATAGCGCAAGAAAATGTCGCTCGGAACTGCGTTGGCTAAAAATCGAGGGGTGCGGTGGTAGAGGTGCATACACTTGCAGCGCAGCACACCTGGGCGCAGTCAGTACTTGGATGGGTGACCTCTCTCGAGCGTTGGAGGCTAACTGTGGTTCGAATTCCAAGTAAAACTGTAGCTCCCTTCCCTTCTGACCTTACTAGGTGGTAGGATTTAACCCACCCGGGATGATACTACCGCACGGAATGACAGGTCGGTTGAAACGGCTATGTAATTAGTTTGTGTTTTCCATCCAGTTCATTGTAACCGGCACGACCAAAGGGGCCCTGTGTGTCCATGTGTGGGGTCCATGTCTATGTGGACACCAGTGGGTATACAGACTCACTCGCTAACTCGCACAAAAAACACTGAACACTTTCCCATTGGTTGAGATCGATCATTGGGCTATATCGGCCGGTTCCTAACCCCGGTACAGGGGTAGATAGATAGATAGAAAATGCTTTATTGCTCCTTCCTTCCAGTAAACATTAAACAGTAACAAATATATCAGAAAATTAACATAAGGTGCAAAGGCGGACTTATGGGGGTAGATCTGTTCTGTTGGAATGTGACGGGGTGCAAGCTGGATTCGACCCGATCGGGCGCGCGCAAGTCGAAGGTTTAGGACTCTTGCAAACTGCAGACTTTCTATCGGCCGATAGTTTAGTTGAATTGGGCTTCTAGTTGTTGTAACCGCACACCAAGCCGACTAAACAGTCTGGTTGGTGGTGAGTTAGCCAACTGGAGTGAGTTAGTAAACTAGCCAACTGGCGGCCGATTCATCATCATCATCATCATCATCATCAGCCTGTATCGGTCCACTGCTGGACATAGGCCTCTCCCAAGGCACGCCACCACACGCGGTCTTCCGCTCTTCTCATCCATCCACTCCCGGCTACCTTTTTCGGCCGATTATTCTCGAACAATTTGATAGTTTGTAACCGACTGTTGAAGAGTGGTCGCACAATGAAAATTCAGCTCATTCATTCAAATTCACGTCAGAATACTCTTTTAAGCTTTTTTTATAAAGTGGAGGTCTTTTTTCGACAGCCTCAATTAAATTTACGATCGACGTTTCTACAATCAGCGATTGAGAATGGGGCAACGCCATTATCGCACGCACGACCCTCATGCGCGGTGCCAACTGAACTATCGGCAGAGTCGGCCGACTTTTAATCGTCGTGTGTGTGCGAGTGGAAGGGAATACTGATTAACAGTCGGCCGATAGTTCGCCGACAGTTTAAGTTTGAAGACAATCGGAAAGCCCATAAAACCTATTTATCGGCCGATACTGAATCGTTGTAATATGCGCACTTGCATACATCTTCATCCTGATTAAGAGCCCGACCAAACTATCGGCTGATAGAAAGTGTTCAGTTTGCGAGGGCCCTTAATCGATTGAGTGTGATACACGGGGATTAACTCACCGGAGAGGAAGAGGCTGTGGTTGCGGCCCGTCGCTGCGTGGATAATGTTCCTATCCTTGAGGGCGGGCACCTCTTCCGGCAAGTTCCTTGTGTTCACGTCTCCCAGGCCCAGTTGGCCGTTGCAGTTGCGACCTGAATCATTTCGTGTACATTACGGTGTTGCAACCCCAACCGTAAAACCCGAAAGGGGGTGATTCTGTACGTGAAATAGAACAACTTTTGATCTACGAATTTTTAATTTGAAGAAAAAAAATTTTTTTTCTCCATACATTTTGATAATGAAATATTAAAAATTTGTATGGAAAATATATTTTTTTTTTTCCGCCACAGATGTTGTTTAGTTTCACATATAGAATAACCCCCTTATGTCAGTAAAAAATATTACGGAGGCAACTGCAACACCGTGTATAACCGTTAGGTATAAACCTGTATACGGGTCAATTCACACCGAGACGCGACACGGCATGAAGTTGCAAGAAGAAGCTTGAGAGGCCGCGCGGCGCCGCAAGGTGCATCTTGACCTGGTCGGCGGTCGGTCGCTACGATTACGTGTCGCCGGCAGTAGTCGGTGTAGTGCTGTAATTTACTGAGTTCTTGCAGCACAATACTGATTACTCTGCTTTAGCTCCGACAGACTTTGTTTTACAATGAGCTTTTGTTCTCTTTTCTATTGTAGCTAGAACATTTGCTTACCAAAAGTGAGCGCCTTTCCGTCTTCAGATACCAAGATGGAGTGGGCGGAGTTGCAACCGCTGATGATCAGGCGATACTATAGAAAAAAGAAAGTTGTTTTTATTTTTATGGAAAATGACACAGTTGGCCTACTACATCCCACATCCGTGATGTCAGCCCAAAACACCTAGGTGCCATGTCAGTGCTTCCCTTCGATCGTGCCGGCTACACTGAACTGGACGGAAAACATGAACCGTTTCAAACAACCTTTTATTCAGTGCGGTGGTACCAAACCGGGCGAGTTAAACCGTGCCACCTGGTAAGGTGAGAAGGGAATACGTGGAATCCGAACCATGGACAGTCTCCAACGGTCGAGCGGCCGGTCACCTATCCATCCGCTGACCGCGCCCAGGTGTGATTATGATCCGACCGACCGCACCATTGAGCTACCGAGGCTGACAAATACAGAGTGGCATTGTTTTTTTATGTAAACCGGCAGGATCCATGGTGCAGTTCGACATAGTCAAATTTACCGGGACGGTACCACTGCACTGAATGAAAGGTCAGTCGTAGCGGCTATGTAAATAGTTCGTGTTTTCCGTTAAGTTCAATGTAGCCGGCACGACCTAAGCGAAGCACTGACGTGGTACCTAGTCCACCACGGTATTGTAGTTGGTGATCGATTTGTGCTGTAATTAGTCAAATTTCCTGCAGCACAACACCGATTACTCTGCTCACCCCAATGGTTGGTGTACAGTGTGTTGCACGGTGTTGCAACCCCAACCGTAAAACCCGAAAGGGGGTGATTCTGTACGTGAAATAGAACAACTTTTGTTCTACGACTTTTTAATTTGAAGAATAAAAAATTTTTTGTTTTTGTTTCAAAAAAAATTTTCCGCCACAGAAGTTGTTTAGTTTCACATATAGAATAACCCCCTTATGTCAGTTAAAAAATATTACGGGGGCAACTGCAACACCGTGTATATACGTAGGTGCAACTGGTATGACAAAGGAAAACGTACCTTTCTGTTGGTGAACTTGTGAAAGACGAACAGGTTGGGGTGCGTGCGTACGATCTTATTGTTGTCGCGCTTGCCGACGAGGTCCCACGACACCAGGCCCGTGATCAGCAGCACTCCCGGCTCCTTGCACAGCGTCTTCAGCAGCTCCTGTCACCGTACATTCACATTTTTAGTTTTAGTTTTAATATTTATAGATAACTTAAATTTTTATTTTTAGACGTAGGTAATTTTCAGTCAATATCTTCGACACTCAACAGCAAAAATGGAGAGTCGTTAAACGGCCTACCCCCAGCAATACCTAATCCGCATTGTCATCTATGGCGTGTTTATGAAATGCTTCATATTAGTTAGTTATTCATGATTAGTTAAAATGCTTCATAGTCTTTTCGGTAGATGGCGCACGATACACTTTTTAATTTCTTCCATGGGAACCCCCGTGAATTTTTTACATTTTCTTATTTTTATTGTTTTTTGTAATATCGGCAATAATAACATATTATACTCTGTGAAAATTTCAATAGGCTGCCCTCGGACAGACAGACAGACAGATAGACAGACGGCGTAGGCTTAGTAATAGGGTCCCGTACCGGATACGGAACCCTAAAAAGATAATGTTCAGTACAGTAAACCCCCGCTAGTCCGAACACGATGATCGCGGTAATCCAAACAGTCATAAACTCCCTCTTGAGATACACAACCACACCCGACCCCGGCAACAGCGCGCGACCCTGGCAACCGCGCGCGACCCCGGAAACCGCGCGCGACCCCGGCAACCGCGCGCGACCCCGGCCACCGCGCACGACCCCGGCAACCGCATCGAACACCCGCATATTGCATGAGTGAATATGCATTGCTACTTCGGTTTGCACGCACTCGCAGCCAGGATATGACGTCATGATCATGGTTAGATAATCCTAAATATGTAACATTGACTTCACTTGACAAATATGATTTTTTTATTTTTATGTGTTAGTACTAAGCATGTACTCGTTTTTTATCTGTCCCTTAAATCTTGTCCAAATTGTGCCAGTTGACTGAACTCAGGAGATTGTGTCATACCTACTAGAGAATAATATACAAGCAGCGGTTCGAAAATTTAGAGAGAGTATAGGTCATCGATCCGATGGCGGAATTGGTAACGCGCTGGCGGCTCAAGCTCCAGTTCAGGCTCAAGTTCCAGGTTCGGATCCTAGTCCGGACGTATTTTTCTCTTCATTTTGGGCTTTGCATTTACCTAATGAAGAAAAAAATATGAATTTATTAAAATAATAGATCCGAATTGTTACCAAACATTCCAAAGAAATTCGGGATTGGGAAAACAACTATAGCGGACATTAAAAAAGAAGTAATCGATCTTGGAGCTTATAAGCCGCACCGAACGAGCCCTACAGACAAACGCTTAGTTATCCAGAAAACCCTTAAAGTTTCGGGCAGCTACGACTAAAATAAATGGAATACATGAAAATTGCCATGTTTTTATTTATTCACTGAAATAAAAAAAAGGTCCATGCTATAATCCGAGCACCCAATTTATTGATTTTTGTTTTTTTTTTCTTTCTTCGTGTTCTATCTGCAAGCAGCCACCATAGTGGCCTTTATCAGATGTCTGGTATGTTTTATGTCCGAGGGATGCTGCACACTCATTAGCATGCAACATCATAATCATTTCATCACTTTATGTAGCAATGATTGGTTTGATGCGTTTCAACCGCGAAACCCGATTTGCAGTTTCCAACAAATCCAATGCCAGGCAGTTGACATGACTCTGGAGACGACTTTTATATGATAGTGCTCTTTTCTCTATTTCCTCTTTGATGGTCGGCACCTCAAGGTACTCGTGAATCTCCTCGTTCCTGGCGAACCAAGGTGCACTTTCCTGGCGAACCAAGGTGCTCCAATTTATTTGAACTGTGTTATGGGGTTCAGATTGTGGAGGCTCTACTGCACTTTCACTAAGTGTTCAAACATGTAGCATAATTGTATTTTTAGCCCTCAGAAGCTAGAGATGGTTTGGAGAATTTGTTAAATAGGTACTATGGGGATGGCGTAGTCGCAAGGCGGCTAAAGTCCTAATCAAATAAAGATATTAAAAAAAATATATTTTTAGGTTTCCGTATCCCGTACGGAAGCCTATTACTAAGCGTACGCCGTCTGTCTGGCTGTCTGTCCGAGGGCTGTATCTCTTGAACCTTAATAGGTAGCCGGTTGAAATTTTCACAAAATATGTGTTATTGTGGCAGATATAACAAAAAATAATAGAAAATTGAATAACTATAGAAAATAAAAAATAGAAAAAGTAAAAAATTAAGGGGGGTTCCCATACAAGAAACATGTTTTTTTTTTGGTGCGGAAACCTCGGTGCGCGAGTCCGATTTTTTTCAAGCTATCTAACTAAAGTATGTATTTAATATTTAAGTAGACTTGATACCCAGATGGTGAATAAATAATAAGCGATTTAGTATTTTTACCGGACCGCAGTCCGCCTGTTGCCGACGGCTGCTCTACAGTTAGGTATTATCTGCGCGCGAGCTCATGCGCTGCGCGTAGGCTTGCCAACCCTCCCGGAATTCCGGGATTCTCCCGGATTCACATGTATAATTTTGATAATCTCCCGGCTCCCGGAACGATAGTAAGAACTCCCGGAAATAATAGCTTCATTCCTCTGTCGACATTATCCACCTATACATTTAGCCAAGAACACCTATTCAACGTTCTTTCATTTAGCACTCCATATTGAATAATTATTATGATTTACGTATGAGACATTAAAACAGAACTGTTTTGATGTTCAATAGGGGCTGGAAATTATTTTTTTATTGAAAAACATTAATAAACATTTTGACTGCCTCAGATTTTGTATAAGTTGTATAATTTCTTCATAATAACATAAAATGTTTTAAAAACAGGCATCGTTAGAAAGATAGGGAAATAGCTGCCGAACATAAGGACGGTGAGGTCTTAAGAGCATCGTGTACTACGAAGCGTTTTCAAATTTAGGATTTCCTTCATCTTATTGCTGTCGCTGTGGGCGGCGCCGCTGGTCACGCACACAAACATACCAGCCGCCCGAGCTCACTTGTCTCTGTGTGCGTGCGTCTACGTGGCGCACGCACACACACGCACTCGGTGGACACTATGACGATCGCAGCGCAGCAGGTTGCGAGGTTTGATGCTTTTTCGCATATTTCATTTTTTGGATTGAGTAGCGTCGCGTATTTTTAAAGAGGAATGCTAATTATTATTATCAAGTTCAAGGACAGATGCATGTGGCTGAAAATAAATTTGCCTATTTCATTCTTTGAACGAAGAAGGGATTACTGTGGAAAAAAAAAGAAAGAGACAAGTTTTGGAATGAAAAAATTTAACCGAAATTGGAAATAATTTTTATAATTCTTCTTTTTTGCCAGAGATAGTCGATCCAAGAAAATGAGAACATGTATTGAACATTTTCATGAGCGTTTTCTTCTACACCCTGGTATTTCAAAACATTTAGTACAATCTGAAATGGGAGAATTCTATAGATACCTGTTTGATGGTGAACCTTTTTAGGGTTACGTATCGGTCGTACGGGACCTATTACTAAGCCTACGCCGTCTGTCTGTCTGTCCGAAGGCTGTATCTCTTGAACCGTAATAGGTAACCGGTTGAAATTTTCACAGAATATGTGTTATTATGTCCGATATAATAACAAATAATAAAAATAAGAAAAAGTCAAAAATTAACGGGGTCCCCATACAAGAAACTAAAAAGTGTATGCGCACCATCTGGCGAAAAGAGTATGAAGCATTTTAACTAATACATAGACGGCGTGAGTGGCGCACAGTGTGGAATTTAACCTTATTTTCGTACAAGGTCCTTTTACTCCAAAATTAGTTAGTTTTGAGTATTTAAAACGGTAGACTAGAACTCCCGTGTGCCAATTATACATAATTTCAAAGTAAAAAATAAAAAAAACTGACTTTTCTTTTGGCCAAAAAAAGTACAATACGAGTAATTTTTTTTTCACCTAAACCAAGTCTCATTAGCATAAAATTATTATTTAACAAATTACCCCAGACGATGCCTAACGTATGTTAGAAAAACAGAAACATAAACTCGCTTGGTATAGAAGTTTTAACATAAGTACTAATGCATTGGCCGAAAATTTTACAGTCAGGGTTGTCACTTTTCGAACTGTAAATTAATTTTATTTGTTTGGCCGAAAGTGTAATTTCATTTATATCCTTTATTTCACATTTTAAAAATTTATATTAATTTTACATATTTATACAAAAGTAATAAAAATACACAAAATTTATACAAAAATTAAAAAGGGTAATACCGCCGGCGGCGGGAGACAAGCCTCCAAGATATTATTATTAATTAATTACATTGATAATTTGAAATGAAATGAAAATATACTTTATTGTACACCGTATAAAAAGGTTACAAAGGCGAGTTTAATGCCTTGCGGCATTCTTTACGAACTAACCTTTGGGATGTGGAAAACACGCAGGGGCGGACAATGCAGTACTAAACAGGGAACAGTTGTATGAAATATAAATAAACACATATACAAATTGTACAAAGATACATACAATCTCGCTAGTGCCAGCAGCCTGGAAATCTGCGTTTGTTCAAGCAGTTCCCAAAAAGGGCGACCGCTCAAACCCGTCGAACTACCGACCTATAGCGATTACCTCTCTACTCTGCAAGGTGATGGAGCGCATTATCAATGCACAGCTCATGGCGTAGCTGAACACAAACAACCAAGGCTGTTTTTTTATAAAACGCAGATTAGGTCCTGCTTGGAGTACTGCTCGCACTTGTGGGATGGCTCAGCTAAATACCAGCTTGCGCCTTTGGATTCGATCCAGCGTCGAGCTTTGCGACTAGTGGGTGACCCCGACGTATCCCGCGATCTAGAACCCCCGCAACTCCGTAGGGATGTCGGCGCCCTCAGTGTGTTCTATCGCTCATTCCGTGGGGAATGCTCGGAGGAGCATTTAACGCAATCCCGCCGTCCTCTTTCCACCTCCGCACAACGCGCACTGGGCAGAGATTGCATCCCTATACGCTGGACTTACCACGGATGCGTACCAATCGGTGCTGCAAATCTATCCTCCACAGAACTGGTAAACTCTGGAACGCTCTCCCTGCCCACATATTTCCCCCGTAGTACAGTCTCGGGTCCTTCAAGAGAGGCGTGAATAGGCGCCTGTCAGGCCGGCATGGCATTCGCAACCCCCGCGTACGACCGAATGTCCATGGGCGTCGTTAGACACACTATGGGTGGCTCGGCGGCACATGTCGCGCTTTCTATCTATAAAAAAATCCTACCACCTAGTACGGTAAAAAGGGAAGGGACCTACAGTTTTACGTGGAATCCGAACCAGAAAACTGCACATTTTCTTTTTTTGATAGTACGCCTGCCTGCGAAGGTCAGGCACATGCATAGCATAGTACAGGCTTATTTTGTCCAAAATAAATGTAAATAAATTTGAAATCTCCGAAATTCGATAATAGTCGTGGTGTGTGAAATGTTCCAACACATTTTATTTTGACATTTAAAATGTCTTTTCAATCGCTTCAGTATAGTCCCCGATTTCCACCGAGAGTGCGAATTCGCCCTGGTGTTGTGAGTTTTACGGATACGTAAATATTTAGGATGTCAAATGGCGCGTATCGATTAGGGCTACGGATGGTGGAAAAACAATTTAAAAAGTTTGGGAGTTTTTGAGAAAATCGCAAAAAACCGCGTTTAGCCGTTTTTAGGGGGTTTAAAAAGGGCACTTTTAACATATTTCTAAATACTATATATTTTAAACTTCTATATTTTTATATTGTAGATTAACTCAATATCTGGGGATGTTTTTTTTATTGTTTGAATAAAGTGAAAAATTTGGGAGTTATGATTTTTTTTTATTTTTCTTTACGCGAGTTACGAGTCGTCTTTATCTTGCAGTGTGAATAGTTAAAATGGGTTTCGTGTATGCATATACATACTTGAAAATAAAAAATTTTTTTTTATAATTTAATGTTTTTATTTAGTTTTTTATTTTTGTAAACAAATCTAGACTACTAGTGTGATGGTAGTAATGATAGATCTCGTCAAGATCTTCATTTTGAATGACAGCTGCCAAAATTAAAACGGCTATACTTGGAAACTAAGCCGCCAGTCAGTTTCGCTCTCTCTGGCTACCGCAGACTACTACGTTACAATGTAATTACACAATACATATGCTCATTTAGCTCACTGACCTGAGGCCAACTAATCGCTTCTTATAGCTCACAGTCAGCACGCTCACAGTCGGCGAGTCACTATACGCTTATATTTGAGCTCTTGGTTACTTTAAACATAGATAAATTTGTATAGTCTATCACTTTCACAGTTTATATTAATAACGGATTATATTCCGGCCGGATTAGATTCTTAGATATTATAATATAATATAGTGTACTGATGTTTTTCATATATGTTTTTGTTTGTCAACTCTTGTATAATAATTTGTATGTTCATTAAATTTCATTTCATTTGATTTAGTTGTTAAAAATGTTCGGCCAAACTTAGCCCGAACATTTGTGACAACCCTAACGAAATAACTTACACACCTAGCTGTAACTTCTATACCAAACGAGATTACCTTTCGGTGTTTCTGGCATACGTTAGGCATGGTCTGGGGTTCTTTGTTATATAATAATTGTATGCTAATGCGACTTGGTTTAAGAGAAAAAAAAATTTATAGCGAAAAAATATAAATAAATTAATAAGAGCGACTTGTGCCAAACCCGGTCAAATGCCTTGCCAATATCAAGGCCAATTGCCAAGGATTCTTGACCATGATCTTCGAGCGATTCACCCCAAAGACGAGTGATGTACGCTAGGAGATCACCAGCTGATCGTTTTGGCCGGACGCCGTATTGCCGATCGCTGATGAGACCTTTCGTCTCCAGGTACTTCATGAGCTGCGAATTGTGTAGTAGCTTTTTCTGAACGACCGTTTTCTGAAGGTTCAAATTTAATACTTTATATTGAAGAACGGAAGACCGCGTGTGGTGGCGTGCCTATAGAGAGGCCTATGTCCAGCAGTGGACCGATACAGGCTGATGATGATGATGATATTTCAGAAAATAGACCTTTTCAAATTATTAAAAAAGTATTTTATTAAAATTCAGCAAAAAAGCTGAATTTTTCTTTTATGTTACAAAAACTAAATTTTGATATGGCCCACCACCTAATTAATCTTTTGTTCTTTGACTAGTAGTAAGTAGACTTACATACTCGTAGATGCTTATATTACATCGATAAAATCCATCCCAGCCCTAAAGAAAATATATCGATAATGAAATGAACTTCACTATTACATCACGTAATATGTTTCTGTATTAGTGGGCTGTCCATGAGTAGTTCCCCCCTCACACCCCGAATTGTGTGAAAAGGACAATTGCAGCTCAGAAGCTAACTGCCTACAAAATATTTGTGAATCATCATTCAGGCGAAGTCTGTTTTCATGTCTTTATTCTTCCTCAATTTAAGTGATATATTTTTTTGCTATCAACAAAAGCCTACTGGATGCCTCTATGTTTTAATTTTAATTATTTTTTTAATAGTTTTCCATATAAAAAATATGAAAGTTAGGCTATATTTTGACACTTTTATAATCAAATATATTTTATTTAAAATGAAATAACGAAAAAAGGACAACATAGGGGCATAGATATTGATAATATCTTTTACACATAAAAATTTGAAAATGCTAGTGCAAGATTTAACGGTTGAAAAGAGACTTCCCCTAGTGTATGGAGGAGAGCGGACTTCCCGATTCTCTTAAACGAGTTCGAGGCGCCAAAATATGTTGGATCTACTTATTTTTCCCATATTTTTTCAAAGCAAATTTCCAGTCTCCCTTATTACCGACACGAAGAGTTGGCAACCCTAGCTAGGCCAGAAGTAAAGAGGGAAGGGGGGGGGGCGTGCTTCCCACCCGCATCCTACCGCGCGGGGGTTAATCAGAGTGTTGGCCGCATTCCTTACACGTCGCATGAGCTTGTAATATGAGCATGAAATTATAATAGTTACCTAAGCGGTGAAATAGTTGTGAACAATGATATTTTAGGAAAGATAGGTTATCTATATGACATTCAGTGCTCACACATGGCACGTCCTTGAAAAGTTGAGAGGAAGAACTATAAAGTGATGAGCCGACTCGAATAGTCTTATTCCAATTATTAGAATTAGTGCAGAATCTCATTACACACGACAGCATTTTCGATGTGTTAGCGGCTCGTGGTTAGCGGTCCGAACGCGTGCGTAGTTGGTGGGCGACTAACTTCAGACAGGGCCAGATCAGATCACCTATCTACCTCCTTTTAACTTATAATATCATTGACTCCACCCCAATATTGAGCAGCCAGCATTATGCATTTTTTCGAGCTATCTAACTAAAGTATGTACATATTTAATATTGAAGTAGACTTGAAACCCAGCCCAGATGGTGAATAAATAATAAGCGATTTAGTATTTTTACCGGATCGCGGTCCGCCTGTTGCCGACGGCTGATGTACAAAGTTAGGTAGTTACTTATGCTGTGAAATAGTTGTGAATGTGTGTGTGTACCTCGGGCAGTTTAGTGGCAGGTTCATCCTCCATCGGCGGCAGCGGAGTCTGTTCGACAATAGCCGGCGAGCCAGGCACCGATTCGTCGCTCTCCGAGTCGGTGTCCTGCCGCGGCTTTCTCCGGTTCGCCTTCTTCGCCGGCGGCTTGGATCCGGCGGCGCGCTTGCGACTTTTCTTCGTCCCGTTGTCGGCCATCTCGTCAGCTGCTACGAGTCAAAACAAAGAGAGAGCTTTAGCGAACGCTCATAACAGGCGCCCGATACGCCGCGTCTCACAAATTGTATGAATTTCCATGCATAGAATTAGAATTACATCTAGAGCTACCGCTCGCCTTTACTAGCGCCGGTAGACGCTAGTATCGGGCGCCTGCAGGACTAGTCCCACAAAATACCATGTGGTCGAGAATCGTTAGAACGAGTTTTTTGATAAAAGTACTTGTAAATACTTCAAAAGGTTACCGGTAACGTGACGCTGATAAAAAAACCACGAATGTTTATTGTAGTAGGTAATGAAATGATGTACGTACCAAGAAAAACAGATCGGCGTTGTCCCCGGCTACTTTGCGGCTCACAAAAAGGACGCTTGCTTCGCTTCTTTTCTGAACAATCAAGGCAAGTCGTTCGCTTGCTCACCTACCTGTTTGCTGCGTACACACCAACGCAATGTGACGACTGACGAACAACGGTGGATTCAATACAAGACAGAAGCAAAAAAGATAGGCTGCGAGTGCGAACGAAAGAACCTTTGCAAACGATTAACGAACGAATACACAAACGAATGAATCGGAGGAGTGTTGCCATTTAGTAGGTACCTCTAACATTGGTTTTAAAATATATAAATCTCTGAAAATATGAAGTCCCTGAAGAATAACGTGGGAGAAATTTCTAATAGATTATTCCAACCTAATGAGGATCAATGCCGTTTTTAGTTTCTTCTTCTTCTTCTTTTTTTAAATAGTGGCAACCAAACGAATAGGAAATTCGTTTATTACTGCCAGTATGATGAATGATGAGATGATGTAGTAATGAAGTCCATGAAAAATCCAAAACATTGGTGTAATTATTTTTGTCGTACGACCAAAAATTAACTAGTAGCAATCAAATGAATGCGCCGATCGTCGACTAGTCGCGGAGCGGAGTGCGTGACGTCACTGGGCCGCTCGCCGTTCCGCACCGCCAGTTAGCTGTTGGAAGTGATAAGGCGCGCAGTGTTTATGTTTGGTTAATTTGTGTTTAAAACAAATTATGTGTCCGATTTATGCCTGCTTTCACTTTTTCACAATGTATAAATATTGTATTGTGCCGAAATGTACAAATACGTCTATCAAAACGCCAGAGAAACTATTTTTAAACGGTTTTATTTAGCTTGACCCCGTGTATTTGTTTGTTCCAAATCTTGCGACAACTTTTTCAACTACTTCTACTGAACCGATTCTTATGAAACTTTGCACGCACATTGAGTTCCCGTGACAATACAATATTATTATAATTTCAACTTGGTAACGAGGGTCTGATGATGGAGGCAGGAGGTGGACAGTGGAACTCTCACGATGAGGCACTCGTCCAAACCATTCAAATGAGTCCAAACTCGAGGGAGTCACTAGTGATGGTCGAAGAGTTCGACTGTCCACCTCCTGTCTCCATAATCAGACCCTCGTCACCTAGTGTATTGGTGGAAGTATGGAGCACTCGTCCGAACCAACCAAATCAACCCAAACTCGAGGGGTTACTAGAAACGGTTAAAGAGTTCTACTGTCAACCTCCTGACTCCATCATCAGACCCTCGTCACCAAGTGTATTGGTAGAAGTATGGGACACTCGTCCAAACCAACCAAATGAGCCCAAACTCGAGGAGTTACTAGTAACGGTTGGAGAATTCCACTGTCGACCTCCAGTCTCCATCATCAGACCCTAGTCACCAAGTGTATTGGTGGAAGTATGGAGCACTCGTCCGAACCAACCAAATGAGCCCAAACTCGAGAGGGTTACTAGTAAAGGTTGAAGAGTTCCACTGTCCACCTCCTGTCACCATCATCAGACCCTCGGTACCAATTTAAAATTATCATACCATTGTATTGTCACGGGAACTGAATGTGTGTGCAAAGTTTCTTATGAAACGATTCAGTAGAGGTAGTTGAAAAAGTGGTCGCAAGATTTGAAACAAACAAACAAATATACGGGGTCAACCTAAATAAAACCGTTTAAAAAAATAGTTTCTCTGGCGTTTTGATAGACGTATTTGTACATTTCGGCACAATGCAATATTTATACATTGTAAAAAAGCCGTCCAAGTGCGAGTCGAACTCGCTTGGTTACATCTATGGAAATCCCCGTGATTATTTTACTTTTTCTTATTTTTATTATTTATTATTTTGTTGTTATATCGGCCATAATAAATAACCCAAATTCTGTCAACATTTCAACGGGCTACCTATTACGGTTCAAGAAATACAGCCCTCGACGAATGAGTGCGCGGTGGCTGGCTAGCGCGAGCGCGCGGGTGCTGGGGTAGAGTGACGTCACGGGTAGCCGCGGCGCACTGAGTTTTAGCGGCAGAAACGTTTATTGACAATATCTCCGTAACTAATGGTCCGATTTGGAGAATTCAAAAAGATATGCCATTCTTATCCCTTAAAGAACAATGTGGATATAACTTCTATTGAATTTGCTGTTACTTTACTGATCATCATTCATTGTTATTAAGGTACTTAGTAATTTGTATGTTATTGGAGTTAATAGTACAGGGAGTCTACCGGCGTTAACTCATTCGCTAACGACTCGCATATTTCAACCAATAGCCGGGCCGGATGCCTCTCTGAACGCCTTCTGATTGGTTGAGTGAGATCGTTTCTCACACTCACATCGGCGAGTGAGTAACGCCGGTACAGGGGCAGGTCGGTTAACTAAAGCAGGCACGTTCACACCAATCTAATTTTATGATACAGTACGTTTAAACTGTGTTTAAATTTTATGTGTTCTTTATGGCGAAATAAATATCTGAATCTGAATCTAAACCTTAAGTGCCCAGAATGTAGAAAACATGAGATGCTAATAAGCATCACTACAATGACCCACACCGAGACCACCTGCCGTAATGGAACAATGAACCTTGAATTTCCACTTTTGTTAAGGGAGCTTTTTTTTTTGTTATGGAAACTGACACGGTTGGCTACATCACCTACAACGTCCGTGATGTCAGCCCATAACACCGGGTGAACTAGGTGCCATGTCAGTGCTTCCCCCTTTGATCGTGCCGGCTACACTGAACTGGTCGGAAAACACAAACTTACTTACATAGCCGTTTCGACCGACGTTTCATTCAGTGCGGTGGTACCAACCCGGGCGGGTTAAACCCTACCACCAAGAAAGATTAGGAGGGAAGGGACCTACAGTTTTACGAGGAATCCGAACCTCGGTCAGCCTGCAACGGTCAACGGTCACCCATCCAAGTACTGACCGCACCCAGCGTTGCTTAACATTCAATAGCGACAGTTGACTGTCTGCACCACTGAGCTATCGAGGCTGCCTAGGTTTGCTAGTCTCTTGAATAGATTTATTCTTTCCATTTTATTTACAAAACATCACGTTATATTTCGTAATAGTAGTAAAAACAATACAATAATTATAACTCTGTCACGTTCATAAGCTTGGCCGCGTGGGAGAGAGAGAGATCGGTATTTAGTGATACGTATGCAGTGCGACGTCACCCCGTGAGCTCACTGACAAACACTACACAAGAGCAAGTGTTTGTACGTGCCAGCTTTACACAACCTACCTGTACGTCAAGCGATATTCTGGACCATAATATCCCAAGATTTTAGCGATCCAGAAGAGAAAGGAGGACGTACAAAAGAGGCAAGAACACTTTTACGTAGATAGAGTATCGCGGCACGGACCTATTTGGATGTAGTACTTAGCGATAAACTCGTATTATAGATTGCATTGCTGAACGGGACATGACAAAAATATTGATGACGAACCATATTGAATTATGCATACCTATGTCTCAATGAACTATCGTTAATGTTGTGTGTTCTTTATGGCGAAATAAATATCTGGATCTGAATCTAAACCCTAAGTGCCCAGGATCGAGAAAACATGAGATGCTAATAAGCTTCACCAAGACGAACCACGTCGAGTCGACCCGCCGTAATGGAACAATGAACATTGTATTTCCACTTTGAGGGAGCTAGCTAACTTCTTGAAAGATGCAAATAAATATCATTCTACGATTGATAGTTTTACTGAAATAAGTTTATTGTTATAATACCTAATAAACAGAGTTATTTTATGAACCAAATTGTTCACCTGCAAAATGTTCATTTACTGTTACGATTAATAACCGGTATACTGATAAAGTCAATTAATCGATAATGCGACGCCAACCTTTAATGAAAACATAGCTTTGTGTGTACTCAAGAATCATATACCTGCAAGTTTTAACGAAACAGTACGCTTCCTATACAGTTCCATCTTTGCCTTTTCCATATTGATAGAAAGAGACAACAAATGGCTTGTGCAACGCTGGCGCGCGGCCATACGAGGCCTTCATCGCAGGAGGATTTGACGGCTCAGACGAGAAATACACTATGAGAATTTTCACAAAAACGAGATGCGCCGCCGCCTCAACATTAGCGACGCTTCTTCTATAATTTAACCCTGGTAATTTTTTTTTAAACCAAAACTACCATAGTGCATTTCTCGTCTGAGCCGTCAAATCCTCCTGCGATGAAGGGCTCGTCGCGGCCTGCGGCCATCAGCGCACGAACGAAGCTGTCAAATAATAATATGTTTTTTCGTTTGTATGCTTGACAGTAATTGGCTGGCTGGCCGTCACTGTCTCTGTCAGATAAACGCTAGTGATAGAGTAAGGCGTGAGATAGAAAATTTTCTCTTGCTATGCTAAACAAATTCTGAAATTTCTGAAAAATAAATAAGGGCGACAGTGGTGTTTGTGAACAAATTGTGATAAAGTTGTGTTTTGAGTGATTCGACAGCAAATGTTTTCACTAAACACTCAATGAGCGGACCCAAATATGGTTTCTAGAGTGACGAACAAATCGGCTAAGAGCCGTTTCTTTTTCTTATGTTTATTTGTTTTATTTGTACTCAGTATAGTGTATTTCTATTTGATGTACGCTCAGGAAAATTTTAAAAGCATGAAATGGGCCGAAAATCGCTGCCTCTCGGAGCTATCTTCATTGAAATATCGACTGGATGGTGGGTATTTTTTAGGAACAAACATTTTTGAAAAATCTGCAATTATCTGTCACTGTCTTATATTTATTAGTAACGTAAGGATCTGCCCCTACGAAATCAATCAAAGAGATTTAAATAATTGGACTCTAGAGCGGGCAATGGGAACATTTTCATACAAAAACTTTGATCTTGAACGACAATCCGTCTTGCATCGAATTTATATGCATCAAATGTCAGGCGGACGTGTCACACTAGTGATGTTCTTCTTGTTGTCCGGTCTAGTAGGTAGTTTGAATGTCTATGAACTTAATAAATAAATGTCCTCACTAAAGTGGTGGTTAAACTAGTTTTTAGTCCCGCACCGTCACTCATATTAACTTATTAAATCGGCTTACCGGTGCGATGAATGGCGAGCGCATCGCTGCAGCTCGACGTTTCGAGTCCTCTATGGGACCCGTTTTCAAGAGGCGCGGTTCATCAACCGCGAAGATTCTTTCAAGATCTCGCCGATATGGAAGCCGGTACTGGCTACGCTGCAGTCAACACAGAACCGAAGCGACGATCTCCTAGAGCTCGACACCGTCAGCAATTTCTGTAGGTCCGAAGAGGCAAGGAACGCAGCGAATCCGGAAGTTATACCTACCCACCACTACAATTTGAGAAGCAGACGGGCTCGTGTCATTGACGTGCTGGCTGCCGGAGGAGCTAGCACGTCCTCTTGAAAACGGGTCCCATAGAGGACTCGAAACATCGAGCTGCAGCGATGCGCTCGCCATTCATCGCACCGGTAAGCCGATTTAATAAGTTAATATGGTGGTTAAACCATAGAAAGAACACCTAAAATGACCAAAAACCAATTTGGGAACTGAATATCGCATACTATATTGTACTTATTGCATTTTGTTGTTGTATTGTTTATTGATCATTCATATGGCAGTTAGACTGCACTCGAACTTGTCACAATTGGTTCTATCCAGTTCGATTACACCCACGAAGAAGAAACGACAAGTAACTTCGCAGGGTATTATTTTTTTATACATATTTTTACAAGTATTTAGTGACTAGCCACCGCCCATAGTCTAGTCATAGTGGCTGAAGGTATGCACGTAAATTTTTTCAAGTCAGAAAAAACTCATTGGTACACGCCGACCGGATTCGAACCGCGGACCTCTCGCAAGAGAAGCCGACGCCCAGACCTCTCGGCCACACGCCGCGTTCATTACTTACTATGGCGTCGCATTTATTTTGTTTTTAAAACAGATCATTCTAACTGTATTGATTGTATACTTTCATTAAACAGTGGTAACAGATTATAAAACGCACGTCGAAAAAATGCTAAGCGAATCTCACAAGGCGCACAATTTGGACAAGGATAAGTATAAGGATGTCGTGGACCATGTCAACACCATGAAGCAACAGTCTCTTCTCTGTGAGGTTGGCATTTTTGGTTTTCCTCACCTCATTGATACATGGGTGGATCAACTTTTTCTTGTTTAGTTGTAGCACTTTGCTATTTAAGCGAGTGTCCTATGTAGGGTGTTAGTGTTTAAGGTCCAAATGAAACACTATTACAGCTGTGTATAAACATGTAATAAAACGACTGAGAATTATTATTGACTCAAAGCGACTATACAACCGCGTGCGACAAATACAATTCAAGTGTATGTTTTTTTTTGTATGTTTGTTACGCGATTACTCCGTCTATTGTGGGCTGATTTTGAAAATTCTTTTTATGTTTATTAGGTCATACTTCCGAGGTGGTCCCATTTAAGTTTTATCGAAATTGGTTCAGCGGTTTTCGAAAAATCAACAAAATACTAGCTGGTTACCTACTGTGGTTACCTTCAGCAAAACTTGTGATGTGGTCTTTTTCAACAATTTTCGGTTTGATAATATACTATGGTGTGTGGTTACCTCCAGCAAAACTTTTGTGATGTGGACTTTTTCAGCAATTTGCAGTTTGACACGACATGGCGAATAATTCTGTACCACTTCAATCGATTTCGATTATTCTATTACAACTATTCTTTTTTATGTAATATTACTAAAAATAATTAAATAAAAACTATTTAAAAAAATACAAAATCGACTTAAAAAAAAAAATAGAACTAAAAAGTATTAAATACATAATATTTTGAAATTTTCTCTGTCATTGTATTGTGATACATATTCGGACCCTTGTTTCATGAATATTTAAAATTTGAAATCTTTTCCGACCGGCCAGATGCGCTTAATATATTATGGTACGAGTACCATCGAGCTGGTCTGATGAAGGAGACAGAAGGTGGCGATAGGAACTCCTAAACTACTGATAAACCCATCTTGTTTGGGCTTGTTGCATTTGTCTTCACAAGCAATTTACTTTAGACCTAGGAGATTCTCAATTCGACGGTATGTTTTCTTTTCTTGGATGTTTGTTACGCGATTACTCTGTCATTGTGGGCCGATTTTGAAAATTCTTTTTTTGTTTGAAAGGGGATAACCCTGAGTTGGTCCCATTTTAATTTGGTCAAGATCGGATTGGAAAGCGAGGCGGAATCGCGAGGCCGAAGGCTGAGCATTAATAGCAAAAAACTACTAAAAAATACTGTGAAATAAAAAACTATTAAAAAAAATATAAAAACCGCCTTCAAAAATGTATGAAATAAAACAAAATCGAACCCTAGAGTTGAAGGCGGTGCTAAAGCAAGCAAAAATGATGCATGGAAGAAAACATGAGTGGGTGATATCCTTTGTGATTTGTGTAGCCTTCTTTAGCACCGCGTTCAACTCTAAGGGTTCGATTTATTTTTATTTCATACATTTTTGAAGGCGTTTTTTGGTATCTATCTGAAAACAGGATATTATCTTGATAAATTCATCTTATTTTTTTAATAGTTACAGCAACTCTCAGATAAGAAATTGATTAAAGAATCTGCACAAATAATTTTGAGTATTTTTTAAAATATTGATTACCCTGAGTGAGGACAAACCCTTTTTTCCATACTAAACTGGGGACAAAATTGTCCCCTGGGTCCCCCCTAAAAATTTTGTTAATTTTTTATTTTAAATAGTTCTCTACTTTTTTTTTCAATTGCCTATAAACCTAATTATTAGTAGTTATTTCATACTTATTGATTTTCAACTAAGTAATATATTGAAATAAACTTTTTTTTTATTTGACTTTGCAGCTGAATTTTACGTTACAAGAAAAAGTTGATCCACCCACATACCACACCCTGCATCGCGACAATCGGGGTGAGCAGAGTGATCGGTGCTGTGCTGCTAGTGCTTACAGCACAACACCGACCGCCACGCTTCGCAAAGCATTCGGACGAGATAACTATCAAGCAGCAAGTAAGGCACGGAGACCAGCCTGCTGCATGACTCGGTGTAAGGACCGCGCCAAGATGAGAGGTGGCTATCCCGTCGCCCTTTAGCATGTCAATTTGTCATTATCCCTTATTCATATCAATAATATATTAATATACTATATAAAAAAACAAGTACCTACTGCAACTTAGTAGACGGGATAGTGAGAAACGGATTCAAGACTCATCTCTTCGCTGTGGAAGTCGGAGCAAGAGGACTACCAGCGAAGTCGCTCTACAGTCTCTTCAAGAACCTAGGCCTGCCAAAATCGACGCTAAGCTCATATATGGAGAGAGCTTCGAAAACGTCACTGGAAGCATCCTACAGAATATGGATAGGTAGAGAGAGGGAGGTCGAGAGCGGGACTGGTGGTTCCCCGCGTCCTAGTCAACGCAGACTAGCTGACGAGGGCTTGCCGCGAGCCGAAACGTAACGCATGCTTGAGAACTACACAGAGTGGCCGCTCGCTAGTCCCGACCTCGATTGACACCCTCCTCTACCGCCAACGGGCTCCGATATGTTCGGTGAAGCCATCGCAAGCTCAGTTCGACACCTTCTATACTACACAAGAAAATGGCAAACAATATGGGTACTTAACACCTAACATTTCAAGATTCACTGCCAGTATTCATTAGTATTAATAAACCATCAGAGGGCCTGGTCCGAGTTAACGTGACAGCTACGTAAACGTCAAATACCGATCGAATTGAGTTTTTATATAAGGGAGCACAATACGCTCACCGCGGCGCCACTAGAGAGCTCCATACATAAAAACTTAATTCGATCGGTATTTGACGTTTACGTAGCTGTCACGTAAACTCGGACTAGGCCCTCAGAATATCTGAACAGAATCGTAAAAAAACATAATGTGTTTATTTATTATGTATGTAACTAGCTTTTGCCACCAGCTTCGCTCGCGTGAAATTCGTATTTAAAAAGAAGAAAGTAAGTAAGCCCGCTACCGTACCTTTACTTCGGCGCGCGGAACAATCCGGTTTGTATGAGAGCCACATCTTAGCGTAACCGTAACTGCATTTTATTAAAGCCTATCCTGTGTCACGTATAGTTAAATGTGCTTGTATTAACTGTTATTTAGGAACATACATACATACAGAAAAGATTTCTAAAGATCGTAAATTTAGTTTTAATATTACATATAGTCCACAAATGCAGTATCTCATAAAACAAAGTAACTTACTCTATGACCATCCCTTTCAGATTTATTATTAGTATTGATCATGTTTTTTCTTATTACAGCATCAATTTGACGATCTACAGAGAGAATGTAAAAAAGTGCGAGAAACCTACAACAAAAACAAAGTTGACACAGAAAAGATGAAGGTATTTATGTCAGTCAGTCAGTCAGCGTGTAAGCGTTCACTGCTGGACATACGCCTCTCCAATTTTCCTCCAGTCCTCCCGGCCTTCCTCGGTACGGAACCACTGCCTTCCGCCGACGTACTTAATGTCGTCGTCCCACTTTGCGGGTGGTATTCCCACACTCCGTTTAAATGTCCGCGTCTGCCAGCGTAGGACGCGGTTTATGAAATGAAATGAAATGAAAATATACTTTATTGCACAAGAAGTGACAAAAGGCTGACTTAAAGCCTAAGGGCATTATCTGCCAGTCATACCTGGGATTGTGAGTAGAATAGATGGGTAGTGCGGAAAATTAAATTAGATATTTTTTTTTAAGAGTATAAAAATAAACAATAAAACATAGATAATAGTAAATAACATACAACTAAATACATTTGTGACATACATACATACAAGTTCAAAAGTACATACGCACATATACGCAATATAAACAAATACAAATACATACATGCATACATACCTAATGCAGTTTCTAAACAAGCGATAACACACATGGAGACATTATGGGTTTGAAAACATATGTTCCCTCAAATGGGATTTGAAAATGTTGTGGGAAGCGGAAGTACGGAGAGTGGCAGGGAGTTGGTTCCAGAGACGAGCTGATTCAACAGCAAAATAATGGGTATAGAATGAACTGGAATTAATCGAGATACAAAGAAGTTTACCATCCATGGACCTCAAAGAAGCAGCATGACTCGAAAGAAATTGGAATTTCGAACGGAGATATTCTGGACCACGGGGATTGAACAAAACGGAATATAGAAGGGAAAGAATGTGAGTTTTCCTACGCGCTCGTACTGTAGGCCACTTCAACTTGGTGCGGTATTCAGTTATGTGGTCATGTTTTCTGAGGTTGAAGATATACCTGACGCACGTATTTTGTAGGCGCTGGAGTTTATCGAGTAATGACTCATTTAGATCCAGGAAGCAGACGTCAGCATAGTCAATAATAGAGAGTAGAAGAGATTGTGCTAGGGCTGTTTTAGTATGTTCCGGAAGAAAATTTTGAAGACGCTTTAGCGAGTGTAACGAACCATAGACCTTCCGACAAATTGTACCAACCTGAGGAGACCACGAAAGAGTTTTATCGAACAATATACTGAGGTTTTTAACAGTTTTGCAATCATTTGATAACTGTACCATTAAAAATAACCTTGGCCTTATCACCTCAAGGTGTATGAGCTGGCGTTAAACGGAGCGTTTTTTGCCTTACATTTTAATAAGTTGTTATTCTAAGTTCTTTTTAGGGCTTTAGTCAACAGGGCTTTATGACAGCCTCGGTAGCTCAGTGGTGCGGTCGATCGACTGTTATTAAGCACACCTGAGCATGGTCAGTACTTGGATGGGTGACCGGTCGACCGTTGGAGGCTGACTGTGGTTCGGATTCCACGTAAAACTGTAGGTCTCTCCCGTTCTTACCATACTAGGTGGTAGCTGGTAGGGTTTATCCCTAGTTCGTGTTTTCCGTTCAGTTCAGTGCAGCCGACATGAAATGAAGGGAAGCACTGGCATGGTACCTAGTTCACCCGGTGTTATGGGCTGACATCACGGATGTTGTAGGTGATGTAGCCAATCGTGTCAGTATCCATAAAAAAAAACATATGTAAGTCATAGGCCACGCCCACAGGCTTCAACGCCGTTGTAGAGAAATCGCGCTCACGGCGCCTCTAGTAGGGGCGGGCGCGCGCATTTCATGCTCTGTGGAATGCACTAACGCTCCTCACTTGCGTATTTGCGGGCATAAGACGATAGGGTGTGAGCCATATATTATATCACAAGCATAAGTTATAAGCCTAATAAGCTTATAAGCCTTCAACCTCTAAAGCACAGACGTATCGTTGGTTCATTGAGCCTGTTTTATCGGTACTACTATGGCCGCTGCTCTGACGAACTTGCTTCCCTTATCCCTCCTCCTCCTGTTCGCCTTCTATGCTCTGTGGTGCATTCATAGCATGGGATGGCCTGTAATGCGATTGTTTGAAAATATTCATGGTGACAATTCATGTGAAACACGCACGTTTGTCTACCGAAAAGTGACAAATTTCAAAGCGCTTTGCCGCATCTAATACTTAGGTCCGTGTCTGCCGCGATGCTCTACTACCGCCGCCAGTGCTGTCTCAGCTTAAGTTGATTAATTTTATTTATTTATTTTTATTATACCTATATTAACACATTTTCTTTTCATATAAATTTTACTTTTTTTTTATAAACTAAAAATTAAAATCTAAAATTGGTATAAAAAACAAATGGAGTTTCCACCACCGGCGGCGGGGCATGCCCAGGCTACCGATGGTCGGGTCCCAAAGAGATGCGTGCAGTGTCGAGCAGGGCTGCCTTCTGGATCTGGCCCTTGACCCAACCACTCTGCGAGAGCTTCTTAAGGTGGTCGTTGAGGCTCTTCGCTATCAGCTCATGCGCCGAAAAGACTATGGGCACAAAGATCGCCGAGTGGACGGGCCACATTTTGCACTGAGAAAACTGTTCATTATATAAAAACCGCCTTCAAAAATGTATGAAATAAAAAAAAAATCGAACCCTTGAGTTGAAGGCGGTGTTGTGATTTGTGTAGCCTTCTTTAGCGCCGCCTTCAACTCTAGGGTTAGATTTTTTTTATTACATACATTTTTGAAGGCGGTTTTTATATTTTTTTAAATAGTTTTTTGTTTCACAGTTTTTCTTTTTGTAATTTTTTGCTATTAATGTACTCGGCGGAATCCGCCTCGCTTTCCAATCCGATCTTGACCAAATTAAAATGGGGCCACACGGGAAGCACCAGCATTCAAATAAAAAAAGAATTTTCAAAATCGGTTCACCCAGTCGAAAGTTCTGAGGTAACAAACATAAAAAAAATAATAAGACAGGACTATTCTCGCGAACAGACCTGATATTGTGATAGTGGACCGGGAGGCAAGGCGCGCAACGCTCGTCGATATCGCCGTGCCGCATGATGGTAACCTCGTCAGTAAGGAAGCAGAGAAGATGTTAAAGTATCTGGATCTGCAGCACGAGGTTACCAAAATGTGGCCCGTCGACTCGGCGATCGTTGTGCCCATAGTCGTTTCGGCGCATGGGCTGATAGCGAAGAGCCTCGACGACCACTTTGAGAGGCTCTCGCTGAGTGGTTGGGTCAAGGGCCAGATCCATAAGGCAGCCCTGCTCGACACTGCACGCATCGTCCGGAGGTTCCTCTCTTTGGAATCCGACCATCGGTAGCTTGGGCTTGCCCCGCCGCCGGTGGTGGAAACTCCATTTGTTTTTGTATTAATTTTAGATTTTAAGTTTGTGAATATGTAAAATTAATATAAAAAAAATGTGTTAATAAAGATATAAAATAGTAAAAAATACAGTCGAATTGAGAACCTCCTCCTTTTTTTGAAGTCGGTTAAAAATACGATGAAATCACGGAAAGTAGGGAAATATACAATAAATATACAAATATTTAAAAAAAGCATACAGAAATCACCAAAAAGTACGATGAAACTACTATTGCTGCTGCTCAGCGTATATGATGACCGGTCACCATATCAGTCAGCGTATCATTGTATACTTTCCTGCTACTGCTTGTGCGCTTTCCTCGTATTTTTAGGGTTCCGTAGTCAACAAGGAACCCTTATAGTTTCGCCATGTCCGTCTGTCTGTCTGTCCGCGGCTTAGCTCAGAGACCCTTAGTACTAGAAAGTTGTAAGTTGGTATGGGTATACATATTAATAACGCCGACAAAGTGGTAAAATAAAAATTTTGAAATAATTTTTTTAGGGTACCTCCCCTACACGTAAAGTGGGGATGAATTTTTTTTTCACGTCCACCCCGTCGTGTGGGGTGTCGTTGGATAGGTCTATGGAAAATATTGCGGGTTTGTGAAAAGCATTTTTCCATTTAGGGATCCGTTTGCGAATTATTAAGCTTTTAAGTGCAAATTTTTGTTAGAGTCATGTGTCCCCACCCCCTGCCAGCTAAACGGTTGTTATTAGATATGTGAAAAAATTCACAGCAGTGGTATATATATCGAAATTAAAAGGAAAACTATCACAGCTAAGTAGACTGTACAGGTTGACGAGTAATTGTCGACCAACTTATAAAATGTACGGACGACAGCCATCATTTCACTGTTGAAGAACTTTTTCAAATTAACATTCATTTATTTTCCCTACAAAATTATACAAATAATCAAATAATTTATTTTGATAGGGTTCCGCAACTACGGAACCCTACACTGCGCGTGGCCCGACACGCACTTGGCAGCTTTTGTATGCTATCCTACTATTTATCTACGCCTTCCTCATATTTTTGTATGCTTTTCTACTACTGCTAGTGAATCATTGGTCAACTCAGCCCACAGCCCACTCATCCCGCGGGCTTAAATGACCCCTTTGAAATATGTATTTATTTTTTCATAGTCAACTCAGCCCGCGGGCCCAGTTGACCACTTTGAAACTCTAACTTAGCCCACAGCCTACGCAGCCCGCAGGTTCAAATAACCACTTTTAAATATTATTATTTTATCTTCAAGTCTCACGCTCAATTCTTTTGCTACTACCTACTTACATTCCACTATATTATCGAATCTCAAACATCCAAAGGTTTGAATGAAAGAAAAAAAAAATAAAAAAATAATGTATTCGCTCTCTTTACCACTTGATGCAATAATTAATTTACATTACAGCATCCTTGCGGCAACAATGGATACTCTTAGCATTACAGTGATATAAATATCTTGGATTAACATTAGGTACTGAAAACATGTTTAGCAAGTTTTGCAGTGGGGCTGAGTTGGCTATTAAAATACATAAAAATACATTGCTACGCGGACGACAGCACGGTGCACGAAGGGTCCATCAAAGACTGGAAGGGTAGAGAGGCGTCAGCAGCAAACGCGAGACGCGAAACTGTTGCTCGGGTTGACCTGGTTCTCGATAAAGTATCCTCATGGGGGAAGGAGAACTTGGTCAACTTCAACGTAGCTAAGACGCAAGCCTGTGCCTTCTCTACTAAGGCTGATCCGTTTCCACTCCAAGCAACTTTCCAGGGCAGCCAAGTCCCCAATGATGGTAGTCTGGGCGTCCTGGGTATAGAGGTGTCCAGGGACGTTGGATTTCGATCGTTCATAGAATCCAAGGCGAAACTAGCATCTCGAAAATTAGGGATACTCTACCGATGTCGGCGATTTTTCACACCGGTCCAATTGCTTACACTCTATAAAGCACAAGTAAGACCGGTGATGGAATATTGCAGTCATCTTTGGGAGGGTTCCCCTGAGTACCTTCTTTCAGCCTTGGATTCTATCCAACGACGAGCCATTCGCCTCATTGGCGACTCTGTACTCACAAAGGACCTTCAACCTCTAAAACACAGACGTATCGTTGGGTCATTGAGCCTGTTTTATCGGTACTACTATGGCCGCTGCTCTGACGAAATTGCTTCCCTTATCCCTCCTCCTCCTGTTCGCCTTCGCCAAACCCGCCATACTCTCGCGGAACACCCCTTTGTAGTGGACAGACGAGTACTTCGAACGGCACGATTCTCTAAATCGTTCTTGTGCCGCACTGCAAAGGTGTGGAACGGGCTTCCGGGGAATATCTTTCCCCACTCCTACAATCCACGGATCTTCAAATCGCGGGTAAATAGCCTTTCCCCAGCGACATTAGTCCACCTCCAAGCCGGACTGGCACCTCCTCGGGGGTGATATTGGCTGCGCCTGAGGCTTCGACCTCGGACACAGCCAGCTAGTTCGGAAACAATAAAAAAAAAAAAAAAAAAAATTTTTTAAAATACATAATTTTTTTATTATTTTCCATTGTTATGTTCCATAAAAAAAAACCTGCGGGCTGAGTAGGCTGTGGGCTAAGTTAGAGTTTCAAAGTGGTCAACTGGGCCCGCGGGCTGAGTTGACTATGAAAAAATAAATACATATTTCAAAGGGGTCATTTAAGCCCGCGGGCTGAGTGGGCTGTGGGCCGAGTTGACCAATGATTCCTGCTAGTGTGCTTTCCTCGTATTTTTGTATGCTGTCCTACTACTGCTTGTGTGCTGTGTGTTTTTCCCATTTTAATTTTTCGTCTAGAGTATTTCCCAAAAATTGGATTTTTGAGACTCTCGTTAACTTGTGGTTTCCGACCTGAATCATGAATGTCGTACGGCTTGGTGCTGTGTTACAGGGAAAATCGCATGTACTTTGTTTTGTCTATGTTGAGTCAACAAAAATGGTATATTTTGCTTATTTCTACAGTATTATGTCGTACGGGTTGATGTTCTGGAGGTACTGTGCTACGTGGGAAAGAATATTTAGGCTTCAAAAACGCGCTATTCGGACAATGAATGATAGCAGCTAGCTAGCACCTGCAAATTTTTGCGTTCTATCGCGACGGAGGCGTTCCTAACAATGGCGGCCGTTGGCCGTGGTGCGTGGTGCGTGGTGGCGCCCCGTCGCGCCGTCCGCGGATGTCAATTTGTGTGCCCGTCACCATACTGCGGGAGCAGTCATCGTAATATCGCTGCTGTCATCATAATGTCGTTGCCGTCATCGTATTTTTGTTTATGTAATCATATTTAGATAGGATTTCATTATATTACAATGTGACCGTTCTTCAAGCAAATTGATGCTAACTACAAAAATAATGTGACAAGGCACATTGATTCTAGTTTACTACATTAGGGTGACCTCATCGTATATTAGCGATACTTCTTCAATTTTATTCACACTATATGGTGCCACTTCCTTTTGTTTTCTATAAATTATAATATTATTTCTTAGTAGCACCTTATTTAATTAAGAAGTAGAGCATTTCCTGTTACATTGTGTTATTTTATCAAAACTGTGTTATTTGTGTTATTTCATCATAAAGTACGAAGATAATCATCATATTTTCTGTCAACGGTTTTATGGTGATTAGTCATCATAATATTGCATTATTTACCTTTACACTCGATTACTTCCGCGTATTTTTAATGCTAGCACAATGTTTATCTATTATCACCATATTTAAACAAATGTCATGAAATTTTATAATGAAGCCAAAACGACATTTTTCTCAGTGTGGTAACCTCGTGCTGCAGATCCAAATGTTTTAACATCTTCTCTGCTTCCTTACTGACGAGGTTACCATCGTGCGGCACAGCAGCGATATCGATGAGCGTTATACTCAGTGGTCAGGTGGCCTAAGACTTATTTTTTATTTTTTTGAAACTGACACAGTTGGCTATATCACCTACAACATCCGTGATGTCAGCCCATAACACCGGGTGAACTAGGTGCAATGTCAGTGCTTCCCCTCATAACTGACTGACTGATGTGCCTGTGTCTAAATCATGCTCATAGTTGATAGTTCAGGGAAACGGAGTGTGGGAGGGCCAACTGTCAGGTGGGACGAGGACATTGATTTTGAATCTATGGACGAGGACATCGAAGGCACGTCGAAGGTCGTCACCCAACTAACATTATGGTGTTAAGACAGGCGTTATAAGAGCTGTTTAATAGTTATTTTGAGAGGCTGAAGTGGTATATTGGTGTTAACAATTGGTGTTATAGCGTGCTCTAGCTGTCTTAAATTCAGCGCCGCACACTCCCAGCTCGGAGACGAGCGGGTGTGTAGCGGCATAGGCTGCGCCTGTCCATTTTTCTCTTTTAGGTTTTTGATAAATTTGTTATTATTTTAAGGATTAAGAGAAAATAAAAATAATTTCTTTCTTTCTTTCTTTCTTGTATGTAACCCCGAAAGAGGCCCATTCTTATACAGGTTAAGGTTCTTTAGTGACTTTACAATAGCTTTAGTAAGTGTTATAAGTGGAACAAGAGCTCTACAGTAAATACGCTTAAACCTCGAGTTAAATTAATCCAATATACCACTTTAAGATCTAAAACAACCTGCCGTTAGCACCAATTTGTTGGGCAGGAATCAGTGGTCCCGTACCGCTGAAGGCCGGGACGACCGGAGTGGCCACATTCTGACTGACTGGTGTTGTATAAGAGTTTTTTTTAAAGATATTTGGATTAATTAATTATAATGCTCGTCAACAGGAACACATTAAAGAAGAACTCAAATTAAAAGAGAAAGCGAAGCGCACCATCAATGAGTTGTACGCTGAAGTACACAGTTTACGTAGAAGCAACATAAATCTACAGGACCAATTACCGGTAGGTACTTAAGGAAGTACGGACGTACGGAATAGGCCTACGCCGTCTGTCTGTCCGTCTGACCGTCCGTATATCCTACCTTTAAAGGGCTGTAATCTTTTAAACTATAATAGGTAATTAGCTGGTTCACATTTTTACAAAGTAGTTATATCTGCGGATATATTGACAAATAATAATAATAAAAATAGTTTTTTTTTTGTTTATTTTTGCTATGTAGTAAAAGCGGTAATACATACAAGCGTCAAACTTGGTGTGATTATAGTGCAAACTCTAAAGTAAAACAAGTAGATTAATAAAATCCAGTCAATTACATCGTGGTACGGAACCTTCAGTGCGCGACCCTTGTCCGGTTTTAAAGAACTAAGTTTATTTGTTAGGTCTTTTTTTTTTCTAATCTGGCACGGTTGGCTACATCACCTACAACGTCCGTGATGTCAGCCCATAACACCGGGTGAACTAGGTGACATGTCAGTGCTTCCCCCTTTGATCGTGCCGGCTACACTGAACTGGTCGGAAAACACAAACTATTTACGTAGCCGTTTCAACCGACGTTTCATTCAGTGCGGTGGTACCAACCCGGGCGGGTTAAACCCTACCACCAAGTAAGATTAGGAGGGAAGGGACCTACAGTTTTACGAGGAATCCGAACCTCGCTCAGCCTCCAACGGTCGAGCGGTCACCCATCCAAGGACTGACCGCACCCAGCGTTGCTTAACATTCAATAGCGACAGTTGACTGTCTGCACCACTGAGCTAACGAGGCTCTATCTAGTTTATTTTTTAATTGGTTGGTACTAAGTGCTCTTATATTATAATATTAGGTAGGGGCGCCGCGCCCGTGTACCATTGGACAAAATCACAAATGTTTACTTTGGAATTTAATATTTCAAACATTTTTAATAATATGTTAAATGTTAATATTCAAAGACATTTACTTTATGAATTCCTTTCTTATTTTTTAATATATTAAAAATCGACACGATTTTTGAAAAAAAAAAAACCTAAAGTTTTTTATAACCCCTCTTTTTGTCTAACTAATGGTACAAGATGATCATGTTGACAACTATGCTTTTACCTTTAGACACAAAGTATACCATTAGACAGTGAAAAAAAAGACAGTGAAAAAGTGACAGTTGAATACTTATTAGAAGTATTTTCTAATAAATCAATAATTTAATCATGGATTTTGTGTGGATAGCAACAACAACCAACATACAAAAATATCATACAAATACAAATTACCAGTTATAATTATGTATGACACATGAACGGATCCTCATCTTCAGTTTCTGTCGGTCGCGATGCTTTGTGGGGATAAAATTTTTCACAGAAATAGACAAGACAAGGCTCACAGGAAAGGGTCCTTCCATGAACCTTTGTTCATGAATTTTCTACAGATGTTGGGTACTATTATTACTAGTTATATCCTCCAGAATATTCATCGTGTTTGTGAGATTTGATAAACCACTAGTTCCAGACGTATTGCCTTAAGATATTATCAAATAACTTGATGGGTCAGGGTAATTCTTTTATTTTGATCAGATTTTTGGTGGAATTTTTGGCTTTGATTTCTTACTGGGAGCTCTGTCATTCTTACTTGCTTAATATCAGTAAAACTGTGCTGGGTCTTTGCATATTTAACTTATTTTGTATTGCTTTGCTTTTCTAGTTGTAAATTCAGGGTTGCATGTACTATTTCGAAAAAAAATCTTCTCCTTTTTTGCAGGATCCAGCTAATTCATTCTTTTCCGGAGTACCTGTGAGATTCCTTGTTTTCCTTTCTTCCTTCCTCTTGTGTAACAATAGACGTGTTTAATGGTACAATTCACATTCTGTTTAATTAAAGGTACAATTTAGCATCGATTTCGGTTAGCGCACAAAACATTTTCATTTTGAGGTAATAAACGTTGAATGCAACTTGTTGAAATCTTAACCAGACTGTGTAGCTACTGCGCAAAAATGGTGTTTTATGATTGAAATTATGTATACAAATAACCAAATTACAACGTAAAAAAATTTTACATATTTAGACACTTTTTGTGTAAGAAAAACTAAAACTGCGTTTGTTTGTGCTTTCTTTTGACGTGAATTTGATGAAACGTCTTTATCCTGCTGCCGGAGGTTTTTTTTCAAAAAGTTGCGTTACGAAAATTATGTACTTTTGGCGACTTAGATCTCGAAAACTATACAGAGTTACAGGAAGGTGAGGTATATCGTTCTAAAGGTAGTTCTTCCGACTTGCTATAAGACGACATACCCGAGAGTCGTACATCAAGCCCTTCTATAAATATGGCCCTCAGAAAAAAGGCTTCGAAAATCAATAAATGCTTATAACTTTTTTTTTTATACTAAGCGCGACATCTGGCGCCGAGTCACCCATAAGGTGTCTAGCGACGCCCATGGACATTCGTTTGCGGGGGTTGCGAATGCCATGCCGGCCTGACAGGTGCCCATTCACGCCTCTCTTGAAGGACCCGAGACTATACTTGGGGGGAAATATGTGGGCAGGTAGAGCGTTCCAGAGTTTACCGGTTCTGTGGAGGAAGGATCTGCAGAACCGATTGGTACGCATCCGCGGTAAGTCCAGCGTATAGGGATGCAATCCCTGCCCAGTGCGCGTTGTACGGAGGTGGAAAGGGGACGGCGGAATCGCGTTAAACAGCTCCTCCGAGTACTCCCCGTGGAATAAGCGATAGAACACGCTTAGGGCGCCGACATCCCTACGAAGTTGCAGCGGTTCTAGATCGCGGGACACGTCGGGGTCATCCACTAGTCGCACGGCTCGACGCTGGATCGAGTCCAAAGGCGCAAGCTGGTATTTGGCCGAGCCATCCCACAGGTGCGAGCAGTACTCCAGGCAGGACCTTATCTGCGATTTATACAAAAGCAGCCTTTGGTCCGGCGTGAAGTACCGTCGAACCTTATTGAGTATGCCTAGCTTTTTTGAGGCCAGCTTGGCCTTGCCCTCGATATGGCGCCGGTAGTTTAGGTCGTGCGACAGTTCGACTCCGAGGACCCCGAGGTGGTCACTTAATTTAAGCGACGTGCCTTGGAAGCAAGGAGCTGGTGAGAACGCCGCTCTCTTCGCACTGAACGCGCAACGGCCTATAATTAGCGCTCGACGAGATATCCCCGGTCTTGTTTTTAACTATTGGTACCACCACAGTACGCATGATGTCACACGGCAGGTAATTGTATTTAACACATAGGTTATAGAATAGTGATAGAACGTTGTGAATACTCTGGCCCGCGTACAGAACGTGTTCAACGCTTAAACTGTCGTGACCGGGCGATTTACCTCTTTTCATTTTCTTTATTGTCTCAAAAATCTCGTTTGGTGTAAATTTCTCTCCCGATCACGACAGTCGTCATCGCTGAGGCTGGATGCGTCTTCGTCAATGTTACTGTCAACTCGAAAGCGACGAACAAACAGATCCGCAATCTGTTTCTTATCTTGAATTCCTTCAACAGACAGAGGTAGACTAGACGCGTGCTTAAGTTTGTTCGTCGCTTTCCAGAACTTGGAAAAATTCTTTTCACGTCTGTGGCGGGCCAGAATATTCAACCTAATCAGTTCTTGATTATTCTGGGCCCATTTGAGTTTACTTTTAAATTGTTTACGTTCCGAACGCATTTCGTCTAAAAAAGGCCCAGATTGCGGTTTGCCGCGTGACATCCATTCTCGAAATGCTGACTTTGCGTTATCATAAGCACCCTTGACATGGTAATTCCACCCTACCACTACCTTGCGCGCGCGCGTGGGGCGGAATGTTTGCTCAGAGGCGAACTGCAGTGTTTGTACATAAAAAAGGAAAAAGTGTTTAAGAGGGCATATCTCGGAAACTACTGATCCACGACTAATCATTCGCTGGAGAAAATGATATGCCTCGATGAGATGTTTAAATTTTTTTAAAATTATTATTATTATTTTCTTTTTACATAACATTGCATTGTCTTCGGAACTGAACCAACACTAAAAAATTGAACTTCGTAGGAAGTGGTTCTAATTTGGCTTCCAAGAATTGACCCACACATACCAACAAACCATTAACCAACATACAGCGCAAGTTAACTATAAGCTTGTAAAATATTTTAAACCAACATTTAATTGCTCTAATAAAATTATACTACTGATCCACGACTAAATTATACTACTCATCCGCTGGAGGAAATGATATGCCTCGATAAGATTTATTTTTTTCGAAAACTACTGCTCCCAAACTACTCGTGTGGTGAGACAAGCAAGGATAGGTATCGATGAGATCTTCATCAAATTCACGAATCTGCGGCCGTGTCTCCGACACAGCCCACTCGCTTTTTAGGTTTCCGTATCCCAGACGGAAGCCTATTACTAAGCCTCCGTCGTCTGTCCGTCCGTCAGTCCGTCCGTCCGTCCGTCCGTCTGTCCGAGGGCTGTATCTTTTGAACCGTAATAGGTAACCCATTGAAACTTTCAGAGAATATGTGTTACTATGGCGGATGAAACAACAAATAAGAAAAATAAGAAAAAGTTAAAAAATTAAGGGGGGCTCCCATACAAGAAACGTTTCATTAAAATCGATTAGTCACACTATTGAATAACAGATGGCGCCACAAGCTTTTATACATTGCATTGTTATAGCCGCTAAATTGCCAACGACCTCATTGAGGTGCTGTCATTTTCCCACCGTAAATTGCTATCGACCTCATTGAGGCTTCTCTCCGATCGTCCTACATATCTTCGAAATTAAAATTCGAAGACCATGCCACCTGAACGGATAGGCGGATATTATTGATAGCGGATAGATACGGAAACCTTCGTGCGCGAGTAAAACTCGCACTTAACAGTTTTTTTTATATTTGTCCCATTTCGGGAATTAGTCAAAGGTTATTTATCAACCACTATGCCGCCTAATATTTTGTAATTTTTCTCGTCTGTTGTAATACTTCTCGTAATAGCAAGAAGCGTAAAAATAATGTCGATTGGCGGCGCGCCAAACACAGATTTGTCCGAATCCGCCGACAAATCCGCCTGTGAATGTCGCACCACGGTGTGGCTTGGAGCGCGTCGCGGCGCGTGTGGGCGGTGTGTGTGCTTGTGTATGTGTGTGAATGTGGGGCTTTAGGGACCTAAAATTGTACGCACTGTTACGACGACCCTTACCTTTGTCGATTCAGCTACTATACTCTATACAGAGTGTTGTAACGGCCAGTACATTAAATTTATTTAACATACAGGAAATGATTATTGGGATCAATAGAAGCAAAAAAGTCAAATAACTTTTTTCTGAATTCCTTATAAAAAAAGTTACAGTTCTCATACAAACTAATTGATTAATCATTACCTTTAATAAAATCCAACGTCTGCTTTCTGTATGTATGTATGTATGTCTGTCTGTCCGCTTATAACTCGAGAACCACTGAACCGATTTTAATAAAAAAAAATTATACGGATAGCTTGATTCTTCCCATCAATTATAGTTTAGTATAAAAAGGATCTAATGTTCCGCACTAACGTAGGAATGAAAGGCGCTTTGTGAGTGAGCGAGCAAGGACGCGTGCACGGAGCGAGGAGATGCGTTGCGGCGCGGCGCGGCGTTAATTTTCGACCCCCATCGTTCCCGCGCCAGCACCCTCCCCTCCCCCCGCGCGCGTCAAATTACTCTTGACGAAAACATAAATTTCAAAAATTAATATCTCGAAAACTAGACACTTAAGACTTTAGAGAAACCATTTATTAACTTTTTTGTCTCGGAAAAACATGAGGATTGCGCTGGCGAAATTAATGTACTGGCCGTTACAACATACTGTATAAGCAACCTGTGCGTTGCGAGTCCATTCAGTCATACCCACAGACTAGGGAAAAATAAGCTTATTTTTCCCTAGTCTGTGGTCATACCATAGCCTCCTTCACATTCTCTAGCCCTGAAGTGATATTTTCGACGTCGCATTTAACTGCATTTAACTGTCATGCATGGGCTGGGGCCACAGACTATCTGTGGCTGGTTCCAATGAGTAGTATTAGGCTGGTGCACAGGCTGGTGGGACTTTGTAATGTAACATTCGACCAAATACATCAATTTTACACCATTGATGATCTAAATCTTTATATGTTAGTAAATATTTATGGAAAAAGGAAAAAATGCATTATATTAATATCAATGGCTACATAAAGTTATTTTGTCATAAAATATTCTCATTTTATTTATGATTTAATAGAAAATTTATGCATATTCTCAGATCAATAAAATAGTCAAAGTACCTATGTATGTATTTTAGATATCAAAATAGAAATTATTGAAGTTTCATGAAAGTTTTAGTTTGTTGTAGGTAATGAAACTGATATATGTACCTAGATATCTATATGCTAAATTAAAAAATAAAACCGTTTAAAAATAGATCAGAAAAATTTCTGCGGGAATTATGGAGGTGGAATAAAACTCAGAAAATACCAGGTAAAATTGTAATGAAATATGTTTATTTCATTACATTTTTTTATATAAAAAATTCATTACATTTTTTAATATAAAAAAGACAAATAATATTACAAGTAGGTACACAAGCCGACAATTTGAATTGTTCAATTTAAACATTGTTCAGAGTAGCCAATTTTCGCCGTTTAAAATTTAATGTTTTGTTTGTGTCGTTTTTGTGCTTAGTGTAGTTATTTAACATTATGTTTGAAAGAACATTCATGGCACTGACATATATAGTTTCAGTTGAGTTTTTACACATTGTACATATTTCATTAAAGTTAATAGTACTCATACCCGATTTCAAACTGGTAAATGTTAATTTGGCCAATGTGTTTTTGTGAGATCCGCTTTGCAAGAACAATGTCTCAGTGTTCACATTATTCATAATAAATTGTAAAATTACCAACATATGAAAATAAATGTAATTAATCGTTTCCGAAGAAACATAAAGGCCACCCCTTTGTAGCATATTAAAATATTCATCATTCACTTCTGTAGGTTCCTGTACAATGCTGCACAGTTTTGGCAAGAGTATTTTTTCTTTAAAGATCTTGACACATAACCACATACATATATTTGGGCCGACTCGTCTAACTCGCAGCGTTCTAAATAATTTGTATTCAGAATGTATTCCAAATTTTTATAATTAATATTTGTATTTTCATTTTCTTAAAACTCTGCTGAATTTTTAAAAGATTTTAAGTGGTTCTGTTTCAAAAGGTGTTGCAGTCTTATTTTTTTTTTTCGATTCCAAAATTTTTACAAATGATACATTATAATTACACCCCGAAAGAAACCTATATCTACTAAACGTTTTTCTAAATTGTCTGTCTGGAATTTTCCTAGTAATACATAAGAGACACATGAAACATTTATAAATATATATTAAATTAACTCAATCATTGCCAGAGTGGTCTGATAAATAGCTTCCGCTGTGTCATTGGTAAGGCCGCTCCAATGTTGTACCCAGTTCCAAAAATCCTTCAAAAACTTTATTTTTTCATCAGCCATAGAGTTTATAGGTGTACAATTCTTGTTTTTTAAAACTGTTCCTTTTAACGTATTTTTTACATTAACTATGTTCCACCATTTTCTCATTATCTCTAAAAATAAATAAGTGCCTTCATACGAGTAAGCTTTAGTAGCCGCAATTGTACTGTCATGAAAAATGTTATGAACTAAAAAGACATTTTGTCATTCCAAGTTATTTGGATACAGTGACTTATTATTGAGTTTGTATGCTTTTTTCATGACAGAATTATTTTCGTTGGCATGAATTGTTCTCAAGTGCCCAAAGGAAGCCTGCCTGAGGATACCACAACTATTAAAATCTGGGTAAACGAAAGTACAAGCTTGATCTTTTAAATTTATCCAACTGTTATGAATATTTTTAAATATATGGACTGTGTCGTATAAAAGAAATATCTTTTCTTCTGGTTTACAGTTATTATAAAAGTACGTAGCCAACCTTCCTTTGCACAAACATTTGTACAAATTTTGATTGACACGATTATTGTCCGTTATAATGCATAGCACAGTTAAGCCTAGAGATTGCAGATAGGTTATAATGTCTATTACATAATCATGGAGAGCCTTCCCGGTTATACATTATCACTGGCAACAGTTTAATTACTTCTTTTTTGTTTCCGAAACACGTATTTATCATGAATGTTTGTACTGTTTTTGCTAATGTTTTCACATTATTTTCAGCAAAGCCTGAAATGTGCTTGGCCTTGTAATCTAAGCCGCTTTTTACATAAATTTCGTCTATTAGTAAGTTCACAATTTTTTCTCTTTCATTCACGCCATCGATAATAGTTTTTAAATAATTATCATTTGATGATACAGTTTCTGCTGAAATGCGTGCGGCTGACGTTAAATATTGAAAGTGTCTTTTTGTTGGCAGAATAAAATGTTCTCTAACGAACTCATATGCGCTAGCTGAATGACTGTACAGCATAAACGAAAACAATAATGTACAAACATCGTATCTAAAATGAGTGCCTATAATTAATTTTAACTGATTTAAAATTAAGCCTTTGTACGAAACATTTTTGTTGTCACATTCAGCAACATGTGTTAAATATGTAATCGCATTTTTTATACAATATTCAAAGTCATCAGTTACATCGAGGGTTGTGCTGCAATATCTTGCAATATGTTTTCTATTTGTGACCACCTGCTTATTTTCATGTCGCTCGATAAAATCCATTTTAGTTGGTCGAAATGTAACATATGACCCCGAATAAATACTTTAACCGATAAATCCTTATAAATTGATACCCTCGCTATGACTGTTACATACTTTTGATCCCAATCTTCCAGTTCTGTATTCAGCAAATAAAAAATCACTGCACTGTCGATATTTTTGAAGGCCCACTTAATGAGCACCAATTTTGTCACAAATAAGTTGACGAAGTCCTCAAAATGTTTGATGACATCATTCTCTAAAAACGCAGATACTTCTTGATCATAGCGGTGGATGACGTTGATACGCCTTTCGTCGGGATCAGTGCGGCTGCATGATGCTGGTTTTGTCAGATATTTAGGCATATTTGGAAAAATATGTGGTACTGCATTGTCCACCAGTTTCTGAGCACGAAACACTGTAGTAAAGACATTGCCCTTCCTATCTTGCACCGACTCTTCGTACAGAATCTCAGAGGGAGAGAAATGTACAGCACACACTGCCTAATTCTTCGTTGGCGTCCAGTGCTTTCTTGGGACGGCGCGTATCCATACTCTGCGCATATCCTCGTTCTTCGGGAACGTAAAGGTTGACACTGTGTTTTCCTTTACCTTTCGAGTGCTATCATAATTAGATTTGCACTCGGGTACGCAGCATTTTCTCGGCATCTGAAACTTAATTAAAAAAGCTTGTATTTTGTCTCTTTTTACCCGACTGCTAATGACATGGCGCAATCCTATCGATTTCACAATTAGGTATATGACAATAATTATTTTAATTAAACTGACAATTCCATTAATGCTAAGGATTTTATTTATATTTCAAATATAATTTAACACTTTGACAAATTATAAATTTAAATACTTTTGTAGAAATTAAGCTTTAGTAGTGACCTACCTATATAGTCCAATCAATAAAGCATTTCCACTCGACGTAATTCCTCTGTCGCTGAAACTTTGCAGTGTGATAAAGTAGGGTTTAAAATACACGTTTGACAAATTATCTAGGATTTTTTATATTTGGAAGTTAGGTATTTATACCTAAACATGAAAATCGCTTATAACTGCTGGTGAAAAATTGCTCCGTCCGAAATTCCTTCGGTATATGATATTATATATTAATAAGATTATATATATAACATTATCTATGAAAATTTCGATTTCGAATAGGCAGAAATTTGAAAATACCTATTTTGTATCACAACTTCTTCAGAAAAATTGCTCTGTCAATTTTTATTTTATTATATGTCTTAATTTATTTAAATATATCGCTTTTGACAATTATCTAGGAAATTTTCCTTATCGATCACACCTTTAAAAATTTTCGGCAATAATTCGCTGTGAAAAATTGCTCCGTCCAAAATTCCTTCGGAATATGATATGATATATTTATAAGAGTATATATATAACATTATCTAGGAAAATTTCGATTTCGAACAGGCAGAAATTTTAAAATACCTATAAAAATTACTCTGTCAATTTTAAATTTTTTTATATCTCCTAATTTCTTTAAATATATCGCTTTTCACAATTATCTAGGAAATTTTCCTTATCGATCACACCTTTCCATATTTTTGGCAATAAACCAAGCACTGTGAAAAATTGCTTCGTCTGTTTTTATTAACTTATTAGACACAGAACATCAAAATATAATATAATTGTATATTATCCAATAAAATTTCTCCCTTAAACATGAACTTTCGAGTAGTTTCGAGTATCGCAATATAATAAAACAACGTTTAAAAAGCGCGCGCTCGCACTACACTGAACGCGGGGTGCGGGAGAGCTGCGGGGAGAATAAGCCCGCCCGCCCGCGCGCCAGCCGCTCATCGTCCCGCACCGCGGCGACCGACGAGACGATACGCGAGCGTCGTCGATGCTCGCGGCTCGCTATTCCGCCCGCCACCTCTGTCGTCCCACTACAACGCCGCTCCGCCGCACAGTGGGGCGATACCGCAAAAACAGGGACATAGGGCGAAATGACTACGCAAATAGATTCTACTATTAATTACGAACAACTTTCATTCTGTGAGATTTTTTGATAAAAAAATTATTTTCCGAGATATAAGCACTTATAAAAACATTTATAATATAGTAAAAAGTGAGTATGTTAATATATTCTCTTAATGATTACAAACTACTTTTATTCTTAGAAATTTTCCATTTTAAGTCTTATTTTCTGAGATATAGCAATTTGAACTTTAAAAAATACAATTTCTTGTAACTAGTATTACTCTTCCATATTTTCGGTTTCAATTGTTATTTTTTAGATATATCACATTGAAAATTCTTTAGTAAAAAAAATTGGGATATGTGGAAAACTGAATATGTGAATACATTTTGTTCTCAGAGATTTTCTGTTAAGGTGTTATAATCCTTTTCAATAGTTTGTACAATGGAGATTTAGTAACTTTTTTTATTGAAATGCTTAAAATAACTAGACCTGTGGTTACTTAATAATGATTCTTCATGTTGAGTAGTCTAATCTGAATAAAATTATTGTAGTGGAATGGTACGTTTATTACACACAAAATACAATCAATCAGACGGCGCATATTTGCATAAAATATTACAAATTAATCTGGCGATAGTAATTAAACATATATAAATTACTACATATTTAACTAACTACATATATTTTTGTATTTACGGAACTTACCGAATTATTAACTTATTATAAGTTATATATATCGTTGTGTATTTTCATTTCGTCATTTTGGTGGCTCTGCACACTTCGATATATCAAACTTACTATAATTTATTATAATTAGGCAAAAAATTGCCCCCGTCAAAGTATATTATAAACCTACTTCAAAGTATAAAATTAATAACATCAACATTAAGAATAGTGATTAATGATGAGAAAAGTAATAATACATTATTAAAAGTAATAATAAAAGTTTTCAAAGTAATAATACATTATTACCCAAATACCCATGGCTTTTAACGGAGCCTATTTAATGTAAAAATACCAACTATCAATAAAAATTATGGTCAAGAATAAAAGTAATTTTCTGAAGTATGTTTATCGTGCATAACAAAAAGAAATTCAAACTACATATTTCTGAGAAAAAATCTTATTTCAATCTTACAAAAACCTTAAAATAAAACATACTTAATAACTTTTAAATAAATATTTTTAAAGTACATAAAGCTTCCTATTTTTATTACAATTTATTTACTCAATATTTCTACAAATTTTCATTTTCATCACTGGAACAACCTAAAGCGTCTTCAGCGTCAGAATCATCATCATCCTCCACATCCGATTGAACACAGATAATACTGGTATCAATAAATTCAATATTTTCCTTATTTTTATCGTCTATAATTAGCAAATGTCGCACTTCACTGGATAAGGGCTGCTTTTGTTTTTGAAGTTTTGGCTTCATACTAGACAAATATGGATCCGACGATACGAGCAAGTTGTTGAGAATGTCTTGATTAGTCGATTTGCGATCGCATTTTCGAGAGTAGTGTTCCCTGTACTTCTTGAAATCTTTATTTCTTGCTTCTGATGCCTCTTCGGAGAGTATGCCAATTGGAATTACGTTAAAATGCTTTATTATTTCAGATCCATGGAATAAAAGTTTATGAACACTTGCTGGCATATGATACCAGCTATACAATGATATATAAAGTTGAATTGTTTCTTGAGCATAGATTTCAAAGTTTTGAGTGCAAACTTTTTCTCCCGAGGAGATGGCCTTAAGGATCACCGCGAATCTATTAATTAAATCCTTATCGAGACCGGTAATAGAGGCAGTTTGCTCGGGATTCTGGAAAAAGCGCCTTGCAGTGTTGCCATCGTTCGTGGTTCCTGAACCTTGTTTTACCACGTCGATCAATAAACCAGTTTCTTTCCTGAAATTATCTTGAATTTGTTTTTTTTTCTCGGTCATAATTTCTTTATTATTACCTTTGGCCGACCACTGCTGAAAATCCATGCGGTATGCAATATGGAGAAGGCATTCCATGCATCGAATCCAGGCATGCAACGTAGATAGTCCGAACCGGTACATATTTGTGTTTACTTCTTTACTTTTAATTATATTAACGTTATTCATCTCAGACGGTTTAGCTCTGCAAATATCACATGACTGATTAGAGGTACCGGAGATAATCGACGTAATTTTACCATCGATCATCGTCATAATTAACGAATACTCAATCAAAACGCCTTCGTAATCGCTGGTTTTGAGATCTCGTATTTCGGATTCTATGGTAGCCATTTCACTTTTCACGTTATCGATTGTCTCCTTCATAAATTTGAAAAAGATAGGACGGCAGTAGTTCGTCGAAGATGGCGTCTCATTTTCCCAGATCACTTCGTCTCCATAAACCAGTTTTATAGGAACCAAACTTGCCATGAAAATGCTTGAGTCGTCTCCTTCGTTCAGTTCTTGAAATCTTTGTTTATATGTACTTTGGCCAGAAGCGCCATCGAATCCCCACTTGCTTGTTAATGTTAGCTGGCAGCCTGTGAGGTTTCGGTTCGCCACTTTCAAAATTCTTTTTGCAGTATGGTCCAAAAGCGCTTGCAGTTTAATTTTGGCCTGTGTTTCGGTAACTTCAATGTCCTGTTTTGGGGGGTAACACTCAATTTTCGCATGTTGAATTTTATAATAAGATGGATAGAGGTCGGAACCTTCTTCCTTAGCCATGTCTCTTAAAGTTATATATTGCCATCTTGATAGCTTTAAAGACACCAAAATCGCAAGTGCTTTTTCAGATGAATAAATAGTCTTGGACTCCTTTTTTTCAATGAATTCTTTGACTTTTTCGATTTCGCCTGGATTCTGAAGCAAATGGTCCAAAACTTTCCCCAGGTCCTCGTTCCCATTTGCCTTCAAACGCATTTTGGTCGCAAATGCTAGTTCCTGCGATGTATAGTTTGTGCGAATGTCTTCGGTTCTTCTTCGCTTTTGTTTGGCTCCTAAACTTTCAAATGGTTTTCTCGGCGATGATTTATGTGAAGATGCTACAAAGATAGGAGGCGCTGTCGATGGTCCCGGAGAAATTATTTGAGAAGTGCAAACCTTTTGGTTATCCGCGAGGTCGCTACTCGCTGAAGGCAGTTGTTTCTTTACGAATTCGGGCCACTTGATGGCCGAGTCCAACCATTCTCGATTCTTCTGTAGAAAACGTTCCTCGTTGTAGCTTGACTTCACCCATCGTTTGTGTAGATTGTAACAATATTTACGACAAAATTCTTTCACTTGTGTCTCTTCGGGCAAATTTACACTAACTATTGAGGCAATAGCGGCAACCAATACCGCGTAATTCAGAAAACTGTCACAATTTCTCATAAACACGTAAATATCAATGTTATTAACAAAAGACTCCATGTTTTCGTATTGAATAGTTTTAAATATGTAAAGCACGGGTATGAAGACTGACTCGTGCAAACGACTGGAGCAGACTGAGTGCCAGATTGATTGTGTTGTTCACTAATGAATACTGCTAATTAGTTCGCACAGTTTGCAGTATTCCTGGTATATCGTTAATCCTTGTTAAGTAGATAACAATTAGCAATGCAGTGTAATTGTTTCTTCGAGAGCTTTCATGGAAATACGTGACAATTCACATAAATATCCCTAATCCGCTAATCCTCGCGAAGTTGAAAATATTCCTAATATAATGGTAAGCATTTATAAGAGATATTATAAGTAAGTATAGCAGCCGATAATAGCGGCTCCGTAGATTATTATCAAAATAGACCAATGAAACTAAAAGTACAAAGTTAATTAGATGGGCGTCGTTTGTCACCTTCTGGGTGCCTCAGCGCCATCGCGCTTTCAATAAAAAAAAAATTAAACATTTTCATCAAGTTCAAATATATAGGTGATATGGAGAAATATATTTACCATTAAAATACAAATATATACATCCAATGCAAATAAACAATATTTGTTATTTGAATATAGCTGAAAGTTACGAATATAGTGAATTCCTCGTAATTCGAGCGGATTCCTCGTAAAACTGTAGGTCCCTTCCCTCCTAATCTTACTTGGTGGTAGGGTTTAACCCGCCCGGGTTGGTACCACCGCACTGAATGAAACGTCGGTCGAAACGGCTATGTAAATAGTTTGTGTTCTCCGACCAGTTCAGTGTAGCCGGCACGATCAAAGGGGGAAGCACTGACATGGCACCTAGTTCACCCGGTGCTATGGGCTGACATCACGGACGTTGTAGGTGATGTAGCCAACCGTGTCAGTTTCAATAAAAAAAAAAAAAAGAATAAAGGTGAGCTTTGCAGGAATAAATGTTATTATAATATTAAAATGGCATTATACGGAAAAGTCGGACGTCGTCGGATACAGTTTTTACACAGTAATAATCTTTTTACCTTGGGGAATCATTATTTAGTAACCACGGGTCTAGCTATTTTAAGCATTTCGAGAAAAAAAATAAAGTTACCCAATTTCCATAGTACAAATTAATAAAAAGTGGTATATCTCGAAAAATAAGGCTTAAATGAGAAAATATGAATCTATGAATGTTATTTCTAATGATGGGTAGATTAATTTAGCGTACTTAAATTTCAGAAATAAAAATAAAAAAATTTAATTATCCTATGTCCCATTTTTTACGGTATCGCCCCACTGTGCGCCGCCGTCCTGCCGCCTATGGAACGAAAATGTAGGGCCTATATAGTATTAGGAACTTTTAAAATTTAACATTCGTTCTGTAATTTAATTTGTATGACAGTATGTCGAAACAACTTATTAAACATATTTCATGCACGTACAGTCTGTATGTAAATAAAGTATACATTTTTGTAAAAAAACTATTTAAAAAATTAAAAACCGCCTTCAAAAATGTATGAAATAAAAAAATGGAACCCTAGAGTTGAAGGCGGTCGGTTATTTTTGCTTGCTTTAGCACCGCTTTCAACTCTAGGGTTCCATTTTTTTTATTTCATACATTTTTGAAGGCGGTTTTTATATATTTTTTAATAGTTTTTTATTTCAGTTTTTTTAATAATTTTTTGCTGTTAATGTACTCGGCGGAATCGCTCGGCCTTTGGCCTCGCGATTCCGCCTCGCTTTCCAATCCGATCTTGACGAAATTGAAATGGGACCACACGGGAAGCACCAGCTTTCAAATAAAATAAACATCAAAATCGGTTCACTTGGGGACGGAGTCGCGTGTGTCCGCCTGTAAGTATCTACAGGTCGCACTCAGGCGACGCGGGGACAGCTCGATTATTCGAGCACTTGAGTAGAGCGGCAGATGAAGTGCATGTAGTTTCCCTATGTATATACATATATCCGCGGATATGGTTCTGCTTGGGGATTTTAATGCCCATCACGAGGAGTGGCTGGGCTCCGGGAGAACTGACTTCGAGGGGAGAGCCGCCTACGACTTCGCCCTGACGAATGACCTGCCCCAACTGGTAGACCAACCTACCAAAGTGCCAGACATGGACGGTCATGCACCCTCTCTGCTGGATCTTCTGCTGACAACGAACCCTGCTGGATACAAAGTCACAGTGAGCACTCCTCTTGGCTTTTATGACCACTGTTTAGTGGGGTCCACGGTGCCATTTTTGCCTCCTCAGTCTCGTACTGGAGGAATGCGTCCAATTTGGCACTACGTGTCAGCGGATTGGGACGGGATGCGAGAATACATCACATCCTACCCATGGAGAGAGCTATGCTTCAGTTCGGATGATCCGCCGGAATGCGCCAATGCCGTAGCCGAGGTGGTTCTGGGGGGGAATGGAGATGTTCATTCCCAGCGCCCTCGTGCGCCTCGGTGGTAAAAGCCAGGCCTGGTACAGCCGCGACTGTGCTGAAGCTGTCGCAGCTAATGGCGCAGCTTATCGTGCATGGTCGTGCGCTCGTGCCAGACGCGATCCTAATGTATCCGAACTGAAGAAAGAATACAACCGCCTCTCCAGATCCTGCAAGAGGGCTATCGCCAGGGCCAAATTCGAGCATATCGGTAGAGTTGGTGATAGGCTGAACCAGCACCCAACTGGGAGCCGTGAGTTTTGGCCTCTCGCCAAATCTGTCGTATCGAATTTCTACCGCTCCTCCCTTCCACCTCTACAGTGTCCTGGGGGCTCACTTGCCCACTCCGCAAAGGAGAAAGCCCACTTATTGGTGTCTCTCTTTGCGGAGAACTCCAACCTAGACGATGGGGGTGCCATCCCCCCATCCATAACTAGGTGTGAGAACTACATGCCGGAAGTACAGTTCCGACAACGAACTGTGCGGGCTGAGCTTATCTCCCTAGACACCAGGAAGGCGAGTGGGCCGGATAGGATTCCTGCATTGGTGCTGAAACGGTGTGCTCCCGAGCTAGCTCCAGTGCTAACGCGCCTTTTCCGCCTCTCTTATTTCACTTTCCGTCTGCCGGCTGCCTGGAAATCTGCATTTGTCCAAGCGGTCCCCAAAAAGGTTGACCGCTCAAACCGTTCGAACTACCGACCTATAGCGATTACCTCCGTACTCTGCAAGGTGATGGAGCGCATTATCAATGCCCAGCTCATGGCGTACCCTAGAGACAAATAACATAAGCGATCGGCAATATGGCTTCCGGCCAAACCGATCCGCAGGTGATCTCCTAGCGTACGTCACTCACCTTTGGGGGGAATCGCTTGAAGGACATGGTGAATTCTTGGTAATTGGTCTCGATATTGCCAAGGCATTCGACAGTATTTGGCACAAATCGCTTCTGGGCAAGCTTCCGTCGTACGGACTTCCTTCTGGCCTCTGCGACTGGGTCGCCGACTTCCTACATGGGCGTAGCATTCAGGTCCTAGTGGACGGTTGCTCGTCGGACGCCATGTCAGTGAATGCCGGCGTACCGCAGGGATCTGTGTTGTCTTGTCACCAACACTGTTTCTTCTGCATATCAATGACATGCTGCCACTCGGCAACTTAAATTGTTATGCGGATGACAGTACAGCACATGGATCCTATACCAGTGACCCTTCAGTCAGACGGGATGTTGTGGATGAAGAGGCGAAGACTTGTGTCTGATCTCAAACAAACTCAAAATGCGGCCGCTGTGCGCGACAGTCGTTCTCACCCCGTGGTGTTAGTGGGTGGACTGTAGTTGGGTGGGGGTGCGACTGTGCATGTGCAATATCACGCCGTCACCGCAGCGGTACTCATATTCTGGGTTTGATAGTTTCATAAGGGGTGAAATAGGGTAAATAAGAGACGATTGGGACTTTTACAAGTTTCCCCGAGGCTGGTTTACGCGGCGGCGACGGGTGTTCTCTACTGTTATCTATCAGTCAGTTCAGTTCTTATTTTGCGCTTCGTGATAGGATTAGTTTGGCGTAGCGTCTGGATCCGTCTGGCTGACTTCGGAAATTCGCTTAGGTGTCGGGCTCCGTCTGGATGGCGTCGGGGAACGCAGGGCAGTATCGGGCTCCGTCGGGATGGCGTCGGGGGACGTAGGGCAGTGTCGGGCTCCTTCCGAGCTGCGTCGGGATTCGTCGGACTGGCTTCGAGGCTCGCTTAGATGTCAGACCGCGTCTGGATGGCGTCGGGGGACGTAGGGCAGTGTCGGGCTCCTTCCGAGCTGCGTCGGGATTCGTCGGACTGGCTTCGAGGCTCGCTTAGATGTCAGACCGCGTCTGGATGGCGTCGGGTGAACGCAGGGGCAGTGTCGGACTCCTTCTGAGCCGCGTCGGGATTCGTCGGGCTGGTTTCGGAGCTCGCTTAGATGTCGGACTGCGTCTGGATGGCGTCGGGGGAACACAGGGCATTGTCGGACTCCTTCTGAGCAGCGTCGGGATTCGTCGGACTGGTTTCGGAGCTCGCTTAGATGTCGGACTGCGTCTGGGTGGCGTCGGGGAGAACGCAGGGCAGTGTCGGACTCCTTCTGAGCAGCGTCGGGATTCGTCGGACTAGCTTCGAGGCTTACTTGGATGTCGGGCTCCGTCTGGATTGTGTCGGGGAACCCCAGGGCAGTGTCGGGCTCTTTCTTAGCAGCGTCGGGATTAGTCGGACTAGCTTCGAGGTGTAGCGCAAAGTGTGTGGTGGTGTGGTGCCTCCTACCTGGATGTTGATGTCTCCGCCAGCAGCCGCACCTTCGATAGCTCAGTCCTTCAGGTGGTGGTCGTCGATCGGCACGGAAACGTCCCGGTGTCCGAGGATCTGCTGGGCCCAGCTACGCACACACTTCGGGAACTACACTCACTATACTTATACCGTATTAGGTCGCAACAAGCCCTCAGAACCCGCGCCGCGCTCAATCAGGGTGGATTTTATCTTTTCCAGAGCAAAATGTTTGAACAAAACCGCCCGCTCCCGCTTGTATTTTCGGACGTGTCAGATCACAACAGCCCGTCGCCTAGGCAACCGGACTCTTCTCCTTTCCGCCAGGAGGCGCTGTGTGCTTCTTGCATGAAGACCGCTGCAGGTAGAGTCTTGAGGCGAAGAGAATGAAGGCACTTTTTTTTTTTATTGAAAGTTAATTTTTATATGGCGCCGAGCCACCCATAAGGTGTCTCACGACGCCCATGGACATTCGGTCGTATGCGGGGGTTGCGAATGCCATGCCGGCCTGACAGGTGCCCATTCACGCCCCTCTTGAAGGACCCGAGACTGTACTTGGGGGGAAATATATGAGCAGGGAGAGCTTTCCAGAGTTTACCGGTTCTGTAGAGGAATGATCTGCAGAATCGATTAGTACGCATCCGCGGTAAGTCCAGCGTATAGGGATGCAATCCCTGCCCAGTGCGTGTGGTGCGGAGATGGAAAGGGGACGGCGGGATTGAGTTAAACAGCTCCTCCGAGTACTCCCCATGGAATAAGCGATAGAACACACTTAGGGAGCCGACATCCCTACGGTGTTGCAGTGGTTCTAGATCGCGGGACACTTCGGGGTCACCCACTAGTCGCACGGCTCGACGTTGGATCGAGTCCAGAGGCGCAAGCTGGTATTTGGCAGAGCCATCCCACAGGTGCGAGCAGTACTCCAAGCAGGACCTGATCTACGATTTATACAAAAGCAGCCTTTGGTCCGGCGTGAAGTACCGTCGCACCTTATTGAGTACGCCCAGCTTTTTAGAAGCCAGCTTGGCCTTCCCCTCGATATGGCGACGAAAGTTCAAGTCGTGCGACAGTTCGACTCCGAGGACCCCGAGGTGTTCGCTTAATTTAAGCGACGTGCCTTGGAATGAAGGAGCCGGTGTGAACGCCGCTCTCTTCGCACTGAACGCGCAAACTTGTGTCTTGGAAGCGTTGAACTCGACCAAATTACTACGGCCCCATTCGGAAATAGAGCCGAGTGTGTGCTCGAGCTCAGACACAAGTCTTCGCCTCTTCTAATCCACAATATCCCGACTGGTTGAAGGGTGACTGGTGTAGGATCCGTGTGCCGTCCGCCGCATCCGCTTAACAATGTATGTTGCCCAGAGACAGCATATCATTGATATGCAGAAGAAACAGCGTGGGTGACAACACAGATCCTTGTGGTACGCCGGCGTTTACTGACATGGCGTCCGACGAGCAACCGTCCACTAGGACCTGAATGCTACGCCCATGTAGGAAGTCGGCGACCCAGTCACAGAGGCCAGAAGGAAGTCCGTAAGCCGGCAATTTGCCCAAGAGCGACTTGTGCCAAACCCGATCAAATGCCTTGGCAATATTAAGGCCAATTGCCAAGGATTCACCATGACCTTCAAGCGATTCCCCCCAAAGGTGAGTGACGTACGCTAGGAGATCACCAGCAGATTCGCTAGTGAATGTTAAGCAACGCTGGGCGCGGTCAGTTCTTGGATGGGTGACCGCTGACCGTTGGAGGCTGACCGAGGTTCGGATTCCTCGTAAAACTGTAGGTCCTAATCTTTGTCCTCCTAATCTTACTTGGTGGTAGGGTTTAACCCGCCCGGGTTGGTACCACCGCACTGAATGAAACGTCGGTCAAAACGGCTATGTAAATAGTTTGTGTTTTCCGACCAGTTCAGTGTAGCCGGCACGATCAAAGGGGGAAGCACTGACATGGCACCTAGTTCACCCGGTGTTATGGGCTGACATCACGGACGTTGTGGGTGATGTAGCCAACCGTGTCAGTTTCCATAAAAAAAAATCGTTTTGGCCGGAAGCCGTATTGCCGATCGCTGATGAGGTCATTCGTCTCCAGATATTGATAATGCGCTCCATCACCTTACAGAGAAGGGAGGTAATCGCTATAGGTCGGTAGTTTGACGGGTTTGAGCGGTCACCCTTTTTAGGGACCGCTTGCACAAACGCAGATTTCCAGGCCGCCGGCACACGGCCATTGGAGTAGGAGAGACGGAATAGGCGCGTCAGCACTGGGACTGGGACCAGTTCGGGAGCACACCTTTTCAACACTAATGCAGGAATCCTATCCGGCCCACTCGCCTTCCTGACGTCTAGGGAGAGAAGCTCCGCCCGTACAGTCCGTTGTCGAAGCTGCACTTCCGGCATGGAGTTCTCGCACCTAGGTATGGATGGGGGAGTGGCACCCCCATCGTCCAGGTTGGAGTTCCCCGCAAATAGAGATACCAGTAAGTCGGCTATCTCCTTTGCGGAGTGGGCAAGTGAGCCTCCAGGACACTGCAGAGGTGGAAGAGAGGAGCGGCAGAAATTTGACTCGACAGATTTGGCGAGAGACCAGAACTCACGGCTCCCAGTTGGGTGCTGGTTAAGTCTATCGCCGATTCTTCCGATTTGGTCAAATTTGGCCCTGGCAATAACCCTTTTCGATGGCTTAATCTGCAAATCGGACAACTCCATTTTTGGGGGGTATGGACATTTTGATGTCGTTTTATTGGTCTAAATATTATCTATATTCTTGCAAAGCTATTAACTCCGAAAATCCTAAGTTTCAGAAAATACAGACCGCACAAATATATTGCAACTCCATCCCATATTGGTTGCAACACCGAAATTGTGACACTTCGCTGTTGGTGACAGAGCTGTGCGTTTGTAGCATAGTAAAATATTCTTAAAAATTCTAATATTACTGTGACATTGTTGTGTGTGCATTGAGTATTCGGTAAGTAGATCTATCACTATAAAGTATTATTTTTGACCGTGCTTACGATTGTAAGCAATATAACCTTCACATAATTTGGTAGTGGAGTAGGACGATTTTCCGAAAGTGTAAAATAGTGAATTTGAATTTCATCTGGGAGTTGTTTCATTTTTCATCAATCAGTTTTTTCGCTCTCCTGTAAAATTACCCAAAATGGTGTTGTCCGATTTGCAAATTAAGCCAACGTTTTGCAGGATCTGGAGAGGCGGTTGTATTCCTTCTTCAGTTCGGATGCGTTCGGATCACGTCCGGCACGAGCGCGCGACCATGCACGATAAGCTGCGCATTTAGCTGCGACAGCATCAGCACAGTCGCGGCTGTACCATGGTTGGCTTTTACCACCGAGGTAGACAGAGGCGCTGCGAATAAACATTTCCATTGCCCCCAGAACCACCTCGGCAACGGTATTAGCGCATTGCGACGGATCGCCCGAACTGAAGCAGATCTCTCTCCAAGGGTAGGATGCGAAGTGTTCTCACATCCCATCCCAATCTGCTGACGCGTAGTGCCAAATTCGACGCGTTCCTCCATTACGGGACTGAGGAGGCGAAGATGGCACCGTGGATCCCACTAAACAATGATCAGAGGAACCCAGCGGGGCTCTTACTGCGACCTTATATCCAGTGGGGTTCGTTGTCAGCAGAAGATCCAGCAGAGAGGGTTCATGACCGTCTATATCTGGCAGCCTGGTGGGCTGGTCTACCAGATGAGACAGGTCATGCGTCAGAGCGAAGTCGTAGGCGGCTCTCCCAGCAAAGTCAGTTCTCCTGGAGCCTAGCCATTTTTTTTTATCGATAGCGCGACTTGTGGCATCCTTACACCTACAAGTAGGTGTCTAACGATGCCCATGGACATTCTGTGATGCACGGGGATTGCGAATGTCATGCCGGCCTGACAGGAGCCTTTTCACGCCCCTTTTGAAAAACCCTAGGCTCTACTTGGGAGGAAATAGATGGGGAGGGAGTGCGTTCCACATTTTCCCGGTTCTGTGAATAAAAGACCTACAGAACCGGTTGGTTGGCGCATGCGTGGTAGATCGATTGAATAGGGGTGCATCCCCTGCCCAGTACGCGTTGTGCGGAGGTGGAAGGGGGACGACGGAATCGCGTTAAACAGCTCCTCCGAACACTCCCCATGAAATAAACGATAGAACACACTCAGGGAGCCGACGTCCCTACGGAGTTGCAGTGGTTCTAAGTCGCGGGACACCACAGGGTCACCCACCAGTCGCACGGCACGACGCTGGATTGAGTCTAGCGGCGCAAACTGGTATTTAGCTGAGCCATCCCACAAGTGCGAGCAGTACTCTAAGCAGGACCTAACCTGTGTTTTGTACAACGTCAGTTTTGGCCCGGCGTGAAGTACCGTCGCACCTTGTTCAGTACACCCAGCCATGCCTCGTGATGGGCATTGAAGTCTCCAAGAAGAACCAAATCCGCGGTAGGGAACCGCTCTTGGACTTTGTCTGCCGCTCCACTCAGGTACTCAAATAACCGAGCTGTCTCTGCATCACCAGAGTGCGACCTGTACAGACAGGCGTACACCCGCGAGACCGTTCCCAGATCCTCATGGACCCAAAGTACTGATAGCTCGGAGTCCTCAAGGCAGCGCAGGCGACGACAGCAAATATCTGCCCTGACAAACAAGCAAACCCCGGCTCGCGACCGGAAGGTTTCTTCCAGGGTGTAGCCGGGGTAGTGCAGGTCGATATATTTGTGATTCCGTCAGGAAAAGCAAGGCCGGCTTCTTCGTCTCCAGGTGGTGATGGACGGCATTCAAATTGGTATGCAACCCCCGCACGTTGGTCGAGTCAACGCTAAATAGTGGTGTAAGGGTGTGCACCGCTGATTGAACCTTTTTTTCCTTTTTTTTCGCTGCCATGATTTTTGTAAGAGGGAGGGAAAGAGCATGAAAGGGTGGCTGTGGTGATTCACGGGCAAAGCGTGGACCCTAGCTTCATCGCTTACTACTCAGGTTAGTGTTGCGCCGACACGGAAGACGGAAAGGCCCCCGGTCCCCCCCGGAAGTGGCCGCCGGAACCCCTACTCCGGTCACCAACCGGCACGACGGACCACTCCGGGATTATGCGCCGGTTGACCGGGGCAGCCTCTCGCGTTGGTTAGACGCGATTGGGCTCCTGTACTACCCGGCGGGCGGCCAGCGGAATAACCGTTTAACCGGGTCTCCCTGTCAACCGTGTCGATGCGTCACCTCTGAACAGCGAATCCGCGTCGGGATCAATGGCCTACTCCTCACCACAGCCAACCCCACCTGCTACTGGGTCCCCGGGAAGTACACCGGAACACAGCGAACTGTTATGCCGGTGTAATTGTTTCTCCCGGGGTGTGGTGGCGAACCCAGCCGATCCGAAGATCTCCCACACGCTGATTGCTGTTCATTTGGCACCACCCAGGAGGCACGTGTGACTTTTATATTGGATTTCTATTATTAATAATTTTAATTTTAATAGGATTCATTTATTATGTTTCATATTATTTTATTTTCTAAATAGAAAAAATTTAAAATGTGTGAATATTAGTTTGTGACTTGTATATGTTATACAAATAAATATTCTATTCTATTCTATTCTATCTTCAATGGTTACGTTAGGCGGCGCGGCGTAGGCACCTGCTTGGACGACGACGTCGAACTACACTCTGACGATAGGTCGCGATCACTACGTAGTAGGTACATTGAGCCACGTCGAAAACAGCAATTTATTTTACTTCGCGGTCGTGAACTGACACATTCGTCGCGGTAGTGAACTGAACTTATTTATTATTAGGCGTTCTGTTTCATAGAACGTAGACATGTTTGATTTTATTTTTAGAAAAAGAACTCTTATTTCCAATGAAATAAGACTCACTATAGGTCCCCAAAGGCAAACCAACCACATAAATTGATTAAATTTTTGCAATATACCGTTTGTTTTTATTATAAATGCCAAAAAGAACCACATGAATTGGTTCCACTTTGCGATATACAGTTTGTTTTTATTATATAATGCCAAAAAGAACCAGATATCTTGGCTCTGTTTTGATAAATACTTTTAGCGTACTTCATTAAAAACAAAAAAGTCCATCTCGCTTGGATCTTTTACGCAAAAAAAAAATCTGACCAGTTAGCTAGTACCAAGTAGCATAATTCTTTTCTGCTGTTGCGATATACCTCAATTGGGCGGATGGTTCTTAGACGAATGTGTAGAAACCTATTAGTATCATACCAAGTAGCCTGCCTGGGTCTTTTCTGCAAACAATAGAGGGGTGATTAGCTCTCGATTGGTATATTTAACTCATTTTTAACCAATTTGTGGGTTGGTGCCTTTTGGCATTTATATGGTCAATTTTTCTGAAGAAGTTGTGATACAAAATAGGTATTTTCAAATTTCTGCCTATTCGAAATCGAAATTTTCCTAGATAATGTTGTATGTATACTCTTATTAATATATAATATCATATTCCGAAGGAATTTCGGACGGAGCAATTTTTCACAGCGAATTATTGCCGAAAATCTGTAAAGGTGTGATCGATATAGAAAATTTCCTAGATAATTGTCAAAAGCGATATATTTAAATAAATTAAGACATATAAAACAATTAAAATTGACAGAGCAATTTTTCTGAAGAAGTTGTGATACAAAATAGATATTTTCAAATTTCTGCCTATTCGAAATCGAAATTTTCCTAGATAATGTTAATATATACTCTTATTAATATATAATATCATATACCGAAGGAATTTCGGACGGAGCAATTTTTCATCAGCAGTTATAAGCGATTTTCATTTTTAGGCATTCATTCATTTTAATACCTAACTTCCAAACATCAAAAATCCTAGATAATTTGTCAAACGTATATTTGAAACCCTACTCTATCACACTGCAAAGTTTCAGCGACAGAGGAATTAGTCCGAAGAGCCCATACAAGGAATTTCCTCGTTTCCTGGACTAATAAGTACTGTTACTGTTAAATGTTTTGGAGCAATAAAGTATTTCTATCTATCTATCTAATATTTCAATCCTGACCCTGACTATATATTTTTATGACTGTAACATGTAGGAAATCGCTTTTTCAGCCCTTGTCAAAATATTAAATTATATAATATTTTATTGAAGAGTTCAAGTATAAATCTATATTGCTTATGAATAATAATTACAAAGCTAGTCTCGCGTCGTGTCGGCGAGCTACGGCCTGCACCTGCCGGCGCGCTTGCAGGTTTGTCTCCCGCCGCCGCCGGCGGTATTACCGTTTTTAATTTTTGTATTATTTTTGTGTATTTTTATTACTTTTGTATAAATATTTAAAATTAATATAAATTTTTAAAATGTGAAATAAAGGATATAAAAATACAGACAACGTTGCAGTCCTACACTGTTGCCCCTAAAAGGTGAAGTGGCATATGTCCAGCAGTGGTAGCATGAAGATGGGTTGGATGGACTAGTGAAGCACTTACACATATTCACTAGGCAACCTTAGCCTAAGTTTGAAAACTTAACGCTTAGACTGCCAGCAGGGTACGCCAGCGGCCTAGATCGTTATTTGACGTGCGTCACTATACTAAATGTTCGTGGACTGCGAGCGGCCCGTGTGGCGCACCAATAATATATTTATTTTTCTCTGGGTGGTGGTAAGCCTTTGAATGGCTTTACTGGACTAGAGAACGCAGCCGAGGCTGCTATGCGGACATCTTACAGCCAGTACAGTGGTATCAACCCAGTCGGCTACAATGTGAGCCTACCACCTAGTAAGAGGCAAGGGAATTAGACCAATTCAATAAATATCTTACCGTGCAAGTTGACTATGTAGATATGCTTTGACGCACAGCACGTACACACGATGAAAGTAGTGCAGTATCCGGATCCTGCAACAAATATTATATTATATACTAGCTGTTGCCCGCGGCTTCGCTCGCGTGAAATTCGTATTCCAAAGAAGAATGTAAGTAACTAAGGGCGAGGCCGAAGGCCGAGCTGCGTTCAGGTAATCGATAAACCTTCTCAAAGAAAGTAACTAACTAAGGGCAAGGCCGAAGGCCGAGCTGCTTTCAGGTAAACGTTAAACCTTTCTCAAATAAAGGAAGTAAGTAAGGGCGAGGCCGAAGGCCGAGCTGCGTTCGAGAAGACGATAAACCTTCTGGAAGAAGGAAGGAACTAAGTGCGAGGCCGAAGGCCGAGCTGCGTTCAGGTAAACCAAAAACACTCTTCCGCCTTCGGACCTCGCCTTTAAAGACTTCCTTTCTTCGATAGAATATAATATCGTTTACTCAATCTATTTGTTTAATAAAAATATAAAAGTAATATTAATAACTAAAGAATTAAAACCTAACTAACAAACATTAAAATAACTATCAAAACGGGCATTTTCAAATGTTCTTAGAGCACTTGCGGCATTACCCCGCTGGATGGCAAGGCTTACCCTTTGAATGAAGTACATAAGCCCTTGATGGCGGGACACCAGTTGCGTCAACCAGCAGAGGCCCAAGCCTCTTTTAGCTTCACTGCTCCACGGACCGAGGGTTTCCACCGCAAACGCAACAAATTCGAAATCTTGAATTATATTTCGTTGCGTTTGAGGCTCTCCGCCCCAGCCTCGGCCGCGCCAGCCGCTCTTGAAGATGTCCTAACGTGACTTGGAGCCAATGTGAGAACACAAGTGGCGTCCCACACCATAGAACTACCCTTAGTCCATGGCACTAAGGTGATAGCATCGGGCCTCTTGCCATCCAGCCGGGAATAACCGCGAGGTTCTAGGATGCACGGTATATTTGCCGTCAGAAGCGTGGACTTTATAATAATATTTAAATTAAATTAACTCAATCTTAATATTAATTAACTGTATTCGGGGTGGTTTAGCTTCTTCCTGAACGCAGCTCGGCCTTCGGCCTCGCCCTTAGTTACTTGCTTTCTTTGAGATGGTTTATCATTTGTCAGAACATAGCTCGGCCTTCGGCCTCGCCCTTAGTTACTTGCTTTCTTTGAGATGGTTTATCATTTGTCAGAACATAGCTCGGCCTTCGGCCTCGCCTTAGTTCCTTACTTTCTTCAAAAATGTTTACCTTCTTCCTGAACGCAGCTCGGCCTACGGCCTCGCTCTTAGTTACTTGCTTTCTTCGAGATGGTTTTTCAATTATCCGAACGTAGCTCGGCCTTCGGGCTCGCCTTAGTTACTTACTTTCTTCAAGATGGTTTAGCTTCTTCCTGAACGCAGCTCGGCCTGCGGCCTCGCCCATAGTTACTTACTTTCTTCGAGAAGGTTTATGGTCTTCCAGAATAGAGCTCGGCCTTCGGCCTCGCCCTTAGTTACTTACTTTCTTCAAGAATGTTTTTCTTCTTCCTGAACTCAGCTCCGCCTTCCGCCTCGCCCTTAGTTACTTTCATCGAGAAAGAATATCGTTTACGTGAGCGCAGATCTGCCTTCGGGCCCGCCTTTAGTTACTTACTTTCTTTTTTTGAAATACGAATTTCACGCGAGCGAAGCCGCGGGCAACAGATATATAAATTTTATTGCACCAATGACAGCGACATAACTTCGACTTTCAATGATTTTTTTTTATTTATCAATCAATTTGTCACCAGCCAGCTCACGTCGAGATGACAGTTCTCCGTTGTCAACATGACATTTGTTTTTTACCTTTACTTTGGATTACGTGATTTTTATTATATTTTTTAATTATTATGTTAATCCAGGATATAGGTACACTGTCACTATAAAAAGTTTCGTCAAATGCCGTTCAGTGGTTTTTGCGAGATGCGCGTACAAATAGACATTTTTGCATTTACGATTTTATTATATGTATAGAAAGAATAGATACGTATAGACTATTGTGTTCAAGTTATAGAAAAAAGAACGGTCATTTTCGTTGTATCTACTTATTTTTAAACTAGCTGTTGCCCGCGGCTTCGCTCGCGTGAAATTCGTATTTCAAAGAAGAATCTAAGTAACTAAGGGCGAGGCCGAAGGCCGAGCTGCGTTCAGGTAAACGATAAATCTTCTCAAATAAAGTAAGCAACTAACGGCGAGGCCGAAGGCCCAGCTGCATTCTGGAAAACAATAAACCTTCACGAAGAAAGTAAGTAACTAAGGGCGAGGCCTAAGGCCGAGCTGCGTTCAGGAAGACGATAAACCTTCTCGAAGAAAGTAAGTAACTAAGGGCGAGGCCGAAGGCCGAGCTGCGTTCAGGTAAACCAAAAACCCTCTTCTGCCTTCGGGCCTCGCCTTAAATGACTTCCTTTCTTCGATAGCATATAATATCGTTTACTCCATCTATTTATTTAATAAAATATATGAAAAAGTAATATTAATAACTAAATAATTAAAACCTACCTAACAAACATTAAAATAACTATCATAAAAGGGGCGTTTTCAAATGTTCCTAGAACACTTGCGGCATTACCCCGCTGGATGGCAAAGCTTACCGTTTGAATGAAGTAGGCCCTTGATTGCGGGACACCAGTTGCGTCCACCAGCAGAGACCCAAGCCTCTTCAAGAAGCTTTTGGCTTCAATGACTGCTCCACGGACCGAGGGTTTCAACCGCAAACGCAACAAATTCGAAATCTTGAATTATATATCTATAATATTTATTGCGTTTGAGGCTGTCCGCCCAGGCCTCGGCCGCGCCGGCCGGTCTTGAAGATGCCCGAACGCGACTTGGAGCCAATGTGAGAACACAAATGGCATCCCACATCAAAGACCTACCCTTGGCCCATGGAACTAAGGTGATACCATCGGGCCTCTTGCCATCCAGCCGGGAATAACCGCAAGGTTTTAGGATGCACGGTATGTTTGCCGGCAGAAGCGTGGACTTTATAATAAAATTTAAATTGATTTAACTCAATCTTAATATCGCTTAGTTACCTACTTTATTCGAGATGGTTTAGCTTCATCCAGAACGCAGCTCGGCCTTCGACCTCGCCTTAGTTACTTACTTTCTTCAAGAAGGTTTACCTTCTTCCTGAACGCAGCTCGGCCTTCGGCCTAGCCCTTAGTTACTTGCTTTCTTCGAGATGTTTTAGCTTCTTCCCGAATGCAGCTCGGCCTTCGGCCTCGCCCTTATTTACTTGCTTTCTTCAAGATGTTTTATTATTTATCAGAATGTAGCTCGGCCTTCGGCCTCGCCTTAGTTACTCACTTTCTTCAAGATGGTTTAGCTTCTTCCTGAACGCAGCTCGACTTGCGGCCTGCCCATAGTTACTTACTTCATTCAAGAAAGAATGTTTTTTTTCTTCCTGAACTCAGCTCCGACTTCCGCCTCGCCCTTAGTTACTTTCATCGAGAAAGAATATCGTTTACGTGAGCGCAGATCCGCCTCCGGCTCCGCCTTTAGTTACTTACTTTTTTTTTTATACGAATTTCACGCTAGCGGAGCCGCGGGCAACAGAAATATAAATTGCACCAATGACAGCGACATAATTTTTTTTTTTTTTTTGGTTGTTTTATCCCTTTTTTTGGGATAGGCAAAGGTATTAAACCATGCAGCCTTGTCTGTTGTTATTCTTTAAATTATTTATATATCGCCAATTGTTGAAATAATGAAATCGTAAATGGATGGAAAACAGTCTGTGTTGGCAAGTAAATCTTGAGTGACGCGCGGCATATTGTCAGGTGTTTTATAAATTTTCATTAATCTATCTATTAGCGAATGTCGTTGAAGGTCAAAAGTCGGGCATTCAAAAAACAAGTGATCCAGAGTCTCATTCATATTATCTTCTTGATTTTGTACGTCGACATCATTAGATAAGTTCGACTTCAATTTTTTTTTTTTATTTATCAAACATTTTGTCACCGGCCAGCTCACGTCGAGATGACAGTTCTCCGTTGTCAACTTGTCATTTAAATATTATAATAATTTTAATTTTTATTATATTCTTTTGTTTATTATGTTAATCCGGGATATACACTGTCACTATACAAAGTTTCGTCAAATTCCGTTCAGTGGTTTTTGCGTGATGCAAAGAGAGTACAGACAAAGAGAGATTATTAATTTAACGATTTTATTATATGTATAGATTTAAATAGGTAGTATTAATTAAAATCTTACGATTACCTATTAATAAAAAAAATCTTAAGAGCGTAGGTATAATATTATTTGACTAGAAACGTAGACGGAAAAAATAGTTCTGGACTCCGCACTTCATACTTCAATTCTTACTAAAACGAGACACCGTGGTTATGGTAGTGTGCGTATCGCGTAATACAGGACCGACCATCTCAAGAGATCGCAGTGATATTGTGTTATCCTTTTTCCACGCGCAGTAATCCCATATCGCTTGCCTGCACGCTCCACGCAAACATTTACGTGTTCCAAAACAAGCGAATGTCGCACGTAGTCACAGCATATATATGGCTATATATATGCTGTGACGTAGTCGATCGATAAATTGCCGCTTGCTTCAACGGCTCAAAACTATGGAGGTGGCTTTTTACTTCTTATTATTAAATTATTTATTAAAAACATTTATTGCAATTTTTTTCGTTTATTTGTGAAAGAAAACCTATGGACGATGAGTGAATTATTTTATAAAAATTTAAAACGCATTTGTAAATTTATGTCGACTTTAGACGTGTCTTATATCACTTGCAACTAAAATCACCTAAAATTTGACAGATGTGCATTAAGATTATTAAATAATTCGTTCACCTCCTGTCTTTCTTTCTCAAAATGACAATAATGACAGGAATATCTAAATTTTGTGTGTGAAGTGTCTACTAGAAATAAAGTCAATATGTTACTAACATTAAAAACACAGACCAAGTCGACCAACCTACAAACCGAGGGTTCCGCACAAATACGATGGGGGCGTGGCTTTGAAGTGGGGAAGTTTGCTAGCAAATTGCTAGTAAGCTTATTGTGTAGACCGAAGTTAAAAAAGAAATTTTAGTGAAATAATGTTTTGGACGCGCAGTTTATTTAGTTTACTTAAAAAAAGAAACAGATTTCCATACAACTTTTAATTTTTAATCTTTCATGCAAAATTAAAAATTTACTTTTTTTGAACTACAAAAACATTAATTTTTAATAGACATGTATGCAAAAACGACACGGGCTGCCTCGACATGGTCCCTATTATGTTATAAATGTTACGGTTAACATTTATAACGCAACTTCTATAAATTAAACCTGATAATTTTTTTTAAACCACCAAACTGGTTATAAAAAAAAATACATTTCTCACCCCCACACATCACCTTTGTGATACATAAATATATCACAAACAAACTTAATTTTGCGGTCAACCTAAATAATAATTTCTCACTAACTATTTAAACGAGACCATTTTTCATATTTTCGTATTCCTCCCTTTGATATTAACTTTTTTGAACCACTTTGTCATATACCTTTATTCTTTATTCTTTATTCTTTATTCATCATTCGTATGGTAGTACACTACGCTTGAATTTGTCCTGTTAGTTTTTACAATCCGGTTCGATTACACCCACAAAGAAGAGCCGGCAAGAAACTTCGCAGGGTTCTTTTTTTAACGTCTTCAATTACAATACATTGTGACTAGCTACACAATAGACACCGCTTACAGTGTTAAGATATAGTTTGAGAGCTAGAATAACTATAATTTAAGCTTGATAATTCTGACGACATAAAATCAAAAGTTAAAGTAAAAGTATAGATAAAATCAGGTGTATAGAGCCTTTGTCAGAAATTTTTGATACATATCGTATCAAGTCATGTCAGTTATAAATATTCATACCACATTGTAGTACAATGTCAAAAAATAAAATAAATAAATTTGATACTTAATGTATCAATTAGTCAAAGTAATATTTTAGTATGCGTGCTAAATAAACTTGATACTTAATGTATCAATTAGTCAAATTAATATTTAGCATGCGTCAGCAGTATAAATTAAGGTACAGGTTGTACCCTGTCAAAATTCAAAATTTGTATGCAGTCAGAATCTCAAGTGAACATGTTTGTAGCAATTTCAGTTTATACCAGTGATAATACGAGGTAGTACAAATCTCAAAGACCAAAAAGTAATGTGATGAAAAATATAAATCTGCGACAAATGTAACAGTTCATGACAGATACTATAGTTCCTTTTAAAAATATACGCCTAACATATAAAATATACAATGTTACCAATTGGAGCAGGCCAGTCTCCACGAACAGCACCCGTTCACGAGCATCACGCCAGGGCCAGCCATCGCTTCCCTCAACCATATTTTAGGGAGAGAGGCGACCCGGACCAAGCGTCACCGTACGCAAAGACCTTAAAGCGATGCATTACTCCAGCGGCAACATGAAAGTTCTACGATATGTTTGCATTTTGTTTTACATAATACCACTGCTTCTGTCACAAACTGCTACAGAGCCCCGATCACAAAGCAATATGAAGTTCTATAAACCTGTATACACATAATATGTACAGGTTCTGTTTATCCTGTTATTACTTATACCACTCGTACTAGCACCGAGTACACTATGTTAACCTATACACGGTCAGCCTCAGAGTACAATATTTTGTCAGTTAGAGCTTCTTTTACATTATAATAAGCTTTCTTTATAAGAATGGCTTTAATGCGTTTCTTAAAACATACATCATTAAGATTTTTTATTTCTAATGGTATTTTATTGTAAAATCGAATGCTATTACAAACAAAACTCTTGGACATTTTAGACGACCTGTGTTTTACAATTGTTATATGATTTTTATGTCTAGTTTCATGGTGATGTATATCAGACTGGAGAGTAGCATTTTGTATGTATTTCCTAGCATAGCAGATGTTTTGATACACATAAGCACTTGGTAGTGTCATAATTCCTATTTTACTAAATTCATTTCTACAAGAGTCCCTCGTTATTCTACAAGAGTACCTTTCATAAAGCAAATAAATATTCAATCAACAATCAAACAAGACCCAACCAAGAAAGAAACACGTAAATTTCTTGTGCACCTAAGTCCTTTTGCACAAATCGCAGATCAGGTCATGATTGGAGTACTGCTTGCACCTGTGGGATGGCTTTGCCAAATATCAGCTTTTAAAAGGGAAATTGTTTGAAAAGAGGAATTTGTTAAAAAGGATTGCATCCCCACACGCTGGACTTACCGTAGATGCGTACCAACCTCTTCTGCAGATTTTTCCTCTATAGAACCGGTAAACTCTGGGACGCTCTCCTGTCTATATATTTCCTCCCAAGTAGTCTCGGGTCCTTCAAGAGGGGCGTGAATAGGCACCTGTCGGGCCGGCATGGCATTCGCAACCCCCGCATACGACCAAATGTCCATGGGCGTCCTTAGACATCTTATGGGTGCCTAGGCGCCACATATCGCGCTTTCAATAAAAAAAAACTAAGAAAACACAAGCAAAAATCTGTAAATAAAAATGTAAGGGTTCTGGTATTTTGTTGATTTTATTGTAGCTTTTCAAATTGCCATCTAATATAGTAAAATATATATATTATAAAAGAATTCTTTTGGGAATCCAGTGGTACCGTTTTCAAAGGTGGTGACGTAAAAAATATAATTTTAAAGAAGCCATCTCCACTTCATCCAAACCCATTAAATGTATGAAGTGAACATTTTTACTTTTTCTTATAAAACATTTCTCTGTATTCTTTCTTCGTAGTGCTCACTCTATACATGAAATCTCTTTGGTATTTGAAGGGAGTTTCACTCTTGAAATATAATGCCAGATGCTCTCGTATGCTATGCAGAGGCCTGAAGCCGGCATTTGTGTAATATTGAAGACGCTGAAGCAACTGCTCTCGCGCTGGCGGTCGATGGCAGAATGAGCGGGCGATGCACGTAATATTTGAATTGCACGTAGTTTTGGTGGGGCACGAATCGCACTGACATGCGGAATCTTAACTAGAAAGACGTTTCATGATCGAAGGCATGTTGAATAAAAAGAGACGACACAGAGTTGAGTTTCTACCCCTTTAAAATGTCCCACTGCTTGGTACCGGTGATATGGAAAGTGATGGTCATCATACGCTTCCATGGTAACCTGCCGCATCGGATTGGAAGCGGTGCATACAATACTTTTCGTACATAGCTACTGCTTTGCAAAGGTTTCCTATAAACGAGGCTGAGCTTTTAACTTAAAGGAAGATCATTTTCGATTTGTTCTATCTTTGGGAAGGTATAACTCTGTTAGAACTTAATTCATAATAGGCATAGGTACTGAAGTTGAGATTTATAGGTTATGTTATCATATATTCACAGCGTTAGGCTTCACTTCACGTCACAGCACAGGGTCACAGGAGTCCCATGGTGGCATTCCAGCGAGAACGCGCAATGTGTCCGAATGTCGAGTCAGTGTTCGTGCAAGCAAGTTACAGTATTAACTCACAAGCTGTAGTCTATAATCAATTGGGTAGAGATTTATGAAAAGGAACCATGTGACATTAGCATACTTCGCTATAAATGAGCTTCAAAGTTCACGTTGAATACATTTTTATTCTTTTGAGCAGAAGTTATAATTTATATATAGTTAATTGATGACTATTAATGTTCATCTATTTAAACTCAAAAAGCAAAATATTGTATTATGTAGGCACTGTAATTTTGAAAAGTGCAGATGGTTCCATTCTATTTTTTTATCAAATTCTATAGAGAAGAATGAAATATTGATAAGCATTATAAACCCAAGTACATGGTTCCATTTGATTATTCACAAATGTATAAAATAAGGAACAATTTTATTTTAATTGTGGAACCAAGTACCTACTTGGTTCTTTTCTTCAAATCTTGGACCATATATTTTACTGTAAACGGAACAAAATGAGATAAGCATCAGTGGCGGTTCCCCAGGTGAAGCAAGTGAAGCACCGCCTCACTTAATTATCTTGAAAGTAAAGAAAAAAAAACATTTCAAAATATCAAGAAAGAAAACTTAAAAAAGTCAATATCCGATCCGAACTGATCACAATATTAGCGCGGCGGCGCGGCGCGGAGGAGGCGGAGGCGGCTGGTGCGACGCGCGCGACGAAATACGTTAAAGATGTGTTAGTGCATCAACACCACCAACACAGCACGCACACACACACAGACGTGACGTGTGACGTGTCACGTACGGCATGGCATATGGTGACTCACCCCGGTCCGGTGCGGCGACGAATCGCTTATTTTGATATCGCTTCACCAAGTGTAAAGACAACAGGTTGACCTTGGAGGCTTTGGATGTAGGGAGCAGCTGAGGCTCTGATAAATGGCGCCGGACGAGACATCTATATCCAATTAAAAGAATGCAGAGCGAGATGGGGCGATTCACGTTTTCTATAAGTCGGTTTGTTTTACCTCCGTGATTAACATATGGCGAAATTCGCACTAGTTACGGTAAGTTTCATAGCTCAATGGTATATGATTCGCTTTTCAATCTAGTGACGTTGGTTCGAATCTCACTATTGCGAATTCTTTTTTTTTTGTTTTTAGGGTTCCGTATCCGGTACGGGACCCTATTACTAAGCCTACGCCATCTGTCTGTCTGTCTGTCTGTCCGTCCGTCCGTCTGTCTTTTTTTTTTATGTAATCCGGTATGGGTGGCTGAGCCGGAGGGGCCAAAGCGCATGCTCCGACCAGCCAATATCACCTCCGAGAAGGTAGGTGCCATACCGGAGACTTCCCTGGATTGCTGGCTATACTAGACTAGAGGAGAACACAGCCGAGGCTGCTATGCGGCAGCAGCAGGTGTAGGTATGCATACACGTAAATTTTTTCGTCAGAAAAAACTCATTGTTACACGCCGACCGGATTCGAACCTCGCACCTCTCGCATTTGAAGCCAATGCCCAAACCACTCGGCCACCCGCCGCTTGTCTGTCCGTCCGTCTGTCCGAGGCCTGTATCTCTTGAACCGTAATTTGGTAGCCCGTTGAAATGTTCACAGAAAATGTGTTATTATGGCCGATATAACAAAAAATAATGAAAATAAGAAAAAGTAAAAAACTCACGGGGGTTCCCATAGATGGCGCGCGCGCATACACTTTTTGGTTTCAAAAAGTGTATGCGCGCGCGCCATCTACCAAATAGATGATGAATCATTTTCTAATCGTGACTAACTAATATGAAGTATTTCATAACACGCCATCTAGATGGCGTGGCGTGTTATGAAATTCATCTAGTGGCGCTAGCCGTGACATGGCGATACGGTACCCTCTCGGTGCGCGATTCGATAGTAGTTTTTGGTTAAGTATTGTTAGGGCCAAAAAAAATTAGGTTTAGGTTTTTCAATTTATCATAAAGTAATAGCAATGTAGGTGGATTTTTTAGTCGCCTCACTAAGATTTATAGGTCAAAGCCGCCACTGATAAGCATAACAGATCCATGTACTTGGTTCTGTTTTGAATGTATAACAATAAATTATGTTTATACCAGCAATATTTAAAAATAAAACAGAGCCAAGTACTTGGTTCTATTTGCTGGACCTTTTTCTTGCTTTTTCATACATATAGACATTTGTGCATAAACGAACCTTTGCTCTCGCTGGGTTTGTAGTGGAAAAACAACATGGTTCTCTAATGCAAAACATTTTTTAGCACTTTATTTAGCCCCTCTTGTATTTAACTCATTTTGAGAAAAAATGTCACATGGTTCCTTTTCGCTTAACTCTACCCAATTAATCATTAATCTAATCACGCACGTCTATATTTCCACCGTTGGCCCCGCAACTTATTTCAACTTTACTATCAATAAAAGACTCAATTAGGAATGCAGAGCCGGAACTAAACAAACCAAGCGAACAAACAAATGCAAATGGCGGCGTGGTCGCGTGGGCTGGCTGGGCGTCCGGTCGGTCGGTCGCGGTCAGCCCTCGGCGACGACGTTGCCAAATTTCCACACTTCAGGGATTGTAAGAAGACAGTGAAGGAGGATATGGTCATACATTGTATGATGCGATGCGATAATGACGCGATCAGGCAGCGCTTCGCCGTTGGGAACGGATGAGATATTATGTCATATCTCATCCGTTCCCAACGGCGAAGCGCTGCCTGATCGCGGACCAATATGAAGGCTTCTATCTTGTCTATTCGTCTATTTTCATCTGTGTTTCTTGTGTTTAAGTGTAATTTCAAACAATTAAATAACATTAATTCTAGCTTAAATAATTCTTTCTTTTTAAAAAAACTCCTACGAATACCGTCCTATGACAGTATGTATCATGTAAATTGATTCATGGATATGTAATTTTTTTCAGGTACAAATTAAAATGGAAGGTCCTGCAATTTTTGAGGGTGACAATATACCAGTTAAATTCAAAACCTTCTCACGACAAATTGAGATATCTCCGGGGGTGTATGAAGTTGGAAAATCTACCGGGACTCCACCTCAACCTGCTGTGAAAGAGAAGGTAACAAACAAATTACATTGTAGTATTTAGATAGTCATGAAAGATGTTAGATGATGCACAAGTATGAGGCAAACCTCTACGGGGAAACATCTTGTAACATGCCGCGGACATGTTGTGCAAGAAAAGAACGAAGGTAGTCGATATTGCTCAGAAAATGAGCAAGCTCAAGTGGCAGTGGGCTGGGCACATCTGTCGCAGACCCGACAAGTGCTGGTGTAGACGGGTGCTCGAATGGAGGCCACGTACGAGCAAACGTAGTGAGGGACGCCCCCGGCTGCATAGACAGGCGACCTAAAAAAGGTTGCCGGGAGTGGATGGACGAGAAGAGCGGAGGGCCGCGTGCATTGGCATGCCTTGGGAGAGGCCTATGTCGAGCAGTGGACCGATACGGGCTGATGATTGATTGAGGAAACATAGCAGGTAGGTACCTATGTATAACTGCGGACTTATCACCACGGCATTCCCCTGGTCATTTGGAGTAAAAAACATTTCTCTCAGAAGCAGTTTTTTTTAAATAGGTAAACAGTGAAACAAACTTCACAATTTTTTATTTTTATTATACTAAATGAAAAATCAAAACAAAATGGGGTTTATAAAAAATCTGGCGGTAGTAGACTGGCTAAAGGTCCGCGGTAATTTAAGTCTTTATGCAGCCTGAATTTATCCTGTTGACAGGTCGTAGAGAGCAACGGCGAAAATTTCAACAGTTTAGAAAGACGCATAGACAAGTCACTGAACCACGTACCGCCGGGGTTCGCACCCGTCCTGCGCGTTGTAGATAACGGAGAGAGCGTCAATCTACAAAAGCCTCCGGATGTACTCAGGGGTGGTTTAGCCGCAGTTAAGCCCGAGGACAGAAAGGAGCCAAAAATCCACGAAAATTTAAAAAAATCTGACGATAGAGATTTGGAACTGGTCGGCGCTCTGCCGGACGTGAAAATTAATGTGATTATGGAAGACAATGAAGGTCTGAACGCTCCCATGGATCACGAGAAGCTGCAGATGTTGGATGATGCGATCAGCGGGCACGAACTAAATCGACCCGTACAGGAAGACGACGGTATGTAAGAAAGAAGACTGCCTCGTTTGATTAGATTACATTTGTTTCTTCAAATCCCTTTCCTATATTTTATAAGATTCAACGGCTGCCATCTGTGTGTGTGTACATATATGTATGTATTTATGAGTATGTACGCTTATAATCAGTGTTCGGCGTATATATAATCATTATATTAATATATAATCATTTAATTATAATAAATTAAATTACATTTAAATCCAATTTTAAATAAATTTTAGGTAGTGCCATTTGGGGTCAATGAACATGAATGATGATGTTGTTCATGATGATGGACATGCACCGGGAATCCGGGATTGATGATCCCGGGATCCGGGGCACCTAGTTTACCCGGTGTTATTGTATATGTAAATTTTGTAGAGCATAATGTTTAATTTTTACGCGTACCACCTCGAAGCATTCCGCATACCACTGGTGGTACGCGTACCATAGATTGAGAACCGCTGGTATACAAGAAGCAGCTTATGAAATTTGATTGTTTAATTTTTGCAGATGAAGGGGAAGAGTATGCCGCTTAATACAAAAATTAAAAATATTCTGACTCCTTTTAAATCTCAAAAGCTATCGTGCAATGAGCAACAATGTTTACACACACAAATATAATATGAGTATGCATTTATGTACATAGAGGCTTAGGGGGGATTGGACAGCTTAAAAATTTCTGTATGTGTTATCTAATTTTAACTCAATTTTAAATAAAGTAGGAAACATTTCAGTTATGTAAGTTGTTTTAAAGTTAGCAAGTTTTTCTTTTTTTAGAAAGTACATTACATACATACATACATAACATCAAGCCTGTTTCCCGGTGGGGTAGGCAGAGACAACGGATCTCCACCGTGCCGCGATCCTGACACACCTATGCCGCCTCTTCCACTCTCACAATGTTCTTCATGCATGCTCATCGGAGCACATGCAACGAATTAAACATGCCCGATCTGGTCCAGGTACGTGCGTCTAGGGCGACGCTTCCCGACTCTTCCACTCACATTTGCTTCATAAATGTCTTTCATTAGCTATCAATTTCTTTCGTTAGCTATCATCCATTCTTCCAACATGGCCGAACCACCGAAGCATTCCTTTCTCAAAGTTTCCTTTTTTAGAAAGTCTGACGTGTTTACGTTGTTTGAGGGGGGTCGCCGAAAGCGCGTGGTCACCGCAAAGTGCGTTCATTTGTGCAAGATATCCCCCCCTTATATCTTGCCACACAAGGCATCGATGTCCTCCACAAAGGCGACGCGCCGGTCCGGGTGTCTGCGGATCTGCTCTGCGCGAGCGAGACGCAGCTGACAGCAGCGGAACCCTCGTCGCTGTCGGCATCGGAACAGGAGCACATGCGCAGCGTTTTCGTTCTCACAACACTGGCTCTTGACCTGTTTTTTTACGTGAATTCGATGAACGTCGTACGTTTCGCAACAAGGCGGGCATTACAGAAAGTTGGCCACATAAAATGTTTACCTAATAATACGTACAAATTAAAGTAGGAATTTAAGTATACAGGATGTCCCAGAAACCGACGATAATCCTTTGACAGCTGATAGGGCTGCTAATTACCTCTCAGAATATCTAATTTTAGGTTTAGTAAAAATGGCTTAGTTTTTGAGATATTGCCATTTTTGTAAAAGTCCAAAATTTTCTCCCTCAGCTTATTTTTTTAAATGTCACAAGTACAAATGCAAGATTTTTTTAAATCTAGTTTTTGTCAAATATTTCTGAAAGGTAAAGCTTTCACGCGGTATAATTTATTTTTTCATGTTTAATCCTGCTTAGCTGAAAAACGACTTAAGAGCCACATGTTAATTTTTTTTCAGCCTCGCCCTTGATTTTGGCCATTCGCGGTGAAAAAAAAAATTACTACACTAAAGTGGCATTATGCAACGAAAAAACGCCCATCTAATGTACTTTTTAAAATGGTACATTACATACCGATTTGCCCAATAATTTATGAGATATTGTTATTTAACTTCAAAAGTACCTCGGAATTTGATAACTGTTCTACCAACTACGAATTGGAATAAAATAAACACTTGAAGTAATTGGTCCTTATTAACCTGTTAAAGTAGATGTTCAAATTGTTTACCACCTGCACGAATGCTAGCTAGACATCTTCTCACAAATACCCGGTTGATGCGTCGAGCAAGTACTCGATGCAAGTGCAGATACGTCCACCTGAGCTACTGCCGTAATTCTTTCTTTGATCTCTATCAAGTTTTCCACCGGTTTCCCGTAAACTTTTTCTTTTAAATAGCCCCAATGATAAAAATCTAACAGATTTAAATCCTTAAAGCCTTTTAGAAGATGTACCATTGGCCATACGGAGGGAGATGTGGTCACTGGATCACGTAATCACTCTAGCGTAATGGGCAGTGCCCAGCCCATTACGCTAGAGAAGTGCGTAATTTTTTAGACCAAGCATATCCCCACAGATGGATCGGACGTCTAGATCAGCCAGTCAGTCAGTCAGCGTGTAAGCGTCCACTGCTGGACATACGCCTCTCCAATTTTCTTCCAGTCCTCCCGGTCTTCAGCGGTACGGAACCACTGTTTTCCGCCGACGTACTTCATGTCGTCGTCCCACCTGCCGGGTGGTCTTCCCACACTCCGTTTTCCTGTCCACGGCCGCCATTGCAGGACACGGTTACTTCAATCATCATTCTTCTCATCGTCTCTTCGGCTAATGTGCCCAGCCCACTGCCACTTGAGCTACGTCTCTACGAGCTTCGTCTAGATCACCAGATTTAAATCCGTTAGGTTTTTATCATTGGGGCTATATAAAAGAAAACTTTTACGGGAAACCGGTGGAAAACTTGATAGAGCTCAAAGAAAGAATTACGGCCGTAGCTCAGGTGCAAAGAGTTTGTCGCCGTAATACAAACTCTTTGCTCAGGTGGACGTATCTGCACTTGCATCGAGTACTTGCTCGACGCATCAACCGGGTATTTGTGAGAAGATGTCGAGCTAGCATTCGTGTAGGTGGTAAACAATTTGAACATCTACTTTAACAGGTTAATAAGGACCAATTACTTCAAGTGTTTATTTTATTCCAATTCGTAGTTGGTAGAACAGTTATCAAATTCCGAGGTCCTTTTGAAGTTAAATAACAATATCTCATAAATTATTGGGCAAATCGGTAAGTGATGTACTATTTTAAAAACTACATTAGATGGGCGTATTTTTGTTGCATAATGCCACTTTAGTGTAGTAATTTTTTTTTTTCACCGCGATGGGCCAAATTCTAGCCATGAGGCTGAAAAAAATTTAACATGTGGCTCTTAAGTCGTTTTTCAGCTAAGCAGGATTAAACACGAAAAAATAAATTATACCGTGTGAAAGCCTTACTTTTCAGAAATATTTGACAAAAACTAGATTTAAGAAAATCTTGCATTTGTACTTGTGGCATTTAAAAAAATGAGCTGATGGAGAAAATTTTGGACTTTTACAAAAATGACAATATCTCAAAAACTAAGCCATTTTTACTAAACCTAAAATTAGATATTCTGAGAGGTAATTAGTAGCCCTATCAGCTGTCAAAGGATTATTGTCGGTTTCTGGGACACCCTGTATACCATTCTATGCATGTACTTATACAAATTCTGTGAAAAAAATTGCATTTATATTAGATGGTAGTCCTACCTACCTACCTCAACGCCAGTATAGCCAGGTATACTAATAAATTAAGCGAAGTAGCCGCGTAACTTATTATTTATTGTTTATTGTTCATCCATAGGTAGGTTTACACACTTTGTAAGTTTTTTTTTAATATAAGTAATCCGGTATGGGTGGCTGAGTCAGAGGGGCCAAAGCGCACGCGACGACAAGCCAATATCACCTCCGAGAAGGTAGGTGCCATACCGGAGACTTCCCTGGATTGCTGGCTATACCGGACTAGAGGCGAACACAGCCGAGGCTGCTATGCGGCATCAAGTACGGTGGTACCTACCAACCCAGTCGGCTACAATTTGAGCCTACAACCTATTAAGGGGCAAGGGAAGTTTTCTATAAGTGTTCTGTGGTTCCGTTTCCAAGAGTTTGTAAAATAGCTTTCTAGACCCTTTTGAATGTCCGGTTAGGGTGTATGCGTCACAGCTGTTGCCTTCAGCAGTACAGTAGCGCCTGATTGCTCACTTAGTGTCGTCTGTCGTCTCACCTGGCGTGTTGTGAATATAAACACTTCATAATGTAGCCAAGAGCTAACTGATGATATACAGGGTGACTGGAAATTCGATCTATTCCTTGAAAGGGGTTATATAATAGAGGTTATTTGGAATAATTTCAAGTCCCATCAACTGGGGGTCGGAAATGAGCGGTTTCCGAGATATTGGGGTTTTAAGATTTTTTTTATTTCTGAAATGTAATCGAAAAAAAAGTTGTAAAAAAATATCCTCATTTTTGGGCACTCCATTGATATTTTTCTGAAAGCTGGTAAGCTACCAAATACCAATCATTTCAAATAAAAATATCGGCCCAAAATTCTCAATATCTCGAAAATAAAAGGTCTTAAATGAAAGTTATGTTTATTTTTATGTACATTTTTATTAAAAAAAAATCATGTAAAAAAATTAAAATATATATAATAATATAAAGATCATGGGGGTTAAATTGTTCCAAATAACCTCTAGTATAATAACACCTTTCAAGGAATAGATCGAATTTCCAGTCACCCCACCCTGTACTTATACAGCTTTGTATGTAGTATGTATGCAGGCTATCGAACGTTGATTGTATGAAACCTAAGCGAAAAACGTAGGTAGGTATATTTTCGAAATACCTAAAGATTATTACATTTACCAAACCATAGAAATTAAACATTTAATTCGCTTTATGTCGAAATGTGTTCATTAGTAACTAAAATAATTCCTCCCTTAATGTAGGTAGGTACCTAATATAAAAAATATTTACTAATAAATAATACAATATATACCTAAACATATATACATATATACCTATTAGATACCTACTTACTACTACGCTACTACTGTACCTGTCTTATTATTGTATGTATGTATGTTGGTATATTCATCGATGGGTATATTTATTTTCGCCTGTCACCTAGCAGTTGTCATACCCCCAAAGGTATTCTGGTAGAAAATACCTATGTAGAGGCAAGTTTTGAGTAGGTATGTCAAAACCTTCTGTCCAGTTGGGCAATAAAGTTGTACTTATGGTCTAGGGAAGCGATTCTGCGCGCGGCGGCGCTTTGTCGATAAAAAGTCAGCATGGTCGATAAAAAGTTATTACCATAGCATAGAAGACGAAAGAAGGAACGAACATTCATTTTTAGGTTTCCGTATTCCGTACGGAAGCCTATTACTAAGCCTACGCCGCCGTCTGTCTGTCTGTCTGTCTTTCCTAATTCTGTATCTTTGGAACCGTAATAGCTAGTCGGTTGAAATTTTCACTAACAAATAATAAAAAATATAAAATGTAAAATACCAAGGGGGGCTCCCATGCAAGAAACATGTTTTTTGTCAATGTTTTTTTTTTGTGGTGCGGAAACCTCGGTGCGCGAGTCCGACTCGCACTTGGCCGGTTTTATATAAGTACCTATTTGATTTCGTCACCGGCCAGAAGACACCGAGATGACAGTTTTCCGTTGTCAACTTGAAAATGGTTTAATTTATAATCTATTTTTTGCAAGTGCAATAAATACCTATATGTCAATACAATAGTTAGAGGGGATTATGAAAGATGTTTGCCCTATCATATAGGTAACTAAGTACCTATAGGTATTTATTATGTACGTTCTTTGAACGGCGGCTGGCGGCTGGCATCGTCGGAGGGATGCGGGTAACTCCTTCCTACCTCACTCACTAAAAGATCAATACAATGTTTACAATGCACTATAAACCTTTAAATGTTTATTGCTTTTCCTGGCGTATTTTAATTAGATCTTGTGATTGCGCCTTTGTTGACAAAATTACAGGTAAGTTTAAATCTAGGTAACTATTGTTTTACCTACGAATACCCAAAGAGTTTGCAGCGACGTAATACAAACTCTTTGCGAATACTTATCGTAATTTTGTTCGTTGTACGAACTTGCACGTCAAAATACGATTATTTTCAACTTCAAGTAGGTACCTACGGGGTTTGACACCTGACAGCTCTGGCTGATCCTGCCCCTCCTCCTACGCTCCTTTCGGAAACACTCGGGTTGACTCGGCTCGAAAGCGAACCAACTGAATCCGATATTCGTTTGGTCGTTTATGTAATTTGTTTGCTCAGTGGTATAAGAGATTTTTATTTTTTCGATCTCGACCATGGGTTCGTAAAATTAGGATATCTATGGTTTTTTTTTTTATAACCACCTAAGAAAGCTTTATTTTCGGAAATACAAACGTAACAAAAACGATATGCTCCGCCTCAACATTAGGTTAGAGTTAATATAGAGAAGATGCGTGATTGATGATTTTTTTCTAACCACCAAATACCACACATCACTCTCATCTCATACCACACATTCCTCCTTCGAGCCGAAGTTTGCCGGAAGGAGCTAAAGGAGTAGGTTTCAGGATCGAGCAGGTACCTAACCTACGATAAATTTATAGCAGCACAGCACGTGCGACAGAGCGCGCTCGGCGCGATTTCTAATGGCGAGCGAGACCACCTTGTAAGTCGCTAGACTAGAACGCACAGCTAAAGTATTCAAGCTGCAGCTTGACGAGGAAAATGCAAAGGTTCACAACCCGAACCTTCATAGCCCGTAGTATCTATTTTATTGGTTTATTGTTTTTTTATATATCTTTATTCGCGTTTTTAGACTTTTATATTAATTAAATATACCTATATATAATTATTATGAACATTGCAAAGGTAGGTAGGTACCTACTTAAAAAGAGAAAAATCGCCTGAAATGCATTACAGCTCGCTTGGTTAGAGCCGGGTGAATTAGATCAAAGTTAGACGATTGCTTGCAGCGCAGCGTCAGCGTAAGTAACAGCGTTTCTGACAAGAGTGGCTCGGGATCAATTCTGTTGGCTCTCGCTCTCGCCGCTGCAGCTGTGACGTCATAGAGCCGAAAGCGAATCAAGGGAATTCGATATTCGTTTGTTCGTTTAAGTGATATCGTGGCTCAGGGGTGAGGGTCTAGGACTAGTAGTTTTATGACCATGGGTTCGAATCCCACTAAATCTTTTTGGTTTTTTTTTTGGTTTTTTTTCTTTTACAATGTTACGGTGTTTAAATTATTGTAGGGTGTTTAGTTTTTTTTATAACCACCTAAGAATTATTTTCGGAAATACAAACTTGTAACAAAAACGACATGCACCGCCTCAACATTACGTTAGGGTTAATATAAAGAAGATGCGTCGTGTGCGACTAGCGACGCGTCGTGTGAAACCACCAAAACAGTTTGTATAGGTATTTCCGAATATTTCCGAAAATAAAATTTTTTTAGGAGGACAACTGTCAGTGAGAGTAATCAGAATTGATCCCGATCCACTCGTGTTTCGAAGTGCTAGTCTGTGGAAAGTACGATGTTCCAGCAAGCTGCACATGATAGAACAAAGGAACTCTTGCGCTGAGATCAGCTGATTGTAAACGCGAAGTGGCAGAAACGAAACGTAACAAAAACGACATGCACCGCAAGAAGATGCGTCGCTACGCGACGCATCTTCTCTATATTAACCCTGGTTATTTTTTTTTAACCTCCACAACATCACAGCTGATCTACAGCGCCATCGTTCCTTTGTTCTCTCCTGTGCCAGACCCGATGTTCCAGTTTTAATGTGTTGTGTTTGTTTGGCGCAGCGCAGCGATGCCAGACGTACTGTAATTACAGTACTAATACTTTAATTTGATGCCCTGTACCATATTCTTTAGTGTTAGCACAGCATATATATGGCTAAAGCAGTATGGAAACTAGGCCTATTTGTTAAAATAAGTACGTACGCTCCATGGAGCGTTAGGGATGTCAATCACATTTTTTTGTAAAATTGTAAAATTATTATTTATTAAAACATTTATTTAGGTTCTTTAATGTAATGACCAAATAATCAATATAATCAATCATCAATAATAAGTTCAAAACGTGGTTGCTATAAATATGAATTGATATAACTTTTCTCGACTTTTGTCAACTTTTATTAACTTTTGTAAATTGTTTACAACTTTTGTCAGCTCTTGTCAACCATTGTAAATGTTTGTCAACTTTTCTCATCTTTTGCCAATTTCAGTCATCTTTTGTCAACTTTTATCGACTGTTGTCAAGTCTTGTCAATGTTTGTCAACCTTGGTAAACTTTTGTCAGCTTTCGTCAACATTTGTCAACTTTTGTCATCTTTTGTCAACTTTCATCTACTGTTGTCAACTCTTGTCAATGTTTGTCAACCTTGGTCAACTTTTGTCAACTTTCGTCAACATTTGTCATCATTTGTCAACTTTTATGGACTGTTGCCAACTCTGGTCAATCTTTGTCAACCTTGGTCAACTTTTGTCAACTTTCGTCAACATTTGTCGACTTTTGTCATCTTTTGTCAACGTTTGTCAACTTTTGTCTATTTTTCTCGATTTTTGTGAAATTATAGCCACTTTCGTCATCTTTTATCAACTTTTCTCATCTTTTGCCAACTTCTGTCACCTTTTGTCAGCTTTTATCGACTGTTGTCAACTCTTGTCAAGTTTTGTAAACTTTTGAGAACTTTTATCAACTCTCGGTAACTTATGTCAACTCTTGTCAACTTTTGTCAACATTTGTCAACTTTCGTCAACTTTTGTCAATTTTTGTCAACTTTCGTCAACGTTTGTCTACTTTTATGGCTTTTGTCGACTTTTGTTAACTTATAGCCACTTTCGTCATCTTTTGTCAATTTTTGCCAACTTCTATCAGCTTTTGTAAAATTTGAACGACTGTTGTCAACTTTCCGAAATTTTTATCAACTTTTGCCAACTTCTGTCACTTTTATGAACTTAGGCCAGCTTCCGTCAACTTTTGTCAACTTTCGTCATCTTTTGTCAACTTTCACTAACTTCTGTCAACTTTTAACCACTATTGTCAACTTTTGCCAGGTTCTGTCACTTTTATGAACTTTGTCAGCTTTCGTGAACTTTTGTCAACTCTTGTCAACGTTTGTCAACTTTCGTCAACTATTGTTAATTAATGTCAACTAAGTATTGTCAACTTTTTTCATATTTTGTCAACGTTTGTCAACTTATGTCAGCTGTTTGTCAACTTTCGTCAACTTTTCCCATCTTTTGTCCAGTTTGTCAACTTTCGTTAACTCTTGTCAACTTTAGTCAACTTATGTAAACTCTTGTCAACTTTTGTCAACTCCTTGTTAACAAAAGCTGACAAAAGTTCATAAAAGTGACAAAAGTTGACAACAGTGGTTAAAATATGATAAAAGCTGACAAAAGCTGAGAGAAGTTGACAAAAGTTGACCAAGGTTAGGATGACATTGACACGAGTTGACAACAGTCGATAAAAGTTGACACAGGTCGATAAAAGTTGACAAAAGATGACAAAAGTAGACAAAAGCCGACAAAGGTTAACAAACATTGACAAAAGTTGACAACAGTCGATAAAAGTTGATAAAAGATGACAAAAGTTGACAAATGTTGACGAAAGTTGACCAAGGTTGACAAACATTGACAAGAGTTGACAACAGTCGATAAAAGTTGACAAAAGGTGACGAAAGTTGACAAATATTGACGAAAGTTGACAAAAGTTGACCAAGGTTGACAAACATTGATAAGAGTTGACAACAGTCGATAAAAGTTGACAAAAGATGACAAAAGTTGACAAATGTTGACAAAAGTTGACAAAAGTTGACCAAGGTTGATAAACATTGACAATAGTTGACAACAGTCGATAAAAGTTGACAAAAGATGACAAAAGTTGACAAATATTGACGAAAGTTGACAAACATTGACAAGAGTTGACAACAGTCGATAAAAGTTGACAAAAGGTGACAGAAGTTGGCAAAAGGTAAGAAAAGTTGACAAAAGTTGACAAGAGTTGACATAAGTTACCGACAGTTGACAAAAGTTCTCAAAAGTTTACAAACTTGACAAGAGTTGACAACAGTCGATACAAGTTGACAAAAGGTGACAGAAGTTGGCAAAAGATATAAAAGTTGACAAAAGTTGACAAGAGTTGACATAAGTTACCGAGAGTTGACAAAAGTTATCAAAAGTTTACAAAACTTGACAAGAGTTGACAACAGTCGATAAAAGTTGACAAAAGGTGACAGAAGTTGGCAAAAGATGAGAAAAGTTGACAAAAGTTGACAAGAGTTGACATAAGTTACCGAGAGTTGACAAAATTTCTCAAAAGGTTACAAAACTTGACAAGAGTTGACAACAGTCGATAAAAGTTGAAAAAGGTGACAGAAGTTGGCAAAAGATAAGAAAATTTTACAAGAGTTGACAACAGTCGATAAAAGTTGACAAAATGTGACAGAAGTTGGCAAAAGATGAGAAAAGTTGACAAAAGTTGTCAACATTTGTCAAAAGTTAAGTAAAGTGACAACAGTCGAAAAACGTTTGTAAAAATTTTTTTGCATTCTAAAAGATCGCGGACTGTCCGTGGCGCATGCAACAAAAACAAACACGACCACTCGGACGCGGCACCCGCGACTGATTGTTTGCGACATTCGCTTCGGGGCCTTGTTGAGGCGTGCGTGTGTGTGAGTGCGTCGTTTCGATCGTTTTGTACGTAGTTTCCATACTGCTTTAGCCATATATATGCTGTGGTGTTAGCAATACGTACAAATCGGAGTCAAAAATCTAATTTACAGTAAAATTTTTAATTTCTAATTACCGCCAGATTTTAAGACACTTAAGGCCGTGACAAACGCCAACGACCTTGAGCATTCGGGAATTCTACATAATGTACCATGCGACTGCTAATTTCGCTTCGCACGTTCAAGTCACATTTAGCGTAGTTTGTCGCTATCAGCCTAAAGAGTTGATGGTTCGGGGTTCGAATCCCACTTTCGTATGTTTTTTTTTTTTGCTTTTTTATTATTTTAATTATTAAAATGATTGTGGCTTATGTAACTGATGCGTGATTCTAATTTTTTATTTTTTATTATTTTACCTAAATAACATTTTATTGTAATTTCTTCCAAATTATTTTAGTTCATGTACTTACCACTTTTTATAAACCTCTAAATAGACTATCGATGAAAACTAAAATAAAAATAGGTAGGTAGGTAATAGGTAGATAGGCATTTAGGTATGTATGGCAAATATCATAGCAACATAGGTACCGGCCGGCGCGCGCGGCGCGCGCGGCGGCAGCATGGCACGGTGCGGTGGGGTGCGGTGCGGTGCGGTAACTCAGTAGCAGCGTGCCACTCACGCATGCAAGCAAGCAATAACAAGCCGCTCCTCCGCGCCGCGCCGCCGCTCCTCCGCGCCGCGCCGCGCCGCCGCGTCGTCACCGCTCCGCGCCACCACAGTGCCGCCGCCGCCGCCGCCCCCGCTCCGCAGCGCGCCGCTGTTGCTAGGCTACTTTTATTTAGGCACGGTTCTATAGTCCTTGCATCTCAAGCGCAGACAGCGTTATACCACACCCGTGACACTAGTCACATTTTCTATGAAGCGGCCGAAAATGTGTACCTACTGCTCACGTACGCGGGCGCCTTTGCGTGTATTGGTGCGACCTCGATAACTTGGGTACAGGGTTGGCACTCTTTATGAGAAGTTTGTAGTGGACAATATTATAAATTATATTTGATGTAATTTAAAAGGAAACATTTTTAATTATGACTATCTATGTATATGTACCTCTTAACATTATTGGAGGGCAAGAAAAAAAGAAAAACATCAACTTATATGCACATGTTTTATTTTTACTCGCTAACTAAACGACAATTTTGCAGTGAAAGTTTCACTAAATTTTGGAAACTTTGCAATAGGTATTCCATTTTTATTATTTTTAAGCCGAATCGTATGTGAAGCTAAAGTGAAATTTTCAATGTATACTTGCCGCCATTTTGAACTTTTTAGTTACTGGACCGATTGCTTTCAAAATTGATATCTGGGTGTCTGTGTAGGCTCTGAATACGAATCTGTAATCAAAATTAAAAAAAAGTGGCCGCCATTTTGAACTTTTTAGTTACTGGACCGATTGCTTTCAAAATTGATATCTGGGTGTCTGTGTAGGCTCTGAATACGAATCTGTAATCAAAATAAAAAAAAGTGGCCGCCATTTTGAACTTTTCAGTTACTGGACCGATTGCTTTCAAAATTGATATCTGGGTGTCTGTGTAGGCTCTGAATACGAATCTGTAATCAAAATAAAAAAAAGTGGCCGCCATTTTGAACTTTTCAGTTACTGGACCGATTGCTTTCAAAATTGATATCTGGGTGGCTGTGTAGGCTCTGAATACGAATCTGTAATCAAAATAAAAAAAAGTGGCCGCCATTTTGAACTTTTTAGTTACTGGACCGATTGCTTTCAAAATTGATATCTGGGTGTCTGTGTAGGCTCTGAATACGAATCTGTAGTCAAAATTTAAAAAAAGTGGCCGCCATTTTGAACTTTTTAGTTACTGGACCGATTGCTTTCAAAATCGATATCTGGGTGTCTGCGTGGGCTCGGAATACGAATCTGTAGTCAAAATTAAAAAAAAGTGGCCGCCATTTTGAACTTTTTAGTTACTGGACCGATTGATTTCAAAATTGATATCTGGGTGTCTGTGTAGGCTCTGAATACGAATCTGTAGTCAAAATTTAAAAAAAGTGGCCGCCATTTTGAACTTTTCAGTTACTGGACCAATGGCTTTCAAAATCGATGTCTGGGTGTCTGTGTGTGCTCTGAATACGAATCTGTAGTCAAAATTAAGTGGCCGCCATTTTAAACTTTTTAGTTACTGGACCCATTGCTTTCAAAATAGATATCTGCGTGTCTGTGTGGGCTCTAAATATGAATCTGTAGTCAAAACTAAAAAGTGCAAGATGGCGGCAACTATTTTTAAATTTTGAAAACGGATTCGTATTCAGAGCCCATACAGATACCCAGATATCAATTTTGAAAGCAATCGGTCCAGTAACTAAAAAGTTCAAAATGGCGGCCACTTTTTTTAATGTTCACTACAGATTCGTATTCAGAGCCCACGCAGACACCCAGATATCGATTTTGAAAGCAATCGGTCCAGTAACTAAAAAGTTCAAAATGGAGGCCGTTTTTTTTTTATTTTGACAACGGATTCGTATTCAGAGCCCACACAGACACCCAGATATTGATTTTGAAAGCAATCGGTCGAATAACTAAAAAGGTCAAAATGGCGGCAACTTTTTTTAAATATTCACTACATATTTGTATTCAGAGTCCACACAAACACCCAGATATCGATTTTGAAATCAATCGGTCCAGTAATTAAAAAGTTCAAAATGGCGGCAACTTTTTTTAAATGTTCACTACAGATTCGTATTCAGAGCCCACACAGACACCCAGATATCGATTTTGAAAGCAATCGGTCCAGTAACTAAAAAGTTCAAAATGGCAGCCGCTTTTTTTAAATTTTGACAACGGATTCGTATTCAGAGTCCACACAGACACCCAGATATCGACTTTGAAAGCAATCGGTCCAGTAACTAAAAAGTTCAAAATGGCGGCCACTTTTTTTAAATTTTGACAACGGATTCGTATTCAGAGTCCACACAGACACCCAGATATCGACTTTGAAAGCAATCGGTCCAGTAACTAAAAAGTTCAAAATGGCGGCCACTTTTTTTAAATTTTGACAACGGATTCGTATTCAGAGCCCACACAGACACCCAGATATTGATTTTGAAAGCAATCGGTCGAATAACTAAAAAGGTCAAAATGGCGGCAACTTTTTTTAAATATTCACTACATATTTGTATTCAGAGTCCACACAAACACCCAGATATCGATTTTGAAATCAATCGGTCCAGTAATTAAAAAGTTCAAAATGGCGGCAACTTTTTTTAAATGTTCACTACAGATTCGTATTCAGAGCCCACACAGACACCCAGATATCGATTTTGAAAGCAATCGGTCCAGTAACTAAGAAGTTCAAAATGGCAGCCGCTTTTTTTAAATTTTGACAACGGATTCGTATTCAGAGTCCACACAGACACCCAGATATCGACTTTGAAAGCAATCGGTCCAGTAACTAAAAAGTTCAAAATGGCGGCCACTTTTTTAAATTTTGACAACGGATTCGTATTCAGAGTCCACACAGACACCCAGATATCGACTTTGAAAGCAATCGGTCCAGTAACTAAAAAGTTCAAAATGGCGGCCACTTTTTTTAAATTTTGACAACGGATTCGTATTCAGAGTCCACACAGACACCCAGATATCGACTTTGAAAGCAATCGGTCCAGTAACTAAAAAGTTCAAAATGGCGGCCACTTTTTTTAAATTTTGACAACGGATTCGTATTCAGAGTCCACACAGACACCCAGATATCGACTTTGAAAGCAATCGGTCCAGTAACTAAAAAGTTCAAAATGGCGGCCACTTTTTTAAATTTTGACAACGGATTCGTATTCAGAGTCCACACAGACACCCAGATATCGACTTTGAAAGCAATCGGTCCAGTAACTAAAAAGTTCAAAATGGCGGCCAGTTTTTTTAAATTTTGACAACGGATTCGTATTCAGAGCCCACACAGACACCCAGATATCGACTTTGAAAGCAATCGGTCCAGTAACTAAAAAGTTCAAAATGGCGGCCACTTTTTTTAAATTTTGACAACGGATTCGTATTCAGAGCCCACACAGACACCCAGATATCGACTTTGAAAGCAATCGGTCCAGTAACTAAAAAGTTCAAAATGGCAGCCGCTTTTTTTAAATTTTGACAACGGATTCGTATTCAGAGCCCACACAGACACCCAGATATCGACTTTGAAAGCAATCGGTCCAGTAACTAAAAAGTTCAAAATGGCGGCCACTTTTTTTAAATTTTGACAACGGATTCGTATTCAGAGCCCACACAGACACCCAGATATCGACTTTGAAAGCAATCGGTCCAGTAACTAAAAAGTTCAAAATGGCAGCCGCTTTTTTTAAATTTTGACAACGGATTCGTATTCAGAGCCCACACAGACACCCAGATATCGACTTTGAAAGCAATCGGTCCAGTAACTAAAAAGTTCAAAATGGCGGCCACTTTTTTTAAATTTTGACAACGGATTCGTATTCAGAGCCCACACAGACACCCAGATATCGACTTTGAAAGCAATCGGTCCAGTAACTAAAAAGTTCAAAATGGCAGCCGCTTTTTTTAAATTTTGACAACGGATTCGTATTCAGAGCCCACACAGACACCCAGATATCGACTTTGAAAGCAATCGGTCCAGTAACTAATAAGTTCAAAATGGCAGCCGCTTTTTTTAAATTTTGACAACGGATTCGTATTCAGAGCCCACACAGACACCCAGATATCGACTTTGAAAGCAATCGGTCCAGTAACTAAAAAGTTCAAAATGGCGGCCACTTTTTTTAAATTTTGACAACGGATTCGTATTCAGAGCCCACACAGACACCCAGATATCGACTTTGAAAGCAATCGGTCCAGTAACTAAAAAGTTCAAAATGGCGGCCACTTTTTTTAAATGTTCATATGATTAAGATTCGCTCCGGTGAAGGAAAACACCGTGAGGAAACCTGTGCACAGCAGTACATATAAAATTGTTGTGGACACCGCTTCCAATCCAGCTTGTCACGTGGAAATGTATAACAATTCCCTTCCATGTTCATGGGAAAGGCTTGCGCTCAGTAGTAGGACATTAAAATTGACTCAAGAAGAAGAATAAGAAACCAAATTGATATCTGATTTGTGTAACATAAATTTCATTATTTCACATAAGAATGAAAATTTCACAGTAATTTTGCAGAAAGTGCAAAATTTCACTGCAAAATTTCAAGTGAAATTTTTGTGCAAAATTGCGCCTTGCATCTCTAAGTAAGTGCGAACAAGGAGGTTTGAAGTCCACCGCGCGCGCGGGCGCGGCCGGCCCGATCGTTGTTCTGTGCTGTGAGTGCGAAAGAACCGCGCGCGTACGTGTAAGTAGCTACTACTCCCTCTCGAAGGTGCGCTCGCTCTCCTCTCGACAGTCGGTGCCAGCCTGACTAGCCGTCCGCCAGAAGTCGACCAGACAGCGCTCGCGGGCTGCGGGGCGCGGGGGGAAGCAAACTCGCTTCGAGGCGGAGCGTCGCTTCTATACGCCAGTATTATAAGTATTCTATGGTTATACCACAGTACCTATTAGTTATTCTGTGGTTATACCAACGAAAGCCATGCATATAACGCCCCGTCAAGTTACGTACCGGAGCGTATACTGATAGATACCACAGAAGAGAGATATTACTGATACGGTCGTACTGTATACTGGTACGGAAAATGACACGGTGGCAACATCACCTACAATACAACATCCGAGATGTCAGCTCGTAACAACTGGTGAAGTAGGTGCTATGTCAGTGCTTTTCTTCGGTCGTACCGGCTTCACTGAACTGGACGGAAAAAAAGAAGGGAGTCATATTCCGAAATAGTTTGTATTTTCCGTCCAGTTTAGTGTAGCCGGCACGACCAAAGGGAAGCACTGACATGGCACCTAAGTTCACCCGGTGTTATGGGCTGACATCACGGATGTTATAGGTGATATAGCAAACTGTGTCAGTTTACATAAAAAAATCCCTCAGTCGCCTTTTACGACATGCACGGGGAGAGATGCAGTGGGGCTATTATTTTAAATTACCATCCCACACGGTACAAATATACCTAACCACCTATCTTTTTTCCATTCGATCCAAACACAGAAGACAGAAAAAACGACCGACACGCGGGCGCAGCAGGGCAGGAGCGAGCAAGCGAGCCCGGAACTAAAATTGTATCTAGTATTGAAGTGCCTGCTAAATTGACGAAGGCAAAAATTTTACCCTTCCGACTGAAGAATTACGTCAATAATTTCATGTAGGCGTTTTTTGTTTTTTATTTTTATCTCCTTTCGTGGATAAAATAATAAAAAAAATTGAATAGAGTTTTCTCAGAGCTTTGTGACCTTTGAATCGGTGGTATTGTAAAATTGTAATAATACACACATACTCAGATTTTCAAAAATTCATGCTTTTTTTATATATTTTTAATTTTATGTTTATTACTTACTTTTACTCATTATTAAAAAAACCAGCAATGCACTTTGTTGGTAAGGAACCAAAATATAGGTTGGTATTTTTTTAATTTTCTGAATGTGTGTCAATTGGTCAGTTTTGGACCTTCTTTGTCGCACTTTTTGCATGTTTTGCGTATTTGGCGTTTGTCACCGCCTTAAATTGAATATATTACCTACATCTTGAAATTTGCGGAACAGTCCAAGTTCGCTGTAATCAAAGAGCAAGAAGGCTATAAAAAGACGACTTAAATTTGCCCCTAGTGCGAAAGTGACTAGTTAGCAAGAGTTAGTGTAGAGTATATTTTTCATACAAATGTAAATTGTTTGTTAGAACGAGGAAGACTAGACTAGAATTTTGACATTGTATGATGACATGTCGCTGAAGGACAGACATTTTTAGGTGACTCCAAATCGGTGAGTCGGGTGCGAGCGTATAATTTTAATTTGTATCAGAGAAATTATAACTAATATTGCATTGCATTGTATATTAATTTATTTGTATTGATGTGGGCCAAACAATGGTGGGTGCGCGGTACCTCATTGTTGAAGTAGGGGCGAAAGGAATGCAAAAAATATCCTTCCATCGGTCAGTGGTACAAGTAATAGTTTTATTTTATTTTTAACCTGAAACTTGCTATATTAACTATTATTTTTTAAATTAGACTTAGGTACAAAGTGAAAAAATGCAATTTTAGAAATGAGTAAGTTTGTTTTCTATCAGGCGACAAAAACACACTTTACTTACACGGCTTGCACGTGCAAAATCTGATGAAAATGACGTGATACTGAAATTGTGATTATGATTACACACTCGTATGTTAATCACCAAATTGCTTCATTCAAATCCTTGCTTTTAACACGAACAAAATATATGATCAACCCATACTTTATTGAATAGGTACGCATCAATAATGTTTCCAAAAACCGTCTGTAATATAATGCAATGCGATGTACCCATGTACTTACAGTTACCTAACATTTAATATTGTAAACTAGAGGCCTCTGCATCATACATTTTTTATGGCGCCACCGAGACAGCTTTATAGTTGTATATTATACCATTATTGTACTATAATTTTGGGTAAAGTGTACATAATTCTGGCAACACAATATGGCAACGCTGACACAGCAGTCCGTCCGTTCAGTCGAATGTCCGTCAGTTTCTTCCTTAGCGATGCGCTTTCGATACTAATCTAATCGAATGAAATCATCGTTAGTAATCTCTCTGTAAGTAGATAGATAACACACTAAACTAATATCAGCATCAGACGAAATAATAACTGGGAAGTTTTGGTCGCGTTCCTAACACGTTCAGATTAAATGCCATGATGTTCGTTTATGATGTCCGCTAGCTCAGCTTCCCTTGGCGCTTTCACATCACATAAACTCGAGTAGGTATGTGCAGTCGCAACGTTTAAATTGTAAAAAAATTAAGGTTGCTGCAACGACGTCCGAACGCGATAACTGGCGCTCCGCTCTCTTCCCCTGTACCCGGTACCGGCGCTTTCCAGACGGAGGTAATCCAGCGTCCCAACAGGGGTGACCTTGCTTGTTGCCATCCATGTAGACTGCAGATGTAATCCAAATTTTAATATGACCTTCATCGTCCTTGGATTACGGGCGCGTGTTCCCATCCGCAGTTGGAGCGCGTGGATTACATCCGATTAGCCGGCGGATTACATCTAATCAAGGACAGTTGCGCTGTGACAGGCAGCGGGTGCGCACGTATGCGGGTGCGCACGTATGCGAGTGCAAAATGAATATTATTGAAGTCCAATAACTCCAATAAGTTTGAATGGCTGATAACCGATCGTTCTTTTAACCAACGCTTCATCCACTTTCTTTTTTTTTTGGTTTTTCGTCGTCAATTGCGGACAAAACTGCTAAAGCAAGGCCCACTTTTTGAAATTTCTTGGATCCATTTCTACAACACGATACGAGTAGATTTCACGACAGGAGGCGACTCGCAACTATTCGCGAGCGTGTTGGCGGGTGGATGAGATCCGTGTAGCCGAAACCGTGCCGAAACACAATCCGCGGATGGAAACTAAGTTCTCAACAAGGTCACCCCTGTTGAAACGCTGGATTACCTCCGTCTGGAAAGCGCTTCGCCGATGTGAGTATGAGAAACGATCTCACTCAACCAATCAGAAGGCGTTCGGTAAGGGATCCGGCCCGGTCATTGGTTGAAATATGCGAGTATTTGGTGTAGCGAGTGAGTTAACGCCGGTAGACCCGCTGGTCTAGTCACAGCGCTACCGTCGTCGTGTTGCGATCGCAGCGCTCGCAGGTAGCTAGAACACAGCTATTGATTCGATTCATTCTTTTTTCGACTCGATTGGTCACACACACCACATATTTATTTCATAAATCATGGAGTTGGAGGTGGGTATGTTATTTTTTTCGTAAATGAATTCGCGCACGGTGATGACTATTCCAAATTGAAAGTGCTAACTATCGGTTATTGTTTGGAGAAGTCAACATGTCTGTAAATATTTAGAAACGTGTGATTTTGTTGTCCCATCTCCACGAAATTATGTAGCAATGGTAAGTACGTAACTCTCTTTGTTGTTTTTACAAAATATTACAATAAATAGATCTGACAGTTCACGCAGTGTCGCACTTAGGTTTATTTTCGTAATTTGCGAACGATATGCACCCTGCGGTGATTACTGTTTTTGACGCATCTATTCATTGTCTTTAGAAACCACAATATAGTAGGACTGGTTGTCTGTAGACATATTTTATGTAGGCGTATTTTTTATAGTTGAATAGATTTCAGCAATAATTATTACTACGCCGAAGTGTAGGTACAGTGTGTTTCCTTCATGCAAGCAGAGCACATAAGGGCTCCCACTTCCAGGGTGTCCCTACAGACTAATGATAAATTGAAGACTACAAGTAATTATCTAAGTGCATGTCCTTTGTGTATCGTATATTGACAATTCACCTTTGTGTAGGTACATTCCAGAAGTAAAAATCTTTTGTGTTTCGAAGATTTTGTTCTTATTATTATTTATTAGATTGATGTAAAGCCGATAAGAGAACAAATTAGTCCCCGACCAGGATTTGAAAGGAGATTACATGAAATATATAAATTTATTTGAATTAAATCAATCTTTCTCCTCGGATTTGAACCTGGGACCCTGAATTTAGCCATCGGCGCGTTATAAATGAGCAATACAATTAAATAGTGTGTTATTCTGTCTCACTTGGTCATCGAGATTGCCATCATAAAGTGAATTTTCTATCTATTACATACAAGTAGTATCTATAATACAAACATAAAGTATCCACCTATTAAATTATGCTTTGAAGTTACATAATGTAGCCTTACTCCTGTTAGATAAAATATATTTTAACCAAACAATCAAATATCTTAATATTTTGCGAAAAAAAATATGCGTGGTGATCGGTGCTGTCCTGTAATTTATCTGAGTTTCTCCAGCACAACAACGCTTACTCCGATTGTCAAGATGTAGTCTGTGCGCTATGTGATATGGAGAATTACACAGAGTGGCCGCTCGCTAGTCCCGATCTCGATTGACACCCTCTCCTCTACTGCCAATGGGCCCGGATATGATTGGTGAAGCCGTCACGAGATTTTTTTTTTTATGTAAACCAGCATGTGTGGCTGTGCCGAGAGACCAATGGTGCAGTCGACAGCCAAAATTACATCTCCTCGCTAAACCACGATCAGTTAGGTGCCATGCCAGCAGATTTGCGGACTGTTGCTAGGCTGTCTAGCCCGTTAATATGACGCTTGAAGACACCCAGGTTAAAGGATTCAGGAAATACACTCGCCGGAACACAGTTCCACACTCTAGCGGTGCGACAAAGAAACGATTTAGAGAATCGATTGGTTCTCAAAAGCCCAATGTCAACAACAAAAGGGTGCTGAGTCTCTCTGCGACGAGTCATGCGGAGATAGGACGGGTGGCAAAGAATAAGGGATGCTAGTTCCACAGAGCAGCGTCCGTGATAGTATCTGTAAAAGAGATTATTTCAACATCTTTTTTTTTTCAGATGTTAAGCTGTGAAATGTGATATTTTTAGCCGTATTCGTTTGCATATCCTATCGTAATTAAATTGGAAGTTAGTTAAATTTTTGTATTACAATTTGGAAATATTTACAATTAAAATGGAAAATTTTTCAATGAGAGACATTGACTACAAAACTCTACACAACGACATGACAAGACCGTTGGCCACACTGAATGAGAGCGCGGAGCCGGGCGCTACGCTACACCACGACATCGACCACGACGACACCACCGATGTCATTATACACAAAGTGCCTCAGAACACGGGCAAAATTGGTAAGGGGTTCTTTTTTTATCAACCGACTTCCAAAAAGGAGGAGGTTCTCAATTTGTCTGTATTTGTTTTTCTTTGTGTGTATGTTACCTGATTTCTCTGCCAATTCTCAACCGATTTTAATGATTCTTTTTTTCATGATTAGGGTATATCTCAGGGGTGGTCCTTTCATAAATGTTATGAAAGAATACCACCTCTAATGGTGGGAAATTAAGGGATGAACACTTTCACACTAAGGAATTTTTTCAATCAACCACTTCACGTCAACCAATTTTAATATTAGGTGATATTACTAAAAAGAGTGAAATAAAAAAACACATTAAAAAAAACATTGAACATTGAACGAATATTGAATAAGAAGAAATTGAAGAATATTGAACGTGGTTGGTTGCATTAAATATTATGCAGAATTATTCTAAATAGGTACATGACCGTTGCTTTGTACAGTGCTTTGTACCTTGATAATCCGAACTACCAAAAAACTAGCCCTGTTCGGACTCACAAAGCGTTCGGATTGTAGTATATTAGATAGAAAAATTCAATAAAACAACTGTGGCGGAGTCGGAGGAATTGGACAAAGTTTTTTACTTGCATTTAGTTTTATTTTATTTTTATTTTTTCATTTATTTATTAGGTTAATTTTGTCAATGTTATACATTGTTAGTTAGGTTTTAATTATTTAGTTATTAGTATTTATTTTTTATATTTGATGAAAATTAAATGGACTGTATACTTGGGAAAAATATATTGAGTGACCTTCTGAATAATAAAATACACAAAAAAGTGATACTTAGTATAAACTGATAAATTTTAGTCTGACGGGGTGTAGTGACCATATTCATAATCAACAATAACAACACGGGCGCGCGAGTACAGCACAGAGTAACGCGGACAGTGGACACGTTGAAATAACCAAAAAAAAAAAAAAACCCCGCGCGAGTGCAGCGAACACATGGCACACGAGGCGTTCGGGGATTAGCCTGGGTACGGATTATCGAGACTCTATTGTAATTAGATTGTTCAAATGTTTTTTTATTGAAAATTCACTTTCTTCCTTTCTTTCTTTTTTTTTATTTTCCCATTTTTATGTATTTTATTTTTTTTGGTTTTATTCTTTTTACGTTTTTAAAATAGTTTCTTAGTAAGTAGTCGAAATTATGTCAACATATTAGGGTTAGGCTTAAAATCAGCGTTCCTATGGTTCGCCGTAGGAATAAGAGCTGTGCCGCATCCCTTTTGCGAACAATGTATTGTTTTTCTTTTTATTAATGTTCTTTTTTTGTTATAAGTATTTCATTATTTTAGTTTTTATTATGTATTTTTTTTCTTTTATGTTTTCTGTTTTTAAATTTGTTTGCAATAAAAGTTTTTGAATTTGAATTTGAATTTTATAATTATTATTTTTTTCACAGGTGGATGGACACACATCGAAGACCTAGATTCGTTCTTCACGAGGATATACCACTACTATCTGAGAGGGGGATTCTACCCGATGCTTATATCGGACTGTCTGCAGTTGTTCCAATTTTGTTTTATCGTGTGGTTCTCCACGTTCCTAGTGCACTGTGTTAACTATCCAATGCTATTCCGTGACGAACCTTATGCGAACAGAACAGCGAAGTTGAGTTTGCACGATGTGATATATCCGACGCGTGAGTGCATCGATAGGGTTACGTGGAAATGGTGAGTGTGCATCTGTGCTCGAATTTTTGACGTGAATACGTCTTTAAATTTGCTTCCATAGTGGGAGCCAGTCCAGAAAACTGATGATAACAAAATCGGGGGATACAGTTTGGTGTTGCAGCTTCATATCTATCATCTACATCCAAAATTTTATTACACCACTAAGGATCAAAGAATTTGTTACATAATACGCTCTAGGAAAATATTACCCGTTACGTACACGTATTCACGTTAAACACACGGCCGTGTCCACGACACAGCCACACCTGGATTTTTGTAGGTATAATCCGGTATGGGTGGCTGAGTTTTTTTTTATGTACTCCGGTATGGGTGGCTGAGTCAAATATCACCCCCAAGAAGGTAGGTGCCATACCGGAGACTTCCCTGGATTGTTGGCTATACTGCTGAAGCTGAATTGTCAGTCCGCATTTATGTGTACACTGCTGGATGTACAGTCAGCCTCGGTAGCTCAGTGGTGCGGTCGGTCGACTGTTGTTAAGCACACCTGAGCGCGGTCAGTACTTGGATGGGTGACCGCTCGACCGTTGGAGGCTGACTGTGGTTCGGATTCCACGTAAAACTGCAGGTCCTTTCCTTTCTTACCTTACTAGGTCGTAGGGTTTATCCCGCCCGGGTTAAACCTGGTCTGTCCTCGGCCGCCACTGTAGAACCCGTTTATTCCAACGCACAGTCATCACCTCGTCACTTGACATGCCCAGCCCACTGCCATAAAACAAACACCCTGTATAGTTATCGTAATAATATGTTGTGGCCAATTAACTTGCATTTGCATTGATTGAGGTTATCACAATAGTTTATGTAAGCGAATCAAGATCATCAATACACTCAAGAAGTGGCTCGATAATGATTTGTGTGTTATTATTCTCTGCATGAGTGATGATGATGCACAGTGGTTTAAAAAAAAAATCGACCAAGTGCGAGTGGGACTCGTGCACTGAGGTTTCTGTACCATCATGCAATTTTCCGTTTTTAGCGTTCCTTATCCGTTGTACGGGACCCTATTACTAAGCCTACGCCGTCCGTCTGTCTGTCCGAGGGCTGTATCACTTGAACCGTAATAGGTAGCTTGTTGAAATTTTCACAGAATATGTGTTATTATGGCCGATATAACAAGAAATAATAAAAATAAGGAAAAGTAAAATATTCACAGGGGTCCCCATAAAATATACTAAAGTGCCTTCTACCGAAAAGAGTATGAAGCATTTTAACTAATACATACCTAGATGGCGTGAGTGGCGCTGACCATGACATGGTGATACGGAACCCCCGGTGCGTGAGTTTAACTCGCACTTGGCCGGTTTTTTTTTATTTGTAGTAAAACACTTTGCACAACTTGCACTATCATACCAAGTTTGACACTTGTATGTAGGTATTACCGCTTTTACAATAGAGTAAAAACCACAGAGCATGAAATGCGCGCGCCCGCCCCTACTAGAGGCGCCGTGAGCGCGATTTCTCTACAACGCCGTTGAAGCCTGTGGGCGTGGCCTATGACTTACATATGTGTGTTGTGCGTGTGCATTTGTTTTGTGCGTGTGCCTAACTTGCTCCTCTTTGTGTGTAGTGTCGACACTAGCACACACACACACACATACGAAGTGCTAGCAGCACTGCGTGTAGTTTTTGGGTTTCAAATATTATCGCTTAGGGCGTCTCTAGTAGGGGGCCCGCGCGGTAGGTATTTGATGCTCTGTGGTAAAAACCAAAAAAAACTTAAAAAAAACATGTTTCTTGTATGCGGGCCTGTCTTTTTTTTAATTTCTTGTTTTTTTTTATTATTTGTTTGGATATCTGCCATAATAACGCATTTTCTGTGAAAATTTCAATCGGCTACCTATTACGGTTCAAAAAATCAAGCCTTTTAAAGGTAGGACATACAGACAAGACCGACGGACGGACGGACGGACGGCTTAGCATTAATAATAGGCTTCCGTACCAATATGGTACCCTAAAAAACGTATTGATTTAGAATTGGCGGAGTTTTGGACGTATTCAATACATACATACATATCACACATGCTGAATCCCGACAATCGGGGTAAGCAGAGTAATCGGTGTTGTACTGCAAGAACTCTGGTAAATTACAGCGTCTTCGTGCCTTCCTTGCTGCTTGATCGATTGAATCTTGTTCGAATAATTTGGGAAACGTGGTGGTCGGTGTTGTGCTGTAATTTACCAGACGTATTCAAGAGTCACCTAAATTATTTGTTTTACTCGTATTGTAAGCGCGACATATAGCGCCGAGCTAACCATAAAGTGTCTAACAAAGCCCATAGAAATTAGGTAGTATGCAGAGGTTGCGAATGCCATGCCGGCCTGGCAGGTGCCCATTCACAGCCCTCTTGAAGGACCCGAGACTGTACTTGGGGGGAATCGCCCAACTACAATATTTCGTTATCTGTGCCCATTGGCAATAGCTAGAACGATAAAAAAGGTATGGACGCGCCGGACTGTCAAATGCTTGTATGAGAACTAGCGTCGCCGAGTTCCGGGGGGCGGAGTGTACTTACCGATGATAAGATATTCCACTATTGTGCACACTAAACTTGGCTGTAGTGTTTTTACACGTAAACACAGAGCATGCGGGCATTTTAAACAGGTTTTTGCGAACGCAGCCGATGACAGGCCGACGGGCCAGCGCGCGACCGTCCAATGAAACGAGTATGCTTTTACTTATATCGTGTTACGCTGGCGAGGATAGGGTTTGGGGTCCATACCTTTTTTATCGTTCTAGGGCAATCATTGCAAAAGTGTATTATCTGTTGCAGGTGGTGCGTCGTGTGTATATGTGCAATAATTTGGTTCATAAGATTAGTTAGATCTGTGTATGCTTTATACTTTGCATACGATACGAAGATGTTCTACAATCACGCTTTAAAAATACAAGATGTGAGTTATTTTTATATACTATTGTATTTATTTATTTAGGTTCTGACTGCATAATTAGTTAATACTTGACTAGGTACCATTTGTACCTCAATAATTATATTAACCCATATTGACAACTTGATACTTCAAGTATGATAATATTTTATTATATATAAACATAAATATATACCTACATATATATTTATATTTTTTGTTTTTGACAATTGTATTTTTTACAAACAATATTAACTCTTGACTAGGTACCATTAGTACCTCAACTTTATTGACCCATTGACAACTTGATACTTCAAGTATCTTAAATATTCATATATTTTTATTTTTTATTTTTGACAATACAATTATACTACATTGTAATACACTAACATAATTATGTTGATACAAATTACGTATCAAAGTTTGACAAAGGCTCTTTACACCTGATTCGCTTAATTAATAAGTCTTTGTAGTCAGAACTCTCAGCAAAATTGTTAATCTTGCTCTCAAGCTGTGTTTTAGATGGACTGTGGGCGGTGTTATTATGTGGCTAGTCACTAAATACTTGTAAAAATATGTTTTAAAAAATACCCTGCGAAGTTTCTTGTCGGTTCTTCTTCGTGGGTGTAATCGAACCGGATAGAACAAATTGTGACAAGTTCGAGCGCAGTCTAACTGCCATAAGAATGATCAATAAACAATACAATACAATACAATAAGACTAGCTTTTGCCCGCGGCTTCGCTCGCGTGAAATTCGTATTTAAAAAGAAGAAAGTAAGTAAGCCCGCTACCGTACCTTCATTTCGGCGCACAAAATAATTCGGTTTGTATGAGAGCCACATCTTAGCGTAACCGGAACTGAATTTTATTTAGCCTATCCTGTGTCCCGTATGGTAAAATGTGCTTGTACTAAGTTTCATGGAATTCGGATGATCGGTTTAAGAGTTATGGAGGAACATACACACATACAGAAAAGATTTATAAAAATCGTCAATATAGTTTTAGTATCATACATAGAGTCAACAAACGCAGTTCCTCATAAAATAAAGTATCTTACTCCATGACCATCCCTTACAGATTTATTATTAGTATTGATATTGATTGATGATGATTGATTTTTGACTTTTTTGACTTTGACTTTGATGATGTATAGATAGGCATCCTCGGCTGAAGCGTCTTAAGTCCGGGTTATACAGGTGGCCCAGTTATAGTGGTCCAAAGATGTGGTCCAGTATAGTGGTCCAATAGAGGATGTCTTGTTGACTCATTTAAAAATAACATTAGTTCCGCGAAAATCCATAGTTTAGAAGTTATGATTTTTTTAAACTTTTTTTGAAATTTCTCTAATTTAGTCACATAAACCGCTCTAGTTGGATATCTATTCCACAAAGTCGAATAAAATTTGGTATGAAAGTAGAGGAGACATGTAGCTAGTACGTAATGAATAGTTTTTAGGTTTACTCCTAGACTGTACTGTTGTTATAGCCCTTTTAGTGAATTTTTGTTCAGTTTATATTAAAACTGATTAATTTTTGAAAAATCACTTTGAAAAAAAAAGTACTACCGGAGATTTGCCTATGCCCTTAAAAACTACCTATACATATCACAATTCTCCAGACCAAGAATTGTAGTGGTGTTACATTTGTAACATATTCAAAATTAACATCATTTGTACAAAGTCACTACAATAAAAAGTGACGATTACCTTAATTTTTAAAATCTTATTTTTTTCACAACGTTAGTTCAACTACAATTTCACATTATTCACAAACCTGTCTCTAACAGCGCTAATCTACACATAAAAAACTGTTTAGTAATTTAAAAAAAAAATAAAATTAAGGTAATCGTCACTTTTTATTGTAGTGACTTTGTACAAATAATGTAAATTTTGAATATGTTACAATTGTAACACCACTACAATTTTTGGTCTGGAGAATTCTGATATGTATAGGTAGTTTCTAAGGGTATGGGCAAATCTCCGGTAGTACTTTTTTTTCACAGTGATTTTTCAAAAATTGATCAATTTTAATGTAAACTGAACAAAAATTCACTGAAAGGGCTATAGCAACAGTACAGTCTAGGAGTAAACCTAAAAACTATTCATTACGTACTATTCGCTACATGTATCCTCTACTTCCATACCAAATTTTATTCGATTTTTTTATTTTTTTTTATTTAATTAATTTTAGGGCTTTTAACAAAGCAATTCGTCAATATCAGCCCCATGGTACCTTTCCTCTCGATTCCTCATTTTGTGGAATTGATATCCAACTAGAGCGGTTTATGTGACTAATATAAAGAAATTTCAAAAAAAGTTTAAAAAAATCATAACTTCTAAACTATTGATTTTCGCGGAACAATGTGTTTTTTAAATGAGTCACCATGATGTCCTCCATCTAAAAAAAATTTTTGGACCACTATAACTGGGCCACCCTGTATAATTTTTTTATTTTTTTATTTTTATCTATTTTGAAAAAATATTTTATTGCATATTGCGAATATTGATGTGAAAACCTGTGCGAATTAATTTCATGCTGTGCCCTCGATGTTGAATGTTTTAGTCTAATTTGAACATTACCACGTCAGCCTCAGTAGCTCCTATAGATCGATTTCGTATCGTTAAGTTAAGCATACACATCTGGGCGCTGTCAGAACTTTGGGTGACGCCGTTCCGTTCCCTTCTTACCTTACTAGATGGTAGGGTTTAACGCGAACTAATTGGTACCACCGCACTGAGTGAGAGGTTGGTCGAAGCGGCAATTGTTCGTGTTTTCCATCCAGTTCAGTGAACATTTCAACCGGCTACCTATTACGGTTCAAAAGGTCAATTCCTTTAAAGATAGGACAGACACAGACAGACAGACAGACGGCGTAAGCTTATAAATGGGGTCCCGTGCGGTACGGAACTGTAAAGAAACAAAAACAGTATGTCGTTTTGTACCCATAGGGGCCGGTACTTTAAAAGAATAGCCCCACTGCATCTCTCCCCATGTATGTCGTAAAAGGCGACTAAGGGATATGACTCCCTTCTTATATTACTAGGTGGTAGGGTTTAACCCGCCCGGGTTGGTACCACCGCACTGAATGAAAGGTCGGTCGAAACGGCTATGTAAATAGTTTGTGTTTTCCGTCCAGTTCAGTGTAGCCGGCACGACCGAAGGGAAGCGCTGACGTGGCACCAAGTGCAACCGGTGTTATGGGCTGACATCACGGATGTTGTAGGTGATGTAGCCAACCGTGTCAGTTTCCATAAAAAAAAAAGAGAGCCAATCATGTGAAGTAAAAAAAAAATTAATGTTGATCAGCCCGGGGCGATCGTGTTTAGATGTTAGAATTGTATTATGCGCGGAACCGAGAACTGAGGCAGAAGCTATTGAGAGGCTTAAGAACTGACTTTTAAAGTACAGTAATACCCCGCTTTACGCGAGGGATGCGTTCCACAAGAAATCGCGTTAAGTGAAATTCGCGTATTCGGGCTTGATAAAAAGAGAAATAAATATGCACATTATTGCACATACATACTTATTCAATCTTTAATTAGAAAATTCTAATTGCTTAATACCATTTTAATTTCACACGACAAAACTAATAATTACTAATTAGTTAATACAATTTTAGTTTAACAACTAAAAAATGCTTAACATAAGCATTAGTTTTACGAAAATAAACATCCAAAGTTTTTTGATTTGAGTTTTCTCTTCGTTCTTGCAAAATGCGCTCGTAATATTAAACACTATTTTTGATTATTTGACGCACAGTTGAAATACGATTGACATAACTGTCCAAGCTCTGCAACAAGTCCAACCCTGAATAAATGGTTGAGAGTGCTTCTTGGATCGGTATCAGATAGGTCGATTCCTATTGACTGGGTGTCGGGTCACGCCACGCCGCCGCATTGACGAATCGCGTAAAGCGGGGCATTTTAGCGCGAAATATGAAATTCGCGTAATACCGAATCCGCACAAAGCGGGGTCGCGTAAAGCGGGGTATTACTGTACATGAAGCCTTGGGACGAGCTCAGGGGGAAAAGTTTGAATCCATACTAAGTTTTTTTGTAAAGTCACAGGCATTGATTCGTGCTGAAGTAGATTAAAATATCAATATAGTTGCTTTGGGGCTGGCAATGACAAAAATGGCTAAAGCCATAAAAAAATTTTTTTTGTGTAAGTATGTGATATATATATATTACTTTCCTGTCCAAATGTCTGCACTACCCTTGCCATATTTCTTCTTTACTTACTCTCATCACCCAAAGGTTGACTGGAAGAAATCACCTAAAGTGATAAGTCCGCCTTTGCACGCTACTTTTCTCTTGCTCTGTGTGAAGTATTGTAAATTTGTATTGCTCTTCTGTAGTTATCTTGTGTCTTGTGTATCTCATGTGTTTTTGTGTGCAATAAAGCATTTCTATTCTATTCTATTCTAAAGCGTTAAACAGAGCAAAGATAAAAAAACAATTGTGTCACCTGTTCCCTCTCTGATGGCTGTAGTTAACTATGCGTGTGGTTTGTTGCAGAGCGACCTGGCATGGATCAACTGGTGTACGGTGCAGACGAAAGCGCGGGAGGCGCAGGCCGAGGAGCGCATGTGCGTCCACAAGAGGGAAATCAATGAGTTGGACATTTATCACAGAATTCTGAGGTATGTCGCGGTGTCTAGATATCATAAAATGAACCATGCGGACATGGCCTAATCCGACGATTGCGCTAATCCGAATTATTGGAAATTCCCAAATTGCCCCAGATCTGCGTCTACGGCCTAATCTGGGGATCGCAGTAATCTGAATAATTGGGAATTCCCAAATTGCTCCTGGTCTGCGACCACGGCCTAATACGGCGATCGCGGTAATCCAAACGATCGGAAATTCCGAAATAGTCCCGGATCTGCGAACACGGCCTAATCCGAGGATCGCGGTTATCTGAACGATCGGAAATTCCCAATTTCCCCCAGATTTGTGACCACGGCCTAATTCGAAGATCGCTGTAATCCGAACGATCCGTAATTCCCAAATTGCTCCTTACCCGCGACCAACCCCATATTGTTTGACCTTGCTTCCTCAGTTCGCCCACACTCATAGCCATTTCACAGCAAAGTGCTCTGGAATGTTCCGCTTAGCAAGAGTTTTTTTGCTTAATTTTGGTTTAACTCTCGTAAACAAAATCATCACAGAGGACTTGATGACTATAATAAATAAAACACATAAAAATGCCTTCTTTTATTTATCTGTTTGTGTATACATATAATAAAATCGTAAAGGCAAAAAAAAATTGTACATTGAATATATTCAGAAAATAACCAATTGCTGGCGTCTTAGAATCTGAACATTGTTAGACGAGTTTTAAAAAATTTTGTCCGTCGGAAAAAGCACAAGGATTTTGACAAAATTTTTATAGTGACAGTGAATATCCCGGAATAACATAATAAAATTAAAAGAAAGAATAACAAAAAAATAAATTTAAAAATATCGCACATTTAAAATCACGTAGTCCAAAGTACAGGTTTCTTGACAGTTATTTCGCCCGTTTGTGTTTTTCTGAAAATTCGACATTTCATGGATCTGTTCGTTTAGGCTTTTACCGCTATTACACATTGTATAAATTTGTTTTTTTTTTATAATTTATTTTTAATCCCGCATAACCGAAAAATTTATACAATTTCATGGATCACTCTGCACATGAGGTGTCTCACGACGCCTATGGACACTCGGCGGTATACGGGGGTTGCGAATGCAATATTACAGCATTGTGTACACACCATATTGAGATAGTTGCCTTGCACGCTGTTACGACGCACAGGTTAATACAACACATTGTTATTTCTTGCAGGTTCAACAATTACCTTGTAGCGATGGTGAACAAAAATATACTACCCCTGCAGATTAAGGTCCCTTTCCTCGGAGAGTTTCCGTATCTTTCGAAGGGGTTGAAGTATAACCTGGAATTGCTGTTGTTTTGTAAGTATCTTGTCAATTAATTATGTCGATTTAGAGGTGTGTGGGACGCATCACCAATATGAAACCTTTATTTGATATCTAATAATAATACGTACACGATTATTGTACAAGATGTTTGTAAATATTATATGTAAATAAATCGATAAAATAATCATAATCTATAAAAAAAATTATACTTTGTTTATTGGTTCAGATGTAGTTCACTTATCTAATGAACACTGTTTACAATGTTCAATATTATTAATAATAAATTATTTCTATTTACAAAATATTACTTTTAAATGATTTTTATATATTAATATTATTAATAAAATGTACACAGGTGGGTAATTCAAATATTTCGAATTTTTTGTCATCTTCAGTGAAAATCTGTTATAATATACGAGTAAAATATAATATATGGTGCTGATATTTTTTTGACATATGAACCTCTCGGTTGATATGTTGATTTTTTTTAATGTTGATATTTGAGGAGGTTAAGAACAAAAGGTCACAAATCCACTTTAGGTTTTTTTTCAGAAAACACAAATAACATAATGGTCCCTTTACAGAACTTATTACAGCAATTACAACAATTACAGAAATATTTATTTTAATTTCATATAAAAATACTATTCGCAGAGATCATTCGTATCATACAAAGATTAAGAAAAAATTGTGCAGTAGAATAAGGAATACATGGATTTGAATTTTGGATTTGTGCCTTTTTGTACTGGAGTAATAATTTGTATATGGATTTGTTACCTTTTGTTCACATATGTGCCCCACAAAATTACAAAATAATTAAAAATGTTACTTTTAGAACCACAGGGCGGCATTATGCACCGAAATTGGTTTGTATTTGTTGCCCTTATCTATAAATAGTAATTTATACGTTTAATTAACTAGTATGTACTTATATGTAGTGTATATTATAGTATATTATAGTTATTTTCCTTATATTATATTTTACATTCCCACACTCAAGTCTTTTGCTACTACCTACTTATATCTCACAACATACGACTCTCAAACATCCAAAGGTTGACTGGGAGAAATCCCTGTAAGGGATAAGTCCGCCTTTGCCCCTCATGTAAATTTCTTATTGTGTGTTTATGTTAAATGTTTTTTGGAGCAATAAAGTATTTCTATCTATTTATCTAACCCTTTTGATGTAAAGTGATCGAAGAGGAATAATTTAGTGTTGATTTTTTCGGATTTGTTACCTTTTGAACCAAATGTCACTTTTTGGTAGCTAAAATCAATCGGATTTGAGAACATTTTGATAATTACAAGCTGTGGAATCGATGCAATTCAGCATTTTAAATAAAAAATAAAATATAAAATGAAAACTGTCTAAAGTGGATTTGTGACCTTTTGTTCTTAACCTCCTCATTTAATCCTGGGGAATGATGCGCGCCTAGGTTCCATATGTATGATGATTCCCATTTCTTTGAGTGGTGGACTGAATTATTTAATGAGGCGGACGGTGAAGCATTGATTGAATGAAAATTGATGGTTATGACAGTGTGTTGGGTTGGGAAGAGGCGAGTTTACTGAGGTGGATGTGAACCTGTGGTGATTGATCCTAATGTGTATTGGGTTGATGGTTGAGCCTATGTAGTATGAGGTGCAATGACGGCATTCCAAGATGTTATACACATGAAGATGTTTTGCAGGTTGAGTATGGCTGGGACTTGTATGATTGTGTAGAGTTTGTTGGATGAATGATAGTGTTGGTGTTGATGAGATCACAGGTTTTACAGCGTTTTTGGTTGCAGGGTGTGGTACCGGATGATGATGATGTGCATGAGTTTATGTTTTCTTGGGGTGGTTTATTTTTGACGTGATGACGTCACATCTTATAAATTGATGAGCACCGGCTGCACGCACGAAAGCGTGTCACGTTGATATTCAAAGTTACCATGGAAACGTCTTAAGAAGTAAAGCTGTCAAGATCAGAAAACAGAAGTTTTGATGGCCAGTCACAAGATGATTAATCTTTCTACTGGAAATAGAAACTACTGATCTTTGCTCTATGTACTACGATTATTCCACGTCATCACGTAAAACTATCGTCCGTAAACCGACTTTACAGACAACCAATTTTTTTTTTGATAGTATACAGAGTGTTTCAGGATAAGCTTGAGAAACTTCAGGAATAGAAAGTACTCATTATTAGAAGAAAAAAATCCTTATGACTCAAATCGAAATTCCGTATTTTTTTTTTTCATACAAAAGTTGAAAATTGTCATAAAAACTTGATGGACAGTGAGATTTGGCAACAGTGCTGTCTAGGTCTAGGGAGTGCAATGACCTAGCTAGTCCCCTTTTTCTTTTGTTGTCATCACAGAGCATCAAATACATACCGCGCGCGCCCCCTACTAGAGACGCCGTAAGCGATAATATTTGAAACCCAAAAACTACACGCAGTGCTGCTAGCTCTTCGTATGTGTGTGTGTGTGCCAGTATCGACACTACACACAAAGAGGAGCAAGTTAGGCACACGCACAAAACAAATGCACACGCACAACACACATATGTAAGTCATAGGCCACGCCCACAGGCTTCAACGCCGTTGTAGAGAAATCGCGCTCAGGGCGCCTCTAGGAGGGGCGCGCGCATTTGATGCTCTGTGGTTGTCATTCAAATTAAAGTGTTTGGAATTTACCTACATGAAGTTACATTCTACTAGTTAAGCATGTAAGTTACCTAGTAATTTTATATTTATTTAATAAAGGTAGGCATTAACCGTCCACCAAAGCTCGATGAAACGATTTTAACCAAAAAGTACTATAAAATGACCGAATTGGGAAAAGGTTTCAGAGCTTTCGTCTTCAAATATGGACCCCTTTCTAACCCTGAAGTTACGAAACCCTATCCTGAAACACTCTGTAGATAGGTTCGGTTTTTGTTTAAAAACCACGTTACGCGGTTTATGTAAAAGGTGTTTGGTTAATACAAGTTGAACAACTCTAAAGTAAAACAAAAAAGAAATTACAAAAAAAGAGACCAATTAGGTGGCGGTACCTACCGATCCCTCCGAACCGCACTTGGCCGGTTTTTTTATCCAAGAGAGGAGCCAATAAAAAAATTGACAATAACAACAAAGGATTGCTTTCAGATTGGCCGCTGAGTCCATGGGAGAACCGTTGGCAGCTTCAAGAGTGCTACAAAGACCTGTCGAACAGGCTGACACTGGCGCGCCAGTTGGAGAGGCGCATCGTGATACTGGCGCTCCTCAACTTGCTGCTGTCACCGCTCATACAAGCCTGGCAGATACTCTATTTCTTCTTCAGTTACGCAGAGGTACATACGAGCATATATACAGGGTGTCCCAAAACTCAACGTCAAGCGGGAACCAGGGAGTAGGCCAGTTTATGACTAGCCAGGGAAAAATAAGAAAAAAAATCTGAGTCATTTATTTTTTTAGAAAAAATTTAAATGAATATTTTTTTTGGTAAAACTACAGGCATTTTGCTTTTATTTGGGATACTGATCTGAGTTATTTAACCTACCAATAAAAACAAATTAACAATTATATTTGCAAATTTGTAGCCGCAGTACCTAAAAATGCTCTCTAGACACTACACGGAGGATCTGCCCGAGATTAGTGTCTATGAGATAAAGGCTGCCTTGAAAGGACTCAAAAAACACAAGGCTCCAGGTGAAGACGGGATAACGACGGAGCTTCTAAATGCTGGCGGACGACCGATCTTGAAAGAACTGCAGAAACTTTTCAATGCAGTTCTTGAAAGTGGTGTAGTTGCGGCCGCATGGCGAAATAGTGTCGTTGTCTTGTTTCACAAGAAGGGGATAGGGCGAAGTTGAAAAACTATCGACCTATCTCACTTCTCAGCCACGTGTACAAGGTCTTTTCGAGAGTCATCACGAGTCGGCTGACACAGAGGCTGGATCAGTACCAGCCTCGTGAGCAAGCTGGATTTAGGAAAGGATACGGCACCATGGACCACATATTTACTGTGCGACAAGTGGTGCAAAAGTGCGAGGAATACAACAAGCCGCTCTTCCTAGCCTTCGTCGACTATGAGAAGGCGTTCGACTCAGTTGAAAAATGGGCTGTCGAAAACTCCTTCCTTAGGTGCAGAATCGACCACCGCTACATCGAGGTACTCCGAAATCTGTATCGGTCCGCGACGATGACTGTGAGGCTCCACGAAAATACCCAACCCATCCCCCTTAGTAAGGGCGTAAGGCAGGGGGATGTGATCTCACCCAAGCTCTTCACGAACGCATTAGAAGATGTGTTCAAGACGCTTGAGTGGGACAACATGGGTATCAACGTAAATGGAGATCTTCTCAGTCATCTGCGCTTCGCCGATGACATTGTCCTTCTGTCAAATTCCCGAGATCAGCTTCAGACCATGCTGGAAGACCTCTATACAGCGTCGATGAAGGTGGGTCTGAAGATGAACCGGGACAAAACCAAGGTCATGGCGACCGAGGTTATGACGGGAGGACAAATCGTTATTGACGGAGAAGTGATCGAACAGGTTGAAGAGTACGTATATCTCGGTCAAATTCTGCGGCTTGGTAGACAAGGTCTGCTAAAGGAGGTCGAGAGACGAATTCAACTGGGTTGGGCTGCCTTCGGAAAGTTAAAATTCGCCCTGAGGTCTGATCTTCCGCAAAATTTAAAAACCCGTATATATGACCAGTGTGTCCTCCCGGTTATGACGTACGGGTGTGAAACGTGGACGCTGACGGTCGGTGTTGTCCAAAGGTTGAAAGTTGCCCAGCGAGCAATGGAGCGAGCCATGCTGGGAATAACGCTACGTGATATGGTGCGTAACGAGGCAATCCGCCGACGCACCAAAGTAGTCGATATTGGATACCGGGTGGCTAAGCTCAAGTGGCAATGGGCTGGGCACGTCAGCCGAAGAGACGACGACCGCTGGAGTAACCGTGTCCTACACTGGCGGCCGTGGACAGGAAAACGGAGTGTGGGAAGACCACCCGCCAGGTGGGACGACGACATCAAGTACGTCGGCGGAAAGCAGTGGTTCCGTACCGCTGAAGGCCGGGAGGACTGGAGGAAAATTGGAGAGGCGTATGTCCAGCAGTGGACGCTTACACGCTGACTGACTGACTGACTGACTGACTGACTGACCTAAAAATGTTGTTTCTAAATATTTATTTAAAAATAACACTTAAAAATTTTGTACGAGAAATTTTCAAAAAATGCTCACATCATAAAAAACAAATGACTCCGATTTTTTTTTTCTTATTTTTCTCTGGGTAGTCATAAACTGGCCTACTCCCTGGTTCCCGCTTGACGTTGAGTTTTGGGACACGTTGTATACAGTTGCGGCTGGTCCTAAAGTGCGCTCGTGCGCCGCACTACCATACCACGAGAAGTCTTCATTCACATCACTCAAAATAAATAATATCTTACCAAAGAGTTTGTATAACACTAAGTGAGTACCCGCCTATTACTGTTAGTTCTAGTATGTATAATTTGTATATTCTGTCTTTTTTAAGTTTTAAGTTTTTTAGTTTTATGATGTCTTCCTTCAACCATATCTAGGCATCCTAGCTAGGCATATGCTGAGCCGCTACCCATTGACATATTGCACTTAGGTTGTACTGATAAGATTAAATGCATGTAAGTATAATGTAAAAAGTGTATGTGTGTAAATAAAAATACATACATACATACATACATAGCGTCACACCTGTTTCCCGGTGGGGTAGGCAGAGACAACGGATCTCCAAGTGCCACGATCCTGACACACCTCTGCTGCCTCTTCCACTCACATAATGTTCTTCATGCATGCTTGTCGGTTACGGGTACTAAGCACTTGCCCCTTTTTGAGCACATGCCCGATCTGGTCTAGGTACGTGCGTCTAGGGCGACCATTCCCGACTCTTCCACTCACATTTGCTTCATAAATTTCTTTCGTTAGTCTCCTATCATCCATTCTTCCAACATGAACGAACCACCGAAGCATCCCTTTCTCAATCCTTGTCACTAAATAATAAATATAATATAATAATAAATATAATAAAAATATGTTATTCTAATTCTTATTCTATTGGTTGCAGTTGATAAAGAGATCGCCGGGATCGCTGGGGCTTCGGACGTGGTCTCTGTACGCGCGGATAGCGCTGAGGCACTTCAACGAGCTGGACCACGAGCTGCAGGACCGGCTGAGCCGCGCGCACAAGCCTGCAACCAAGTACCTGGCCAGCTTCTCATCCCCCATCACCACAGCCATCGCCAAGTGAGTTTATCCATACTATATATAAGGTGTTTCGTTAGTCATGTCAATAACTTCGGGAGGGTTACATACGCACTCAAACACTTTACGCAAAAAATTGGTTGTCTTTAAAGTCGGTTTACGGACGATAGTTTTACGTGATTGATAACGTCATAAAGAAACACAGCTATAAGAATTACCGTATTTTTTCGTACGGAAGGAAGGTGTGGAACTCAGCTTGCGATGGCTTCACCGAACATATCCGGGTCCATCGGCAGTAGAGGAGGGTGTTAATCGAGGTCGGGACTAGCGAGTGGCCACTCTAAATTACCGCTTCCGTACGCCGTACATTTGTCGATTTCTAGCCTCGATTACCGTACGATACGAAAATTACCGTACGTTTGGCAACACTACCGCTTGGGCAGATTGTGCCTCTCTATCGCTTGTTACGCGCTCTCGTTTGCACACACAGGCTCAGATGGAACGTGACGAACGTGATCAAATAAATAGCTGTAAAAACCAATCATAGCTACCTTGTGACTCACTTACAACAAACAGCTGTTCTGCGTTTGAACATAGTACGGTCATTGACCCCGTACAATGCATGTTACCTACTGTTACACACAGGTTAATGTTTAGGTAGCAAACATGTTTTGTTAAATTTCTCGAAAAGTAATGCTAAAAAGATATAATTTTTTTTGCGTCACCTGTTTATTTGAGTGTGTATGTAACCCTCCCGAAGTTATTGAAATGACTAACGAAACACTTTATATAGGGTGTTGTAACGGCCAGTACATAATTTCGCCAGCGCAATCCTCATGTTTTCCGAGACAAAAAAGTGAATAAAGTTTTTCTCTAAAGTGTCTAGTTTTGAAGATATAAATGTTTGAAATTTATGTTTTCGTCTAGTGTTATTTGACGCGCGCGGGGGGAGGGTGCTGGCGCGGGAACGGTCAGGGTCGAAAACTCACACCGCTCCGCCGCCGCGCATCTTCTCTATCCGCACACTCGTCCCTGCTCGCTCACTCACCGCGCGCCTTTCATTCCCACGTTCGCTTGAAACTTTAGATCCTTTTTACACTAAATTAATCAATTCGTTTGTATGAAAACTGTAACTTTTTATTTTAAGGGAATTCAGAAAAAAGTTTTTAAACTTTTTTGTTACTAATAATCCCAATAATCATTTCCTAAATTGAATGTAGTGGCCGTTACAACATTCTGTATATTTTTTTATGGAAACTGACACGGTTGGCTAAAACATCCATGATGTCAGCCCGTACACTGCAGTCCAGCTACACTGAACTGGACAGAAAACGCGAACTATTATACATACACGAACTTTTGTCCGCGGCTTCGCTCGCGTGAAATTCGTATTTAAAAAAAAGAAAGTAAGTGAGCCCGCTACTGTACCTTTATTTCGGCGCGCGGAACAATTCGGTTTGTATGAGAGCCACATCTTAGTAACCGGAACTGCATTTTGTTTAGCCTATCCTGTATCGCGTGTAGCTAAATGTGCTTGTACTTTTCATCGATTTCGGATGATCGGTTTAAGAGTTATGGAGCTATACCCGTACCTATACATACATACAGAATATATTTCTAAAAATCATCAATTTAGTTTTAGCATCATACATAGATTCTACAAACGCAGTATTTATCATCTAGGTTTATCTATCATCACTGGGAGACTGGGTTGGTATCACCGTACTGGATGTATGATGGCCGCATAGCAGCCTCGGTTGTGTTCTCCTCCAGTCCAGTATAGCCAGCAATCCAGGGAAATCTCTGGTATGGCACCTACCTTCTCGGTGGTTATATTGGCTGGTCGGAGCAGGCGCTTTGGCCCCTCCGATTACATAAAAAAAAACAGTGTGTGAACATTTTTGTTTTTTTTGTTTAAACAGGTACATAGCGTTCCTGTCTGCGAGTGTGCTGGGCGTACTCGTGGTACTGTCCGTATACGACGAGGACGTACTCACCGTGGAACACGTGCTCACTCTCATCACCATACTGGGATGCATCCTCGCGGGAACACGGTCGGTCTATTCTCATTTTCTCGTTTGCTCGTTTAAAAACTATACAGCAATAGTTTGACTGTCAGGCATTCTTGTAGTTGAAATACACAAAAATATATTTTTTATATGTCATAACTATAAATTTACAATTTTCTGATTTTTCCTTTACCTGTGCTGTGAGACCTTGCTTCTTGCCAAATTTCATGATTCTAGGTTAACGGTAAGTACTCTATAGGTTTTGATTTGATTTGCCAGAAGTAAAATATTTAACATAAATGGTCTTAAATTCTGATTGCGTTGACTTAGCAGCTTAAATTTTTTACACATCCAAGGTAGATAGGTACCGTATTTGATATCAATTTCAACTTGATACCTCTAACCTTTTCTGAGAAAAAACGGTCTTGACAGAGATTTGACAGTCTTCCGGCGAGTGTACACCCCCCTATAATCTGGGAATCATCAAAAGGCGTGTCAATAAATGAGATGACAATCTTTTTGTCCGCCTCATAGCCGGCATGGCGCGTGGTTTCACGAGGAATGGTGTTATTGGCTGTGCCTGATCTTCCGTTGAAGTATTGGGAATAGACACGCGCGCCGGCTGTCTATAAAAAAAAAGACAGACATACGGACAACAAATTGATCCTATAAGGGTTCAGTTTTTTCATCTTTTGAGGTACAGAACCCTAAAAATAGGTAACGACTTGTAGCGGTACGCTACACCGCCGCCTGGCGGTGCGGCAAGAGTACAAATAATACTTTCCATATGGCAATATAATGGAGAGCGCTGATTGGTCGGCAGAGAGAAATGTCGTCGACGCGGATCGCGCGCGCTCACGCCGCTGGCATCTAGGTAGCTATGCTCTTCAAAACTAGGTTGATAATTTACTTCGACATCTACTATGGGCGTTAGCATCTACTACTGGGTACGTTAGCCAAAGGGACGACGACCGTTGCAGTAACCGTGTCCTACACTGGCGGCCGCGGACAGGAAAACGGAGTGTGGGAGGACCACCCGCCAGGTGGGACGACGACATCAAGTAAGTCGGCGGAAAGCAGTGGTTCGTATCGCTGAAGGCCGGGAGGGCTGGAGGAAAATTGGAGACGCGTATGTCCAGCAGTGGACGCTTACACGCTGACTGACTGAATAGACCCTAAGACGACAATGGAAGGGCCGAGAATAATACTCGTATTAGTGCGAACAATGATTTGTTCATGCATTTCACTTATCACTAAAATTGTAAGCTAGAGCGGAAGTTGTGCGTCATTTCAATTTTGTTAATCTTTGAAATTCAATGGGCTGGACTTAAATACAGCGCTGACTAGATTCAGCATCCTCTGAATCGTGTCCAGTCCTTTTTTAAATATTTCCTTGTTATTTCGTGATGTTTAAATGTGTATCAATATGTAAGATCAGTGGCGGCTGCTGACCTATGGGACTGGGTGTGCGCTAGGTACTTAGTACTATACCCAAACGTGAATCTAATGGATACCGCGGTCTTGACTTATTTGCTAAAATTATGTACCCACCCAGAGGCATAATTGCTCGAAGAACCAAAGCGACACTTCACTGCGCGCGCAGTGGCCACGAGCGAGCCGCGGTCGGGGTGCGCGCGAGGCGTGCGTGCCCGGCGCGCGCGCCCGCGCCCGCCCGGCCAGACAGCGTGCGGTACTGTTATTAATGTTTGTGTCGGTGTCGCGTCCTTGTCGCGCCGGGCAATGAAGAAAACTTCACAATGTACATGTTAACTGACGAAAAGTCGTTCAAACTGCTAAAAAACTGATTTGCAAAACATCCCGGCGCGGCGGCGCGTCGATTGTCGGTCGACGTGTCACGCGACGACGGGTCTCGCTCGCCCCGAACTGAGATGGCGCGGCGCGGCAAACAACGCCTGCCTAGCTCTTTAGGTGATTCAATTTTTTGACTTTAACTAAAATAGCGAAATATTGTCGTAACGCATATTTTATAAATTACCATTCGAATATGTATCAAATCGATATTCGAATAATTCAAATATTCAATTGCAAACTCGATCTGTTATATATAAGAAACACCCATATTCCAAAAATGGACTCGCCTGTCGAGTCGTGCAACAGCGTACATACATGTAGGTACTTAGCGCTTGTGTGTGTGTGACTTCGACGCAGAGTTTGGATCGCCCCCGCCGCGCCCGCGCGCTCCCGCCCGCATGTGCCCGCGGTCGGGTTCACGATCTCGGCTTACTTCGGCTCATCGTCGGCTGGCTCGGTCGCGACGTGTCGCACGCGCGCCTATCCACAATATACTGTCCTTCTTTTTCCGTCGTGTGTCACACGCAGAATGCAACCTTGTTCCACACATAATCGTATGAAGAGTGTTTTGTTTCACGCGGCGGGGCAGCGGCGTTTGACATTTTCTCATAGTAACACGTTCGCGGTGTTTTGTCATGCACACGGCGGCGAGCTCGGCGGCGATACGTAGTAAGTAGTACGTATTACGTACAGCAAAATCATGCCTTGTTGTCTAGGAAATAGGAACGAATTCAGTTTGATATTTTTACTTCGATCGGTGATAATCATGGAAATGTTTAATATTTTAATTTATTTATTTCTTTCGGGTGAAGGCGCTGTTTTGTGGTAGTGCGACGCACGAGTGCACTTAAGGGCCAGCCGCCACTGTGTAAGATTAATAATAGATTAATAGAATAATAGATAAATAATAAGAGATTACACCGCGATTTAAACATCCCAACTGTAAAAGAAGAAACAAAAACACAAACAATTCAATACAAAGTGAGAATACAAAACCACCCCAACGGACTGGCTTGCGAATTAATGGAAGACAAGATTACCTTCAGTAGACTAAAGAGGAAAGCTCCACAAGATCTACTCTACTGAGAAGACATTAATATAAATACGGGTGTAATCAATGGATACTACTACATGGATACTGATCTGTAATATAATAGCCTCCTACTACAAAAAACTTTCCTTTGTAATACAAGTAAAAGGCGAAACGGAGAAGATACCGGAAATTCGTTACGGCATAGGACTTTTCCAGGGTTGCTGCCTCTCTCCTGTTACATTTAACATTGTTATCAACATTCTAATTGATACGCTTGTCGTAAAAGAAAACAAATGGGGATACAGGTTCAAATATGGAGACACATATATGGCGGCCATCCTGGCATTTGCGGATGATATTACGCTGTTAACCCGCAATCCAAAACAAAATCAGGCGCTTCTTAAGGTGGTAGATGACTATTGTGAATGGACTAAAGGGATGAAGATAAAACCAGCGAAGTGCTACTGTTTGAGCTTAACCAGGAAAGGTTCAAAGTTTACCTCGAGCAATCCAGGTCTGACAGTAGCCGGAAAACCAATCGCAACCGTGGCTGATGAAGCTCCTTTTAAATTCTTGGGAAAAAGGATCACCAGCAGAGGAAAGGAGCATCCTACTGATTATATTGTCCAGCTTTTCGAAGAGAGCCTCCGCCAAACTGACAATCTTCCCCTCCTGGGTACACAAAAGGCATGGATTTACGATAACTACCTGACATCAAAACTTTCATGGCCATTTCTCGTCTACGACTTCACAAAGCAAAACCTGACTAAATTAGACTCGTATGTGACCAGATTCCTGAAATCATGGTTTGGACTGGCTCACCCGGCTGACTCGTCAACGCTATACAAATCTCACAATAACTTTGGACTGAACATTAAGAAACCGTCGATATTTTATCAAAAGGCGAGAATAGCCAAACGATGTATACTCAAAGACTCCAATGATAGCGCTATTCAAGCCTTACCCAACACATCACTATCAGATGAACTGGAATCGAGACTCGACTTCTACAAATCATTCCAAGTTGGTACACGCACCAATAGATCTGGATTGGGCATAGAAACAGCAAAGTCTGATAAAGAAATACTGAAAGGTTTTGCTCAGGAGGACATGGAACAAGGCTTCAAACTTCACGCCTTAAACCTAGAAATGCAGAATGATTGGCTAACAGTGGGTGACTTCTGCATCCCTCCTGCATTGAAGTGGAAATCCATAATATACAACTGGTCCCCTGAGCTGCTTAAGTTCTACTTAAATGCATTCCAGCTTACTCTCCCCGACCCGAGTAACCTAGTTAGATGGGGGAAATCTACAAATAGACTATGCCCGTCATGTAAGGAGTTCGTAGGCACGGCCAAACATTTGTTATGCGGATGCAAAATACTACTTGAGCGAGGCCAGTATTCCTACCGTCATGATAAAGTCCTCCAAATCATCAGAGAGGCCATCAACCTGTCAATTGCACGGACCAGGAAAGGGCAAACCATTAGCGTCTTCCAGAAGGTCAACTTTGTGAAACCTGGAGCCAATAAGCTGCCCAAAGATAGGACTAAACCTTCTTCAATTTTGGGAGCAGCAAAGGATTGGGAATTGTTGATGGACACACATGAGAAGCATTACCAAATGCCTTCGGAAATCTGTACCACAGCATTAAGGCCGGATATACTCATATTCTCAAAAGCGACAAAGCATGTAGTACTTGTTGAACTTACAGTTCCATGGGAAAGTAACATACCGAAGGACCACAACATCAAGCTTAACAAGTACTGCAACTTAGTAGACCGGATTGTGAGAAACGGATTCAAGACTGATCTCTTCGCTGTGGAAGTCGGAGCAAGAGGACTACCAGCGAAGTCGCTCTACAGTCTCTTCAAGAATCTAGGGCTCCCAAGATCGACGCTAAGCTCATATATGGAGAGAGCTTCGAAAACGTCACTGGAAGCATCCTACAGAATATGGATAGGTAGAGAGAGGGAGGTCGAGAGTGGGACTGGTGGTTTCCCCGCGTCCTAGTCAACGCAGACTAGCTGACGAGGGCTTGACGCGAGCCGAAACGTGAAGCATGCGCGGGAAACTTAGAGTGGCCACTCGCTAGTCCCGGCCTCGATTAATACCCTCCTCTACTGCCGATGGGCCCGGATATGTTCGGTGAAGCCATCGTAAGCTTAGATCCACACCTTCGTGCAAGACAACTAACATTTATAACCTACTGTTGAATGTCAAATTCCTGACAGCTTGCAGTATCATAAGGAGATTAAAAAAAAATATGTAATAAAATAATGTAATGTTGTAGGGGAAAAAATAAAATTTCTTATTTCATCTTTGTGCAGAGCGCTGATAATGGAGGAGGACGGCCGGTACATGACGGGCGCGGCTGTGGGCGAGGAGCTGCTGGTGCAGGTATTGGGTCACGTGCACTACCTGCCGGCTGACTGGCGCGGGCGAGCGCACACGCAGGCAGTCGCGCAACACTTCCAGCAGCTCTTCCAATTCCGCGCGGTAAGCCTGCGCACAGTACCTTCCACCTAGCCGGCAGTAAATAGCCGCGTACTGACTGAGCGCGGCATACGGCGAGGCTGCCTCGGCCGTATGCCGCGCGAAGATTTGTCGCGCGAGGCTGCCTCGCTACAAAACCAAAGCCTCGCGAGGAAAAGCCGAGCCATAATTTAAATAAGTTTTAAGCACAATTCCTTACCCATGTCGCGAAAGAGCGAGGCACATAACGTCCGTCTTGAGTGCGCGCGGCAAATGGACTGAGGCTCCTTTGAGCGCGACAAAAAACCGACAGAGGGCGAATGGGTCGAGGCAACGCACGCCCGAGGCCGCGCGTGCGTTTGTCTCGGGCGAGCCGAGGCTGCCTCGCGCGGCAGCCGCGCTCAGTCAGTATGTGGCTATTAATGTACATCACACTTTTTTAGTTTTTTGTTTTATAAAATCCGGTATGGGTGGCTGAGTCGGAGGGGCCAAAGCGCAAGCTCCAGCCAGCCAATATCACCTCCGAGAAGGTAGGTGCCTTACCGGAGACTTCCCTGGATTGCTGGCTCTGAACTAGAGGAGAGCACAGCTGCTATGCGGCCATCTTACATCCAGTACGGTGGTACCTACCCAGTCGGCTACAATTTGCCACCAGTAAGGGGCAAGAGAAGGGACCTACAGATTTAAACCGGTTCCGAATGGTGAAGCAGCAGGTGCAGGTATCCACGTAAAACTCATTGGTACACGCCGAACGGTTTCGAACCTCGGACCTCTCGCATGAGAAGCTGATTCCCTGACCACTCGGCCACCCGCCGCTTATAGAAAGAGACAATCCGGTTGTAGAGCGTCGTCCCTGTCGCACAGCGAGGTGCGAGTTCGCGCGACAGGGACGACGCTCTACAACCGGATTGTCTCTTTCTAAAGCTCGATGTTCATTATTTACTGTCGGGTACTGTACTTTGTTATTACCTATTTCATCCATTTATTTACACATGATATTTTACATATATTTTGATGTAGCTTTTGTGTCTCTTGCCTTTTTGCTCACAGCTCAGGCCGCCGGTGACGTAGTGTTATGATGTATAGAACCTAAAACCATCTTGAAAAGTGACAGAATGTTACAATGAAAACCGATAATGTAAATCGATAATGTGGTTCTCGATACTGATATTCATATATTATTGACGTGCGAAACTACGCTTTATATATTAGGATACGATTGCACTGTCAATTGCACGGACCAGGAAAGGGCATACCAGTAGCGGCTTCCAGAAGGTCAACTTTGTGAAACCTGGAGCCAATAAGCTGACCAAAGATAGGACTAAACCTTCTTCAATTTTGGGAGCAGCAAAGGATTGGGAATTGTTGATGGACACACATGAGAAGCATTACCAAAATATGCCTTCGGAAATCTGTACCACAGCATTAAGACCGTATATACTCATATTCTCAAAAGCGACAAAGCATGTAGTACTTGTTGAACTTACAGTTCCATGGGAAAGTAACATACCGAAGGACCACAACATCAAACTTAACAAGTACTGCAACTTAGTAGACCGGATTGTGAGAAACGGATTCAAGACTGATCTCTTCGCTGTGGAAGTCGGAGCAAGACGACTACCAGCGAAGTCACTCTACAGTCTCTTCAAGAATCTAGGGCTCCCAAGATCGACGCTAAGCTCATATATGGAGAGAGCTTCGAAAACGTCACTGGAAGCATCCTATAGAATATGGATAGGTAGAGAGAGGGAGGTCGAGAGCGGGACTGGTGGTTTCCCCGCGTCCTAGTCAACGCAGACTAGCTGACGAGGGCTTGAAGCGAGCCGAAACGTGAAGCATGCGCGGGAAATTTAGAGTGGCCACTCGCTAGTCCCGGCCTCGATTAATACCCTCCTCTACTGCCGATGGGCCCGGATATGTTCGGTGAAGCCATCGCAAGCTTAGATCCACACCTTCGAATGTAAAAATATAAAAACATATATAAATTAAACATAAAACAAAACGAAACTTCCACTACCTGAACTGTGGGGCGGCACCAGGCTACCTACCGATGGTCGGGTCCTGTGGAGAGGAATTTCCGAAAATTCTTGCTGAAAATTCTACAATGCCGCGGGGAAAAGCCAGTAAATAAAAAAATGTGTGCGGTGATGCCGCCGAGAGGGCGGAGTTCGTCACCGGCGAGTGTGATATACGAACGTTGTTAAAAATAAATTGTTTTTATTACAAAATATTTGTTTGAATGAATTTTTTATATTGATATTATTAATAAAATGTGCACAGGTTAATTCAAATATTTCGACTTATGTCCAGGATGAAATATTATTCATTAAAAAAAAAACCAAAACATCACCTCTCATGTCAAAAAAATATCAACACCATTTTATATTATATTGCATATTATAATTTTCACTGAAGACGACATAACGATGGCTTAATCTGCAAATCGGACAACTTCATTTTTGGGGGGTATGGACATTTTGTTGGTCTAAATATTATCTTGCAAAGCTATCAACTCCGAAAATCCTAAGTTTCAGAAAATACAGACCGCACAAATATATTGCAACTCTATCCCATATTGGTTGCAACACCGAAATTGTGACAACTCCGCTGTTGGTGACAGAGCTGTGCGTTTGTAGCATAGAAAAATATTCTTAAAAATTCTAATATTACTTAATTATAAAAATATTCTATATAAAAATAAAAATTCTAAGACATTGTTGTGTGTGCATTGAGTGCTCGGTAAGTAGATCTATCACTATAAAGTATTATTTTTGACCGTGCTTACGATTGTAAGCAATATAACCCTCACATAATTTGGTATTGGAGTTGGACGATTTTCCGAAAGTGTAAAATAGTGAATTTGAATTTCATCTGGGGAGTTCATTCTCATTTTTCATCAATCAGTTTTTTCGCTCTCCAGTAAAATTACCCAAAATGGAGTTGTCCGATTTGCAGATTAAGCCATCGATGAGTCGAAATATTTCAATTAACCTGTGTACATTTTATTAATAATATCAATATAAAAAATTCATATGAACGTTGTATAATTCTACAGGTGTACTTGCTGTTTGAGCTACTCAGCCCGATACTGTGCCCGCTGGTTCTGTACAAGATGCGTTCGCGCTCCCTCGACATCGTGGATTTCTACAGAAACTTCACGGTCTCGGTGCTGGGCATCGGGGACGTCTGCTCGTTTGCACAGGTAGGTCATTTTTAGGTTTCCGTATCAGGTACGGGACCCTATTACTAAGCCTACGCCGTCTGTCTGTCTGTCTGTCTGTCTGTCTGTCCGTCCGTCCGTCTGTCTATCCGTTCATCCGTCTGTCCGAGGGCTGTATCTCTTGAACCGTAATAGGTAGCCCGTTGAAATTTTCACAAAAAAATTGTTATTATGGCCGATATAACAACAAATAATAAAAATAAGAAAAAGTAAAAAATTCACGGGGGTTCCCATAGAAGAAACCAAAAAGTGTATGGGTGTACGCGCGCGCGCCATCTACCGAATCCATAAAAAAAAGCATGACACTAATATGAAGCATTTCATAACACGCCATCTAGATGGCGTGAGTAGCGCTAGCCGTGACATGGCGATACGGGACCCTCGGTGCGCAAGTTCGACTCGCACTTGACCATTTTTTTTTGGTTTTTTTTAAAATCTTTATTTGGATAGGACTTAACCGCCTTGCGACTATGCCAGCCCCATGTCAGTCAGTCAGTCAGTCAGTCAGTCAGTCAGCGTGTAAGCGTCCACTGCTGGACATACGCCTCTCCAATTTTCCTCCAGTCCTCCCGGCCTTCAGCGATACGGAACCACTGTATGTACCGTGTGGGGTCGGTACTTAAAAAGAATAGCCCCACTGCATCTCTCCCCGTCGCATGTCGTAAAAGTCGACTAAGGGATAAGAAAATTCGTCAGCCTCGGTAGCTCAGTGGCGCGGTTGGTTAGTCAACTGTTATTAAGCAACGCTGAGCGCGGTCAGTGATTTGATGGGTGACCGCTCGACCGTTGGAGGCTGACCGTGGTTCGGATTCCACGTTAAACTGTAGGTCCCTTCCCTTCTTACTTTACTAGGTGGTAGGGTTTATCCCGGCCGGGTTGGTACCACCGCACTGAACGAAACGTCGGTCGAAACGGCTATGTAAATAGTTCGTGTTTTCCGTCCAGTTTAGTGTAGCCGACATGAAATGAAGGGAAGCACTGACATGGCACCTAGTTCACCCTGTGTTATGGGCTGACATCACGGATGTTGTAGGTGATGTAGCCAACCGTGTCAGGTTCCATAAAAAAAAAAAAAAAAAAAAAAAAAAAACCACTGATTTCCGCCGGCGTACTTGATGTCGTCGTCCCACCTGGCGGGTGGTCTTCCCACACTCCGTTTTCCTGTCCACGGCCGCCAGTGTAGGACACGGTTACTCCAACGGTCATCGTCTCTTCGGCTAACGTGCCCGGCCCACTGCCACTTGAGCTTAGCCACCCGGTGTCCAATATCGACTACTTTGGTGCGTCGGCGGATTGCCTCGTTACGCACCATATCACGTAGCGATATTCCCAGCATGGCTCGCTCCATTGCTCGCTGGGCAACTTTCAACCTTTGGACAACAGCGACCGTCAGAGTCCACGTTTCACACCCGTACGTCATAACCGGGAGGACACACTGGTCATATATACGGGTCTTCAGGACGAATTTTAGTTTTCATGCCAGCCCCATAGCACAGCATATATATGGCTAAAGCAGTATGGAAACTAGGCCTATTTGTTAAAATAAGTACCTACGCTCCATTGGAGCGTTAGGGATGTCAATCAAATTTTTTGTAAAATTGTAAAATTATTATTTATTAAAACATTTATTTAGGTTCTGCAATGTAATGATCAAATAATCAATATAATCAATCATCAATAATAAGTTCAAAACGTGGTTGCTATAAATATGAATTGATATACTTTTCTCGACTTTTGTCAACTTTTATTAAATTTTGTAAATTGTTTACAACTTTTGTCAGCTCTTGTCAATTGTAAATGTTGGTCAACTTTTCTCATCTTTTGCCAATTTCAGTCATCTTTTGTCAACTTATATCGACTGTTGTCAAGTCTTGTCAATGTTTGTCAACCTTGGTAAACTTTTGTCAGCTTTCGTCAACATTTGTCATCTTTTGTCAACTTTCATCGACTGTTGTCAACTCTTGTCAATGTTTGTCAACCTTGGTCAACTTTTGTCAACATTTGTCGACTTTTATCATCTTTTGTCAACGTTTGTCAACTTTTGTCTATTTTTCTCGATTTTTATGAAATTATAGCCACTTTCGTCATCTTTTATCAACTTTTGTCATCTTTTGCCAACTTCTGTCACCTTTTGTCAACTTTTATCGACTGTTGTCAACTCTTGTCAAGTTTTGTAAACTTTTTAGAACTTTTATCAACTCTCGGTAACTTATGTCTACTCTTGTCAACTTTTGTCAACATTTGCCAACTTTTGTCAACTTTCGTCAACTTTTGTCGACTTTCGTCAACGTTTGTCTACTTTTATGGCTTTTGTCGACTTTTGTTAACTTATAGCCACTTTCGTCATCTTTTGTAAATTTTTGCCAACATCTATCAGCTTTTGTAAAATTTTAACGACTGTTGTCAACTTTCGGAAATTTTTGTCAACTTTTGCCAACTTCTGTCACTTTTATGAACTTAGGCCAGCTTCCGTCAACTTTTGTCAACTTTCGTCATCTTTTGTCAACTTTTACTAACTTCTGTCAACTTTTAACCACTATTGTCAACTTTTGCCAAGTTCTGTTACTTTTATGAACTTTTGTCAGCTTTCTTGAACTTTTGTCAACTCTTGTCAACGTTTGTCAACTTTCGTCAACTATTGTTAATTAATGTCAACTAAGTATTGTCAACGTTTTTCATATTTTGTCAACGTTTATCAACTTATGTAAACTCTTGTCAACTTTTGTCAACTCCTTGTTAACGAAAGCTGACAAAAGTTCATAAAAGTGACAACAGTGGTTAAAATATGATAAAAGCTGACCAAAGCTGAGAGAAGTTGGCAAAAGTTGACAAAAGATGACGAAAGTGGCTATAAGTTCACAAAAGTCGAGAAAAGTATACAAAAGTTGACAAACGTTGACAAAAGATGACAAAATGTTGACGAAAGTTGACTAAGGTGGTGAACATCCACAAGAGTTGACAACAGTCGATAAAAGTTGACAAAGATGACAAATGTTGACGAAAGTTGACAAAACTTGATCAAGGTTAGGTTGACATTGACACGAGTTGACAACAGTCGATAAAAGTTGACACGGGTCGATAAAAGTTGACAAAAGATGACAAAAGTAGACAAAAGCTGACAAAGGTTAACAAACATTGACAAGAGTTGACAACAGTCGATAAAAGTTGACAAAAGATGACAAAAGTTGACAAATGTTGACGAAAGTTGACCAAGGTTGACATACATTGACAAAAGTTGACAACAGTCGATAAAAGTTGACAAAAGATGACAAATATTGACGAAAGTTGACAAAAGTTGACTAAGGTTGACAAACATTGACAAGAGTTGACAACAGTCGATAATAGTTGACAAAAGGTGACAGAAGTGGGCAAAGATAAGAAAAGTTGACAAAAGTTGACAAGAGTTGACATAAGTTATCGAGAGTTGGCAAAAGTTCTCAAAAGTTTACAAAACTTGACAACAGTCGATAAAAGTTGACAAAAGGTGACAGAAGTTGGCAAAAGATGAGAAAAGTTGACAAAAGTTGACAAGAGTTGACATAAGTTACCGAGAGTTGACAAAAGTTCTCAAAAGTTTACAAAACTTGACAAGAGTTGACAACAGTCCATAAAAGTTGACAAAAGGTGACAGAAGTTGGCAAAAGATAAGAAAAGTTGACAAGAGTTGACAACAGTCGATATAAGTTGACAAAATGTGACAGAAGTTGGCAAAAGATGAGAAAAGTTGACAAAAGTTGTCAATATTTGTCAAAAGTTAATATAAAGTGACAACAGTCGAAAAACGTTTGTAAACATTTTTTTGCATTCTAAAAGATCGTGGACTGTAAGTGGCGCATGCAACAAAAACAAACACGACCACTACTCGGACGCGGCACCCGCGACTGATTGTTTGCGACATTCGCTTCGGGGCCTTGTTGAGGTGTGCGTGTGTGTGAGTGCGTCGTTTCGATCGTTTTGTACGTAGTTTCCATACTGCTTTAGCCATATATATGCTGTGCCCATAGTACCTATTAAACAATTCTCCAAACCATCTCTAGCCTCTGAGAGCTAGAGATGCTTGAAAAAATGTAGTCAGAATTTTGCACTGTTCCATCAGGCTGTAGCCCTAATGCCCTGTGGATTGCAAAAAAAATCATTTTAATCTGCCCAACTTTAATTCAACTCTGTTGTTGTTGTTGCTGTTTTGGTTTGGGGTTGGCTCAAGGCCTGCAAACTAATCCCGCTTGGTTGGGGACCTTCGTGCAAAACCCCGCAGTCTCCAGCTACCCCAGATAGCCTATGTCTTCCATGAAAGCCACAAGTCGACCGGGGTGTCTGCAGGCCGCTTATCCCTTAGTCGCCTTTTACGACATGCACGGGGAGAGATGCAGTGGGACTATTCTTATTAAGTACCGACCCCACACAGTACAATTCAACTCTGTTCACACTCCATTAAAACGTGAAATTTATCTTAAATTTGAGTGAAAAAGCTGTAATTAGATGATAAATTTTTGCATCCGGTGGGCACTTTTGTATAATGGTGTGTGTCCAGATCGAAGTCTTTATATTAATTTTATTTTATGTACCGTGTGGGGCCGGTACTTTAAAAAGAATAGCCCCACTGCATCTCTCCCCGTGTATGTCGTAAAAGGCGACTAGGGGATATGACTCCCTTCTTATATTACTAGGTGGTAGGGTTTAACCCGCCCGGGTTGGTACCACCGCACTGAATGATAGGTCGGTCGAAACGGCTATGTAAATAGCTTGTGTTTTCCGTCCAGTTCAGTGTAGCCGGCACGACCGAAGGGAAGCACTGACGTGGCACCAAGTTCACCCGGTGTTATGGGCTGACATCACGGATGTTGTAGGTGATGTAGCCAAGCGTGTCAGTTTCCATAAAAAAAATTAAAATGCATAGTTTTTTTTATGTTTCCATTTCTGTACGGAAGCCTATTACTATAACTGATGGTGGTATTGTATTGTTCAGCTGGATGTACGGCGGCACGGCAATCCCGAGTGGCAAACTGCTCCGTTCGGCAACGAAACACGAGCAATGAGAGGTAACATTTTTATTTTAATTTATGTTATTAGGTATTTGGAAAACTTTCATCTCGAACAAGCTCGGAGGAACTTGAATCCATTATTCGTTGGCAAGGAATAAGGGATGCAAAGATGCAACTGATTTAAAAACCACTGAGATAAATGTCTAAAAGGAAAAAAAAAATACAATTTAACTAATAGAATGTAAATAGCTACAAAAAATTTCATTAAAATACGAACAAGTTGTGTTGTCATCCGTCTTGTTGGTGACCCAAAACTTACAGATGGTCTGGAGTCCCTGAGTCACAGACGGTTTGTGGGTTCGCTTAGTCTGTTTTACAGATACTATCACGGACGCTGCTCTGCGGAACTAGCATCCCTTATTCCCTGCCACCCGTCCTATCTCCGCATGACTCGTCGCAGAGAGACTCAACACCCTTTTGTTGTTGACATTGGGCTTTTGAGAACCCATCGGTTCTCTAAATCGTTTCTTCGTCGCACCGCGAGGACGTGGAACTGTCTTCTGGCGAGTGTGTTTCCCGAATCCTTTAACCTGGGTGTCTTCAAACGTCATATCAACAGGCTAGACAGCCTAGCAACAGTCTGCTGGCATGGCGGCTCTCTGAGCGTGGTTTTGCGAGGAGAGGTGTTTTTGGCTCTGTCGACTGCACCATTAATCCCTTGGCAGAGCCACCCATGTTGGTTTACATAAAAAAAGCGGCTACGGTCACGAGTACTACGCACTTGACCCTTTTTGAGCACATGCCCGATTTGGTCTAGGTATCCGAGAACATGCCCGATCTGGTCTAGGTATCCAAGAACATGCCCGATCTGGTCTAAGTATCCGAGCACATGCCCGATCTGGTCTAGTTAACTGATCCATAAAACTCTTTCGTTAAGAGTCCTGTCATCGAGTCTTCCAACAATTTCTCCTTCTTCTATATTTTTCTATTATTGGTGTAAAATTAATAAAACCCCACGTTATCCCATTCAGGTCTGCAGTACGAGCAGGGTGAGGAGGGCAAGACGGAGCTGTCGCTGGTGGCGTTCTCATGCCGCAACCCCGGCTGGCAACCGCACGCCGACCAGCGGCACTTCCTCAAGTCTCTCAGGCAGAGCATGCGCGTCGCCGCCAACACGTCCCTGCACCCGCTCGCCAATAACATCGTGAGTGTCACCGACTGTGTGGGGCCGTGTACCTTGTGGGGCCGTGTACCGTGTGGGGCCGTGTACCGTGTGGGTCCGTGTACCGTGTGGGGCCGTGCAACGTGTGGGGCCGTGCAACGTGTGGGGCCGTGCACCGTGTGGGGCCGTGTACCGTGTGGGGCCGTGCACCGTGTGGGGCCGCGTACCATGTAGGGCCGTGTACCGTGTGGGGCCGTGCACCGTATGGGGTCGTGCTCCGTGTGGGACCGTGTACCGTGTGGGGCCGTGTACCGTGTGGGGCCGTGCAACGTGTGGGGCCGTGCACCGTGTGGGGCCGCGTACCATGTAGGGCCGTGTACCGTGCGGGGCCGTGCACCGTATGGGGTCGTGCTCCGTGTGGGACCGTGTACCGTGTGGGGCCGTGTACCGTGTGGGGCCGTGCACCGTGTGGGGCCGCGTACCATGTAGGGCCGTGTACCGTGTGGGGCCGTGCACCGTATGGGGTCGTGCACCGTGTGGGACCGTGTACCGTGTGGGGCCGTGTACCGTGTGGGGCCGTGCACCGTGTGGGGCCGTCCTGCAAGGACTTCAGTAAACTACAGCACAACACCCGACAATCGCGTTTACGCAAAGTATTCGTACAAGACAACTATCGAGCAATAAGTGAGTGAGGCACGAAGACCCAGAGCATGACCCGGAGGAAGGGTCGTGCCAAAGTGAGAGGTGGCTGACCTGTCCCCCTTTTTTTGTCAAATTGATGATAATTAATTGTGTTATTATTGATTTCAGAACAAGACCATGCTGGGTTCTTACATCCAGCAGAGTATCTACGGCAACCACACTCCGGTGCCCGCGGTGCTCTCCTACTACCAACAGAAGGTTCCGTTTAGATTGCCGGTGCGTACCTCTCATTATTAATCCCCGACGCTAAAGGAGGGCATTTGCGCGAAAGCGGAGGACCAATTTCATGTTCTGATGTAGTGTGAGCTGAATGAGGGTGTGAGAAAAGATTTAGTCGGCAGGTTACAGACGGATAGAATGAACCAGCTATTTGTTTATTCATTATGCACTATTTGATCCACTCTCAATGAACTGAAGAGGTTATAAAATTCTTTAAAACTAAACTCACACTTCTGAGGGATATTTTAAGTAATTTTTGGAAATCTCTCAACTAAAAGTCACCATGACATGACAAGTCGCGCTGACATAACCGAATACAGCAAAGCCCCAAAACCCTAAATAAAACATAAAAAAGGAGGGGTGTTATTGACGGATGGGCAAGTTCAAATGAAGTCTCTTAAAAAGCTTGAAATAAAAGTTAAATTGCAAGTTAAAAAGAAACCAGACACATCAAAAACCCTCAAAAAGAAAAAAATAATGTCCGCTTAGTAAATTTTTTTTTATGGTACCTCGGTCCTCCAAAACCTTTAATAAAACTAAGAGAATCCAAGCTCTGATCGCGCCCGGGTGCGCGGAGTCTCTTCGGGACAATATGCTTTATTTTCGTTTTGACTGCATTGCGTGTGGGTCACTAGGTACCTAATTGCGAAAAGCTAGTGTTGTCCGACCGTTTTGTCGCCCGTGTGCACACTGCCTTATGCCCAGAGTTGTAGATACGATCACCAACGACAGTCGACCGATTACACCACTGAGCTCGTGGCCTCGATAGCTCAGTGGTGCAGACCGTCGACTGTCGTTATTGATGGTTAAGCAACGCTGGGCCGGTCAGTACTTGCATGGGTGACCGCTCGACCGTTGGAGGCTGACTGCGGTTCGGATTTCACGTAAAACTGTAGGTCCCTTCCCTTCTTACTTTACTAGGTGGTAGGGATCAACCCGGCCGGGTTGGTACCACTGCACTGAGCGAAACGTCGGTCGAAACGGCTATGTAAATAGTTTGTGTTTTCCGTCCAGTTCAGTGTAGCCGGCACGACCGAAGGGAATCACTGACATGGCACCTAGTTCACCGGTGTTATGGGATGACATCTCGGTACTGTGTGGCGTCGGTACTTAATAAGAATAGTCCCACTGCATCTCTCCCCGTGCATGTCGTAAAAGGCGACTATGGGATAAGCGGCCTGCAGACACCCCGGTCGACTTGTGGCTTCCATGGAAGACATAGGCTGGCTGGGGTAGCTGGAGACTGTGGGGTTTTGCACGAAGGTCCCCAACCAAGCGGGATTATTTTGCAGGCCTAGAGCCAACCCCAAACCAAAACAACAACAACAACAACATGGGATGACATCACGGATGTTGTAGGTGATGTAGCCAACCGTGTCAGTTTCCATAAAAAAAAAAGCTGCCGAGGATGAGGATATGAAAGCAATGTTAATCTGCAGAACATGGACGAGACAAGCGACGAGGAGGAAGAGAACACCGCGATGAGCGTCGGCAAGGCGGGCGGGGAGGCGAGCGCGGCGGGCGTCCCGCCGAGCGCGTCACCACCCGCGTACGCGACCAACGACGGCGAGCACGACGACATGTCCGTCAGCGCTCTACACCTCTACGACATACATTTGTCGCAGGTATATATGACTACTTATCAGCTATAGATAGAAAATATATGAATATTGCCCAAAACAAATTTTGCAAAAACACAATATAACAAAAAAAACTGGTTGTCTGTAAAGTCGGTTTACGGACGATAGTTTTACGTGATAACCGACGCTTGGGCCGATTGTGCCTCTCTATCGTTTGTTACGCGCTCTCGCTTGCACACACAGGCTCAGATGGAACGTGACACTTTTTCGTGCGTGCAGCCGGTGTTCATCAATTTATAAGATGTGACGTTATCACGTCAAAAAAATAATAATTAGGAAATAAAAAACAAATTATAATAAAAAAATTTTTTTATTAAAAATAATAGTGAGTATCTAGTGCACTCAACATACAAAGTATACACATCCGTTTAAGGCTTCTAGTGTCTACATAGAGTATAGAGATTTTTTCCAGTCAAAGTTTGATATTCAATTAATATAGTGAATTTAGTACCAAAAGAGTGAGAGAATTGATAATGAAATATTTTAATAAGAATATCTTCTACTATTTATTAAATTTTAACACATAATGGTCACTCAGATAGTTACATATTTTTCACATACAAAAGGAAAAAATTTTATTGTACAGATAGATAAAGAACATTCAACTAAATTAAATTAAAATATTCATGCTTACTCGGTAAATCACTTCCTATGGCGGCAACGCTTCCTTTTTAGGGTTCCGTATCCGGTACGGGACCCTATTACTAAGCCTACGCCGTCTGTCTGTCTGTCTGTCTGTCCGTCCGTCCGTCTGTCTGTCCGAGGGCTGTATCTCTTGAACCGTAATAGGTAACCCCTTGAAATTTTCACAGAATATGTGTTATTATAGCCGACATAACAACAAATAATAAAAATAAGAAAAAGCAAAAAATTCACGGGGTTCCCATAGAAGAAACCAAAAAGTGTATGGCGTGTGTAGATGGCGCGCGCGCCATCTACCGAATAGATTATGAAGCATTTTAACTAATCATGACATTTAACTAATATGAAACACTTCATAACACGCCATCTAGACGGCTTGAGTGGCGCTAGCCATGACATGGCGATACGGAACCCTCGGTGCGCAGGTTCGACTCGCACTTGCCCGGTTTTTCCGTTTCCCCTGTTTGACGGGCATATGTTTGCAGACTCAGGCGCAGTCACCGCCTGCGACACAGTGCAGCGGCGTGCAGCCGCGAGCGGACCGCTGCTGCGCCAGCAACAGCTGCTCGCAAGCGGCGCCTGCGCGCGGCGCCTCGTGGGGCTCCGGCGAGGACACGCCGCTCCTGCGCAAGCCATAACGGTCGGCGCCGGCGGCCACCCGCCCGCCCGCCGTGTGGCTCTGATACATCCGTCTTCACCCCCACCCGCATCGAATATACACGCCGCTTCAGCATCTACTGTCAACATTTCGAGGGGGTGATTCTGAAATTTTGGCGTCACTACCCCATCCTTTACCGGAACCAATTTGACGTACTGTTCGCGCCCCGTGTTTAGTTTACAGCACAGACGGGAGAAAGAATTGCGCATGGCCGATCTAGTACGTCACCTGAGCAGACGCAGTGCGCAGACGAGCGACAAAACAGTCGGCCAACTGGAGTCTCTTCGGAACAATATGCTTTCTTTTCGTTTTGGCTCTGCATTGCGTGTGGGTCACTAGGTACCTAATTGCGAAAAGCTAGCTTTTGTCGCCCGTGTGGACACTGCCTTATGCCCAGAGTTGTAGGTAGGTGAGGCAGAGATGATGTCGTTGTGTTTTTTTTTTGTGGATTTGCTTTAAATTTATTAGTGCGAATATTGGCAACAGTGTGTTTCCGTAGAGCGCCCTAGATCACCATCTAGCCTCTCTTGCTGTCGTCTGTGGCTTGTCCTAAGCTTTTGGGTTAATTAAGTTACAGCGCTGTGTGTACCAGTTATTGGTAATTCGGTTACATTCCTTTCGGATTGTTCTAGTTGACCTCATTTGGGATATTTACCAAAATTGTTTGTAACTTAAAAGTGCTTAATTTTCGAGTTCAGTTTAATTTGGGATAATTTTTTTTTTAATAAAAAAATTCTAACTTAAAAATTGTTTGTACCTACCTACTTTTCACTTAAAAATTCTTTTAAAGTCTGTAGTACATACCTACATACATACAATTTTCCATTGGATTAAATTGCAGAAATTATAAAAACTGGGGAGCAATTAACATTTCAATAACTTTTATCTGAAAGGAATCTATCAAATTGCCAATAACCCTGAGTAAGCTAATGAAGCGATTTACTCTATCAACATATTTTTGTAACTTTTAATAACAATTATACCGATCATGTTAAGGACTGGGGTTGGACGGCGGTAGGTTTTAGAAGTTATTGTGATAATTATTCGCAGATATAATAAATTAGATGTAAGGTTATAGTTAATTAACACCTATTGCTGACTAAAGCCAGCCTGAAGCCGGCCGGAACCCCGACACTGGCTGCTATAAATATTTATTATCATTTAAATCAATTCTTACAACAACATGCATACACAACCACAGAGCATGTATGTTATTTTCGTCAGATACAGATGCGTGAATGTTATTTTCATCAGATACAGTTGCATGTATGCAGTGGCGGCTGGCCCTTAAGTGCGTTCGTGCGCCGCACTACCACAAAACATAACGCCTTCACCCGAAAGAAAGAAATAAATTAAAATATTAAACATTCTCCATGAAACCGATCGAAGTAAAAATATCAAACTGAATTCGATCCTATTTCCTAGACAACAAGGCACGATTTTGCTGTACGTAATACGTACTACATACTACGTATAGCCGCCGAGCTCGCCGCGCCGAGTGCAGTACAAAACACCGCGAACGTTTACTATGACAAAATGTCAAACGCCGCTGCCCCGCCGCGTGAAACAAAACACTATTCATACGATTATGTGTGGCCTTCTGCGTGTGACACACGACGGAAAAAGAAGGACAGTATATTGTGGATAGACGCGCGTGCGACACGTCGCGACCGAGCCAGCCGACGATGAGCCGAAGTAAGCCGAGATCGTAAACCCGACCGAAGGCACGCGCGGGCGGGGGGCGCGGGCGCGCGGGCGCGGCGGGGGCGATCCAAACTCTGGGTCGAAGTCACACACACACAAGCGCTAAGTACCTACACATACGCTGTAGCACGAACCGACAGGCGAGTCCATTTTTGGAATATGGGTGTTTCTTATATTTATATAACAGATCGAGTTTGCAATTGAATAATTTGAATTATTCGAATATCGATTTGATACATATTCGAATGGTAATTTATAAAATATTCGAATGTTACGACAAACATTAATGATACTGCATATTTCGCTATTTTAAAGTCAAAAATTGAATCACCCAAAGACCTAGGCGTTGTTGGTCGCGCGATCATCCGATCGATCGCTCGCCGCTCCGCGCCGCGCCGCGCGCGCCGCGCCATCTCAGTTCGGGGCGAGACCCGTCGTCGTCGCGTCGACCGATGATGGCCGCTCCGCGCGCCGCGCCGCCACCGCTTAGATGAAATATTGTACGTAATATATCTTTGCCGCGCCGGGATGTTTTGCAAATCAGTTTTTTAGCAGTTTGAACGACTTTTCGTCAGTTAACAGTACATTGTGAAGTTTTCTTCATTGCCCGGCGCGGCAAGGCTGCCGACGGGCGCGGCGCGCCGGCCACGCCTCGCGCGCGGAGGCGCCCCGGCGCGGCGGCCGCGGCTCGGTGCTCGGTGGCCACTGCGCAGTGAAGTGTCGCTTTGGTTCTTCGAGCAATTAGGACTCTGGTTGTGTTTCTAGTGCGTTATAAAAATGAGTGGATTCAGTGTTGACTATATTAAAAACGAAATAAATAGAACAATATTAGACCTACCCAATCAAACTGTAGTGTGTGTGGTGTGTGTGTGTGACTGATTTCTTCATAATTTTCATAAATTCGCTGGCGTGTTCTTCAAAACACCATACCTAGATATTTCAATCTAAAAGTGAGTACATTTTTATTACTTACATTTTAATGATTTTATCACTTTTATCCTTACCTTATTTTGTCTTTCAACTATGTATCTGTTGAGTGAGAATACTTTTACATAATTTGGGCAATTAACTCAGACATGAAAATAAAATAAAAAATCACGTCTCGGTATCCATTAGATTCACGTTTGGGTTTAGTACTACGAGTAAGTTAGCGCACACTGTGCGCTAGGTACCTATGGGACTGGGTGTGCTGTGCGCACACCCAGTCCCATAGGTCACCAGCCGCCACTGCATGTATGTTATTTTCGTCAGATACAGATGCGTGAATGTTATTTTCATCAGATACAGTTGCGTGTATGTTATTTTCTTTAGATACAGTTGCGTGTATGTTATTTTCATCAGATACAGTTGCGTGTATGTTATTTTCATCAGATACAGTTGCGGGAATGTTATTTTCATCAGATACAGTCGTGTGTATGTTATTTTCATCAGATACGTTGCGTGTATGTTACTTTCATCAGATACAGTTGCGTGTATGTTATTTTCTTTAGATACAGTTGCGTGTATGTTATTTTCATCAGATACAGTTGCGTGTATGTTATTTTCATTAGATACAGTTGCGTGAATGTTATTTTTCCTCAGATACAGTTGTGTGTATGTTATTTTCATAACATAATAACTTTACTTAGAATTAACAAGTGATCACAAATTATTATGTCTATTCATATGTACATTTTTAAATTGTTAATTTTCCCTTTACAATTGTTTTTTTACAATGGTTAATATTATTTCAATTATTCAAATTGTTGAAGTCAGCAGCTGACATACATACAGCAAAACATAATTCTTCAATTGACTAACAACATTGACTACGAATTATGTTGTTTCAGCCTATCCTGTGTCCCGTATAATCAAATGTGCTTGTACTAAGTTTCATCGAATTCGCATGATTGGTTTAAGAGTTATGGAGGAACATACATACAGAAAATATTTCTAAAATTCGTCAATATAGTTTTTAGTATCATACGTAGAGTCTACAAACGCAATATCTCATAAAACAAAGTAACTTACTCCATGACCATCCCTTACAGATTTATTATTAGTATTGATGATGATTGATGATTTAAATAATTTTTCACGGGCTAGATGGCAGAAAACATTATGGCGTGTTACTAGTCATTTCAATATGCATGTTGGAATTAAATGTATATTTTGTAAATTGTTTTAATAATAGAATAGGTAATCAATTAAAATTTCAGTTTATATTGCTTGGCTAATAACTGAATACTTAATTATGCTTTGAACAATTGCATGAGAATTTATAACATTAAAGAATGGCTAATAACATAAAATAAATAAAAAATAAAATCAACCTACCTTGTCTATGTCGCTGTAGTTTTTGTACATACAGGTTGTTGTAACGGTCAGTACATTAATTTCGCCAGCGCAATCCTCATGTTTTTTCGATACAAAAAAGTAAATAAAGTTTTTCTCTAAAGTGTCTAGTTTTCGAGATATTCATTTTTGAAATTTATGTTTTCGTCAAGTGTAATTTTACTCTTTGTTGTCGCTTCGCACCCGCCGCCTGCGCCGCGCGCCCAGCTCCGCCGCCGGCGCCGCTCACATTAGGCTAGCTCCCTCCCCTTCCGCCAACACCACCGTCCTCACTCACCGCGCGCCTTTCATTCCCGCGTTCGTGCGGAACATAAAACATTAGATCCTTTTTACACTAAATTAAACAATTAGTTTGTATGAAAACTGCAACTTTTTATTTAAAGAGAATTCATAAAAAAGTTGTTGGACTTTTTTGTTACTATTGTACCCAATAATCATTTCCTAAATTTAATGCAGTGGCCGTTACAACACCCTGTATATTACATTACATAATGCATACATCACAATAGTAAATAATCATCCTTGGTTAAATTGTTGCATTGCAGCAGCACAGCCAGCCTATTCTCAATTGGCGATTATGGCAAAAATAGCATTAGCCGCAGCTCTGTCTAACTAGACGCATTGAGAAGCCCATTGGAGCGAGTGAGACGCATCATGAGAAATTGCTAGTAGCGATGAATTGCTAATATAGAATAGTCCAGATGGACATAAAAGAAGTATCCCTCAATGAAAACGTCAGCGATATAAAAAAACATAACCCTACCTATTGATATGTCAGTCAGTCTGTCAGCGTGTGTGCATCCACTGCTGGACATGAACCTCTCCAAAGTGTCTTTCAGTCCTCCAGGCCTTTAGCGGCATGGAACGACTGCTCTCAGCCGACGTACTAGATGTCGTCGTCTCGCCTGACTTTCCTGTTCACGGCCGCCAGTGTGGGACACGGTTACTCCAACGATCGTTGTCTCTTCGGCTGACATGCCCAGCCCACTACGATCTTTCGTTGTGTTATTGCAAATTTCTATCGTATTTTTCCATTTTCGTTGTGCGCACAGTTTGAAACGCTCTCCCTGCCGAACACATTTCCCCCCAAGTATAGTCTCGGGTCCTTCGAGAGTTGCATGAAGGCATATCCGTCCGTTCGATGGCTGTATCTTTGGAACCGTAATAGCTTGCCGGTTGAAATGTATGACAGCATATGCTTTATTATGGCGGATATAACAAAAAATAACAAAAAAATATAAAAAAGTAAAAAATTAAGGCGGATCCCATACACAAAACGTATTTTTTTCAAGTTTTTTTTTGTGGTGCGGAATCGTCGATGCGCGAGGCCGCCTCGCACTTGGCTGGTTTTTTTTTCGCGCGTGTCACGCCTTTAATGTGGTTTGTTAAAATAGAATAGAATAAAATGGAAACACTTTATTGTACACAATTGAAAAAATAACACTGCACGAAGAGAAGAGTACTTATATATACAGGATGGCCCCGGACTGGTGTAGTTTCTTTAAGGAGGCTATTCTACGCCTTGTAACAAAAGCACTTGTGAAATTTTGTTTTAAATACATGCATTCATTGAAATTTTAGGATTTCCTAACAAACTAAATGCGTACTACAATGTGTGTGCGCCTTTAGACCGCGCGACGGTGGCGCGGCGCGGCGCGTAAATGAATGGCACTGTGACCGCGCCCCGCGCGCGCCCGATTAGAGCATTACAACATTACACTACATTAATAACTTTAAAAATTTATATCTCCGCAACGGGCGTACCAAGAATCCTACTTCTTTTACGAATTATGTTTCTTACAAAGCGTAGAATAGCCTCCTTAAAGGAACTACACAAGTCCGGGGACACCCTGTAGATAGACTACTATTATATATATATAGATACTTATCACTGCAAGTGGATTTCTTTCAGTCAACCATTGGGTACATGAGGAATAAAATTGTAATAACGTGTAGTGCGAGTGAAAGTCAGTAGGAATATATTATGTATTATAAATATTACATACATACATACATACCTATTTATACAATACATAAAATACAACTCTTGTACATTTTCGTTCCCGCCAACACGTTCTGTGTATACAACTTACCTCTTTATAATAATACTCTTGTCGTTTAGGTAAAACTGAAAATATTTACAAATCGCTCAGTTTCACACGAGCTTATCTGAAAATCACCGATATTGATGTATCGCATGAATGCAGTAAAAATGACACATTTTAATTAATTTATATTAGTGTAAAATGTTGAGTTATTGGTGAATATATCAATTTGAATGAAAGCGATATCGACGTGTGTTATGTTTTGAATAATATACTCCTATGTAGGTTTCATGTATTGGTAGGTATTATTTTTCTCTACCAAGAATATTTTTTGCCAAAAATCAACATTATATTTTATAAGGCTTATTAGAAGTAGAAATGTATTAGAATAATATATCAATAGAAGATGAAAGTTTACCGATCCACATTGTACAAATAGCGCAAAGCCTTACAAAAAAAATATCTCGCAAAAAATATATATATATATATAATTTGTAATGCTTAGATGAATCACATTATAAATAGGGAAGTTTTTATAATTTTGAAAATCATTTGCTCGCAATATGTGCCCTGTTAGCGATCGCTAGATACCTATCTGTTATGTTGAATGTAGCTATGTATAATTTTTAATAAATCATAAATAAATTATTATTATGTATAAATCAAATCCAACAATAAATACTTGTTGGACGCGTAATGAGGTGAGTCTGTGAAAACATTAATTTTATTTCAAACACGGTTGTGAACATTTTTGAAATTATCGGAGAACAATTTCAACTGGCACACATGTTATTAATAAGTCGAAGTCAAAAGCATGTAATGTTAGGATTTTTCTTTCAAATCATGCCCGTCATAAAATATTAGTCTTACGTCAAATATATTTATATAAAATGAACAAGTCTCTTACCCGCTGCATACAGGGCTTCAGCTTTGCTTGAAAGATTTACCATAATATACAATACATTCTCAACACCCGCATACGACCGAATGTCCATGGGCGTCGTGAGACACCTTAAGCGCTTTCAATAAAATAAAATAAAAATTGCTCACCTGACATAATATGCAGTTGTATATTTAAAACTCTTATATAGGACTTAATTTGTCCCAAATAACCTCTAGTATAACCGCTTTCAAGGAATAGATCGAATTACCAGTCACCCTATATATAATGCATCAGCATAATTTATTTCTTTGACAAAAAAATGATAACGTACTTACAGATAATTTTGCTCAAGATAATCAGAAGCAATATCATGACATGATTATATGTAATACAGTGTAAATTCAGAATATTATTTGCAAATGAGTATGAATATTTGAAATTGTGGTCCGTGACCAAATACATTAGCGTTTAGATATTGAAATTTTTTCAGTGTTTTCCAAATTTCCCAAATGGCACTATGATTGCCTAATTCCGTTATTGTTTATTCAAAATTAAATGTTTGGAGCTCGCCGACTGCGCGGCGGTCGATATCGACCGCTCCATAGTTGACGGTATAGTGCTCTAGCGGTCGATATCGACCGCTCCACAGTCAACGGGTTAATATTTAAAAAAACCCCGCTAGATAACTTTAATACAATTTTGTGATATAGGTACCTATGTAGATATGCTGATAATTTTGACTTCATGTGCACAATGTGTAAATTTTAGTATCACATTTAATAATAATTATGTGAAAAAAAACAACATTGTGTTCTACTATAAAAATACCTTTGACTATTAAACTTATTGTAATTTATCTGATTGTCTTAAGGCGCCTAGTAACGCCACATGTGGATTTTTGAAGAAGTAGCCCCGTGATAACTAGACCAATCTAAATGCTAAAATCAACTGCAAATTAAAGAAGATTTCTTTGGCTATCGATCGCACGTTTTTGGTTGTAAATTTTTTATAATTTTCTATGCAAACTATACGGTAAACCAAATGTCGATTTTTTCTTCCGCGTGAACTTTGAAGACTTGATCTCAGAAACTAAAAGAGAATTTGAATGGAATGTTTATAGCAAAATGACGCCATTTGTTATATCTATCGATCACACGCTTTTCAAAGTTCTAATATAATAGAACAAATTGTGACAAATTCGAGTACAGTCATGCTGTCTAATGAATGCTTAATAAACAATATACAATATACAACAATAATGTGAAGGATCGCAATTTATGAAAAAAAAACCCTTATGAAAACTACTACGCGCTACGCCGTTGGTGTTACTAGGCGCCTTAATGTAAATGTGTTCATTATAATTATGAATAATAAACAATATTTTATATATTTCAACTCAAACACCATGCTGTAATAACTATAGGTCTTGTAGTAGGCGGACACTAGCAACATTAGCAGAATTAAAAAACCGTTTCAAAACCAACATTAAAATAGAATATAAACTCTTTATTGCACACCAAAGTACAAGAATTATACAAGAAAATAAAAACACATACAGATGTAACACTCGCTCAATTAAAGGCAGACTTATCACTAGTAGTTAGTGGTTTCTTCCAGTCAACCTTTGGGTGATGTGATGAGATTCGGATTGTGTAAGGACTGTAAGTACATAAACAAATTACAGTTAAATCCGATTTGAGATACTGTTTACTATACAGGTTGTCCCCGTTCGAGCGGATTTCCTACCACCACAGTATTCCTCATTTAACAAGCGTCAAAAAAAAGCTCAGTAGCATTTTTTCCTATAGTACTCGTATTTTTCGATAAAATCGACGTGTAGACGTTAAGAGGATTAATATGGCAAAACAACGAAAATTGTTATATTTTTTAAAACTTCAAACAAAAATTTAGTTCTTGAAGTACATAATATGAAAAAAATATTTTTTTAAACTAGATAATATGTACTAAACACTGAAGCAGGCTCTTTAAATTTAAAGTATTTTTTTTTTAGAGTGAAAAAAAATTCTGAATGTGACTATTTTAATTTCTTATGTCGAGCTAGCTCCATACAGGATAATTATTTTGGTATAATATTTACGTCGTTGTATAGGGAATTAAATTTTCTAGACACTAAAGCAGCATTATTTGAAAAGAACTAAACCTAATAATTTTTAAACAGACAAACACTACAAAATTCGCCATATAAACGCGCGCACTGCGCTCGATTGCTCAACACCGAAATTGCATTTTTGTTTTGCCATATGAATCCTCCTGTCGCCAAAACCAGGCTGAGCTTGTAACGGCGATTATTTCGAAAAATGGTAAGCAAAGCCGGCCGACATGGAACATCCTGTATGTATAGCATCAAATAAATACCTGTTCCGTTTCTGAGAAATTGGCGCACAAAAATCATGTACATACATAGGTCGGGAAAGCACGGAACAGCTGTATATACTCGTATTTTTATTTTTAGTATCTTATAAATCACTTCTTAGACCGAATACAAACAATCCAATTTTATGGTTTCGTAACGTTCGTGTGCGAATACATGTATTTCTCATATACAAAATGTTTAAACTCACAAAGGCGGGCCAGTAGACTACGCGGGACGGATCTCGGCGTGTCGTCGCCGCAGCGGGCGACCCGCCACGCGAATACACTATACAAGTACGGTGCGGGTGCGAGGGAGAACACCGACGAACCGCTGCGGCGGCGACACGCCGAGATCCGCCCCGCGCATTATAATACCTTGTAGTTGTGACAAGCGCGCTTGTGTGTGGCGCGCATGCGCGACTCGGGCCAAAGAGAATATTATCGTTTAAGATTGCGGTACTACAGCGTGAGGCACAATTTGCAAAATTTGCCACATTTTCGTTTCGGTTTTTTGTTCAACGAATTTCAAATATATATATATTAAAAAATCCTGTCTAAAAGTTGACCATATTTAAAAGTTGGTGACAGATTTTTATTTTTATTTATGTCAATTAATATGTGAAAAAAAAAATTACAAACGTACTACTAAATGGTCCTAAATACTCCGAAACGCTCTCTTTGTTTCGAAATTGCAGCTTTCTAAAACATTCTTTTGAGTTTATACTAATTGCAGATGATGTAAGATAAAATTTTACTTCTTTTGACAGATTTGGATATTCGTGTAATGTAAATTGGTTTAACAAACTTTGAACAAATACTATAAAACAAGCGAACGCTTCGCTATTCAAAATGCGCCATATCAGTGCGCATTTTGATGCTGTAGTACCGCGCTCTTAAAAGGCGGGACTCGCATACTAAGCAAATAGAATAAACTTTCATGGCAATCCAATGCCAATCTTAGACACGAACAACGCATTAAAAACTTTCTAGGGGGGGCTGCGAGAGACGATGTGGCGTCGCCATTGATTATTACTATATTTAAAAAAAAATACATACAGCCGAACATAGAACCTCCTCCTTTTTTGAAGTCGGATAAAAATCGGTTATGGTTATTATGTTGTTTATAATCAATCACATACAACTGTACATACAACTGTGTGGGGCCGGTACTTAATAAGAATAGCCCCACTGCATTTCTCCCCGTGCATGTCGTAAAAGGCGACTAAGGGATAAAATGCCATGCAATGCAAGGGCGACAGGCTAGCCACCTCTCACCTTGGCACGGTCCTTCCACCGAGTCATGCAGCAGGTGGGCCTTCGTGCCTTACTTGCTGCCTGATGTTATCTCTTCGGAATACTTTGCTAAACGTGGTGGTCGGTGTTGTGCTGTAATTTACCAGAGCACTTGCAGCAGAACACCCGATTACTCTGCTTACCTGATTGTCGGGATACAGCGTGTGCTATGTATGTATATATGGACATATGTTATGTATGTAAAACACTTCATTTCCGAAAATGAAGTGTTTTTTATGTGATTATAAAAAAAATAATAACCATAAACCATTTTACACAACTAAAAACCACACTCACAAATAAAACCAGCCCGCCTGCTTGATATAAAAAAAAAACTTTACATAACATGTACATAATTAAATTTAGCAAATGGTTATGCTATTGCGTGTTTTAGACGGAACATTTGTGTGGTTGTGTGATAGATAAAAAACTTGTAAATATATTAATTATAAACTGGTCTCCTAGGAAATATTAATTATTCCCATAATTATTGCGACACACCTCTTCTGGAGGTTTGTTTGGCAGTCACAACAACTCACGACGACGTGTGTCTGTAGAGGTAGCGACGGAGTCTTGTGACCTGTATTTTGAAAGTAAACATATTTTTCTATAACCTTCCTGTATTACCGATACAATAATTTTGTTGGGTTAAATTAAAGCGCGCCATACACGATGAAGATAATATAAAATATATATATTTTATTATCTTAGGACATATTTCACAATATCGCTCACGATAAAAATCTTTGAACCGTCACATACGACGAAAATAATATATATTTGATCTTACAGTATATTGCGGTATGAAAATATATACAGGTGGTTGTAACGGCCAGTACATTAATTTCGCCAGCGCAATCCTCATGTTTTTCCGAGAGAAAAAAGTAAATAAAGTTTTTCTCTAAAGTGTCTAGTACTGGAGATATACATTTTTGAAATTCATGTTTTCGTCAAGGGTGCGGGTGCTGGCGCGGGAACAGACGGGATCGAAAAACTCACGCCGCGCCGACGCAGCGCATCTCCTCGCCTCCGGGCACTCGTCCTTGCTCGCTCACTCACCGTGCGCCTTTCATTCCCACGTTCGCTTGGCACTTTAGATCCATTTTACACTAACTAAATCAATCAATTCGTTTGTATGAAAACTGTAACTTTTTATTTGAAGGGAATTTAGAAAAAAGTTATTTGACTTTTTTGTTACTATTGATGCCAATAATCATTTCCAAAATTGTATGTAGTGGCCGTTACAACACCCTGTATATACGTGTGGGACCTAGGCGGACTCTTATGAGAATATATAGGTTTCATATTATTATTGTATCTTAGCCATGTGTAAATGCATGAAGATACTTTAACATTTCATCTTAGAGCATCTTAGATAAAATATTATAGTATCTTTATCGTGTGTGACGCGCTTAAACATCACATGCTGTAGTCGGTTACTATAGTTAAAGTGTTTTATGTGAATATTGTCCTACTTTTATTATTAGGCTTGTTTGCTTTAAGTCCTAACCAAAATCTCCAAAATAAAATTTTTAAAAATCCTTATTTGCAGTTTAATTTGTATAGAAAGTGTGAAAAATGTTTATTGGCAGTAAGTTTAATATTAAAATATCTTTAAATGCAGATTAATATTAGAAAAAAAAAAAACAATTCTCTCGGAACTTGTAAACAATGTAAATAGTTTGTGTTTTCCGTCCAGTTCAGTGTAGCCGGCTCGAACGAAGGGAAGCACTGACGTGGCACCAAGTTCACCCGGTGTTATGGGCTGACATCACGGATGTTGTAGGTGATGTAGCCAACCGTGTCAGTCTCCATAAAAAAAAATAAAAAAAAAACTTAGGGGGATCTTGTTTTAATTGTTCCTTATTTTTCTTCATCGACCTGATGGTGTCTACTGCTAGACACAGATCTCCCCCAGACGTTGCCAGTTCCTTCTGACCTCGACTTCACTAAATGTGTTTTCTGTTCATAAATAATTCACTTGACAATAATATACTTTGAATAGAGGTCTTCAAATGACTCATAATCATAATATATGTCTGCGGGGGTTTTGGCTGGATCAAAATTTTTTAGTTGACACTAAAAAACGAGATTTTGTACGAATCCTCGGCAGGGGTTTCCCCTAATGGAAATAAATTTTAACACCTAAATATGGTTATAATAAGCGGACGGACAGAAAAATGGCCGATTTTGTCCAGTTCAGTGTAGCAGGCGCGACCAAAGGGAAGCGTGACATGTCACCTAGTTCACCAAGGTGTTACGGGCTGACATCACGGGTATAGTGTAGGTGATGTAGTAAACCATGGAAGGTTCCTTAAAGGAATCTGTAGTGGATGCCAGCAGCGTGGACGGATTGGCTGGCACCATACGTTAGGCCGATTGTCCACGTGAACGACAGCCGACATGCCGGTAGTCGTTCGAATTTTCTATTGCAAGCGAATCGACGCGACAGGATCGCGTGGACAGACGGCTATTTAAATCATTGGACCCACGACGATGTGACGATGTTCGGCCGTTGTGGAAAAACCGCCTTAGTCTACAGTTTTCAAATTCAAATAGTTTATTTGTAAACCTAAAAAATCAATGGAACTAACAAAAATACATTAGATATGTGTCTACTTTAACACAAACAAAAGAAAAGAAATACAAACGAAATTTTGAACATAATAGCTAAAAACAAAAAATAACGTAAGAAATACATATCTATAATACTTAAATAATCGATGGTTTACAAAGAGGGATATGGCGCAGCTCTAATCCCTAATCAGGATGCTGAATTTAAGCCATTCCCTATCGTTTTCAATTTTCATTGCTATCATTCGTAGTCTCTATAGAAATTAAAAAGTTGCCATAATCCGATACTGGACAGAGTAGAACACAGCCGAGGCTGCTATGCGGCCATCTTACATCCAGTACAGTGGTGTCGACCCAGTGGGTTAAAATTTGAGCCTACCACCTAGTAAGGGGCAACGGAAGAAGGTACCTACAGTTTTAAAACCGATTCCGGTGTGCACGTAAATTTTTCCGTCTGAAAAAACTCATTGGTATTACACGCCGACCGCATTCGAACCTCGGACCTCTCGCAAGAGAAGCCGACGATCAGACCGCTCTGCCACGCCACCCACCGTTTTAGGTTTACATTACTTACAGGTTTACATTACAGTTAAGCATCTAAATTTCGACTTTGTAGGTGTTCGTTTTTAGACGTTTTTATTATGGCTTGCACGTTTGTCAGCCTCGATAGTTCAGTGGTGCAGACAGTCGACTGTCGCTATTGATTAAGCAACGCTGGGCCGGTCAGTACTTGGATGGGTGACCGCTCGACCGTTGGAGGCTGACTGTGGTTCGGATTCCACGTAAAACTGTAGGCCCCTTCCCTTCTTACCTTACTAGGTGGTAGGGTTCAACCCGCCCGGGTTGATACTACCGCACTGAATGAAACGTCGCGTCGGTCGAAACGGCTATGTATACAGGATGTTTCACGAGTATAGGTCAACAAGAAAACCAGGTACTCCTGAGCCTATTTGGAGCAAAAAAGTTCGATGACATTTTGCTCTACGGTGAACTTAATTTTTTTTTCCATACAAAACTAAATAATTTATTTAGTTTTGTATGGAAAAAAAATAAAGTTCACCGTAGAGCAAAATGTCATCTATCTTTTTTGCTCCAAATAGGCTCAGGAGTACCTGGTTTGCTTGTTGACCTATACTCATCAAAAACCCTGTATACTTTGTGTTCAGGCACGACCGAAGGGAAACACTGACATGGCACCTAGTTCACCAAGGTGTTATTGGCTGACATCACGGATGTTGTAGGTGATGTAGCCGACCGTGTCATAAAAAAAAACTTATGTATAGAGATGTGGGAGCTCCAACTAGTGTCGAAGTCGCGATGGAAGTTCTTGGCGTGAAGTTAGCGGCGCGAGCGGGACAGAGCGAGCCAGCAGCGCCAGCGTGAGACTCGACAGAGACAGGGGTGGCTGGCGGCAGGTGCCTGATCCAACTCGTCAGCTAACTTGTATGGTCCAGCGCACGACTCATTCGTAGCGATGCGGGTGAATCGATAGTGGGGCCGCACAGGCGCGTGGCAGCCGGCGGCGGGTGAGGGCGGCGGCCGTACCGCGCGGAGGCGGCCGCGGTAGTGGAGGCAGCGACTCGGGGGCGGGCGGGCAGGCGAGAGGGGAGGCGGCGGCGCGGGGCCTCGCGTGCCGGCATTCCGGTGTTGGGCCGCGCGCCGCGAGCAGGGCAAGATGCGTGGGGAGCGCGGCCCGGCGGGCGGGCGGGACCGCCGCCACAACAAGGACGAGAGCAACCTGAAGTCCTCACTGAAGAAGGGCAAGAAGCCGAAGCCGAAGCACCGGGTGGTGTTCGACGAGAGCGCCAACGAGTTCTTCGAGGCGGACTACATCATCGTGGTGCGGGACGAGTGCTACTCGGATGGTGAGGAGTGCGGGGCGTGCGAGAGGTTCGCGCCGCCGGCGGAGTTCGTGGACGCGGGCGCGCTCAGCCCGCCGGAGGGCTACAAGGACATGGGGCTGTTCAACCGGGACGGGACGCTGCGCGAGCAGGCGTGGTGGGAGGCGGGGGGCGTGGCGCTGCTGGTCGGCGAGCGGTCCGGCACCGTCTTCACACCGCAGCACCTGCAGCTGCTGCGCCGCCTCCAGCGCGAGCGACTCCTGCGCGCCACCCTCTGCGCCGACTGCGACGCTCACGCCGCACTCCATCAGCCCCTCGGTCTGTACAACATTTTCATACTTTATTTTTGAAAAAAACAAAAAAAAATTTATTTAATACGATTTTCCAAACGTATGAATTACAGGTTGCGAAAATGAAAAACAAAACCAGAGGACACTTTTTGACAAAACAATAATATTTAATAGGCGTTAATTTTAATTTGTTAAATAAAATATTATGAAAAAGTGTTAAAAAAATGATTATTAAAAATGTATTCTACGAAATCTCTAATAATATTAATGAAATGAAACAAAAATAGTACCTACCTATCGGTTTGTGTCCACCAACTAAGCATCCCATGTGAATTGGCCTGGACCATCTGTATAACTAAAGATTTCAACGTCGTCAAAAGAAAATGAAAAATTCATCATTTGTTTATTGCAATTCTTACGAATAATTTGACAATATTTCTCAACTGTCTCTCTAAAATGATGTCCAGGAATTTCACAAATCTTCATAAAAATTCTTTTGTTATCCTCGCAATCTTCACAAGAAAAAATCAAATTTTTTCAATGAAGCTGTCTGCTCCAATCTGCTCTAATGATACTCCTTCAAAGTGCCAAATTATTTATAGACGACATGATACTATAGTACTCGACTATAGCAAGATCGCGCTGTTTCTTGACATCGTTATATGTCCAAGTCCTGAAGACTTGCTGATGTCAGCACGGACGGGCGGCGCGGCGCTCCAAGCATCCCACAATCTCTATCTACATACAATATACTCGTTCTCGTGTGTTTGTTACAGTATTTATATTATCTTGCGTAGAAATAGATTAAGAAAGAAAGCTTCACATATGATCACAGCGAATTTGCAAGCGAGTGGTGTGTGCGTACGCGTAAAAATATGGCTTTGAAATGTATTTAGTGTTAATCTAAAAATAATTTTATATAGCTATGTATAGAATGCTAATTGCTCGCGCAGTGTGCTTGCGTAACAGCTCAAATGTATTTTCGGATAAATTTCGTTTTACGTTTTATCCAATACTATGATTGAATTTTCGTTGCCATACTAACTGACACGGGTGGCTACATCACCTACAACATCCGTGATGTCAGCCCATAACACCGGGTGAACTAGGTGTTATGTCAGTACTTCCCTTCATTTCGTGTCGGCTACACTGAACTGGACGGAAAACACGAACATAATTCTGTATTGATATTTTTAAACGTGTAAGCGTAAGAAACGTGAATAAATAAATTTTAGATAACAGATATATTCGAACGAGTATGTTAGGTATGTAGATTATACAATAGTATATTTGGATGACATGAAACGTCTCAGTGGCAGGCAGTCATTCTGCCAAATCCCGCATCTTTAAGTCTCTGCGCGTGCGTGAAGGCTCTGTACGTGGGAGGCTTTTGTGTGCGTGCCGGGTTTGAACGCTTGCAAGATACGCGTGCTTCGCTTCAATACTTACTGATCAACGATTTTCGCCACATACAAATATTTAGTATTTTCTTTTATACCTAGCTAAATTTAATAAGTATATTCGTTTAATCTAAAAATAATGTTGTGTGAAAACTATGTATTGCACTAACAAATTATGAAAATACAACATAAAACTAATTATAATAAAATGCTAAGACTAAAATAACATTTATTAAAAATACCTAAAAACAAAGAGAGAGAGCTATAGAAAACATGAGCTGCACCTTAACATTAATCCACGAACTGTAGGCGAAACAAAAAATAGATACAAAATAGCTGGGTAGCAATGTTGTGCAACCACAACATACTGAAAACGTCAATCCAGATTCAACTGTTTCGCCATAACAAAAAAATCTGGTCACAGGTGAGATAGTAGCACAGAGCAAAAAAGTCCGGTCTTGTCTCCCTCGCGCGGGCGGTGTGGCCCGATCGTTGTTCTGTGGATAGTAGTGATCTGGTATCGAGTGGGGCCGGTACTTAAAAAGAATATCCCCACTGCATCTCTCCCAGTGCATGTCGTAAGAGGCGACATAGGGATAAGGAGAAGGTGCCGCGTTAAAGGGCGACGTGTTAGCCACCTCACACCTTGGCACGGTCTTCCAACGAGTCATGCGGCAGGTGGGTCTTCGCGGCTTACTTGCTGCTTGATAGTTATCTTGTCCTAAATGCATTGCTGAACGTGGTGGTCGGTGTTGTGCTATAATTTACCTGACTCCTTGCAGCACAACAGAGATTACTGTACTTACCCCGATTGTCGGGATACAGCGTGTGGTATGTTTGTTTTTGTTTTATGGCACTTTTCTCTCCGATTACTTTTTATTTTTTAACCCCAATGAAAAAAGAGGGGTGTTATAAATTTAACGTTTGTGTGTTTGGGTGTGCCTGTCTGTGGCATCGTAGCTCCCAAACGGATGGACCGATTTGAACGCGGTTTTTTTTATTAGAAAGCTGGTTTAATCGGAATGGTTGTTAGCTATGTTTGTAATCAAGTAATTAAGCAATCACAAAATTAATTATCTTAAAAAGTAGACCGATTAGCATGCGGTTTTTTTTAAAGCTTGAAATAAAAGTTAAATTACAAATTTAAAAAAAAACCCATCCCTTAAAAAGTCAAAAAGAATTTTACCCGCGCAGCTCTGAGTTTTTATATCTTATTTACTTAGCGGTCCCCCGACTCCTTTAAGTAAGTAAACGGAAATTATTTTTGACTTTTCAAAGGTCGGGGTTTTTTAAAATTTGTAATTTAACTTTCTGTTATGTAAAAGTCAACACTACTTACAAACTTTATAATTTTCCTTCAAACATTATAAAATATTATCTCGATAATATTGGGTTTATAAAAGAGTTCGTATATATTTCATCTAAAACCAGCTTCCCAAAAAAAAAAACCGCATCCCAATCGGTCCATCCGTTTCGGCGCTACGATGCCACAGGCAGACACACCCTTCCACACATACACCCTTAACACACATACACACATACACCCATACACATCTTTACCCAGATCGTTTACAGTTATTTTACCTCTGACACATGTCATTGTATCTTCCGCTAGGTTGGCACCTCTTGCTGTCACACTAGTACTACGGTCCTAAAAAGGGTTACTTGCTATTAATATTTTACCCGTGGTAGTGGAAATTATGTATAAGTACCTGTTGTACTTGTAGTGATAAGTCCACCTTTGCGCACTCCTGCATTTCTTGTTTCTCGTCGTGTACTGTTCTTCCTTCAATTTGTGTGCAATAAAGAGTTTCTATTCTATTCTAAAAATATGTTGAAATATTTCGTACAGGGAAATAGTACGAACTAATTATGGCAACACAGAGCTTAGGTTAGCCAACTTGATGGCTAGAGGTAAAATAACTGTGAAAGTTTTGATTGTCAATAAAACATTTCATCTAAATTGGTGAAACAGGAAGCGAAACCGGCAAAAATAATAACGTCACTTCCTATTCATGTATCGCGATAAAAGCGAAGGATTATAGCACCTGAAAAATTGCTGAAATTTTTCACAATGCTTTTTTTTCTCGCATCTCGTGAACAAAAACAACAAATCGGATAAATCCAGCAGGTAGGTAGGCCGGCTTACTGCGAGCAAGAGCCGCCAGTCACAATCTATACATATAATAAAATCGTAAAGGTAAGAAAGTCTGTACATTGAATGTATTCGGAAAAAAACTAACCAGGGTGGCTTAAAATGAGTTAGTGAACATTTTAGAACAGTTTTTAAAATTTTTGTTTGTTTGTTTGTTTGTCTGTACGCGCATCACGCAAAAACCACTGAACGGAATTAGACGAAACTTTGTATAGTGGCAGTTTATATGCCGGGTTAACATAATACGTAAAAAAATAAACAAAAATAAAAAAATAATTAAACAATTATAAACATTATTGCGCGTTTAAAATCACGTAGTCCAAAGTACATAATTATATCTTGAGAACTGGCAGCAAATACAATTTGAATAAAATATTCATTCGAAATTTAAAAATAAGTAGATACAACGAAAATAACAAGTTCTTCTTTTTTATAACTTGAACACAATAGTCTATAACATATCTATTCTTTCTATACATATAATAAAATCGTAAATGCAAAAATGTCTATTTGTACGCGCATCTCGCAAAAACCACTGAACGGAATTTGACGAAACTTTTTATAGTGACAGTGTATATCCCGGATTAACATAATAATTAAAAAATATAATAAAAATCAAGCAATCCAAAGTAATGGTAAAAAACAATTTTAAATGTCATGTTGACAACGGAGATCTGTCATCTCGACGTGAGCTGGCCGGTGGCAAATTGTTTGATAAATAAAAAAAATTATTGAAAGTCGAAGTTATGTCGCTGTCATTGGTGCAATAAAAATTTATATATCTGTTGCCCGCGGCTTCGCTCGCATGAAATTCGTATTTCAAAAAAAGAAAGTAACTAAAGGGGGGCCCGAAGGCGGATCTGCGCTCACGTAAACGATATTCTTTCTCGATGATAGTAACTAAGGGCGAGGCGGAAGGCGGAGCTGAGTTCAGGAAGAAGAAAAACATTCTTGAAGAAAGTAAGTAACTAAGGGCGAGGCCGAAGGCCGAGCTCTATTCTGGAAGACCATAAACCTTCTCGAAGAAAGTAAGTAACTATGGGCGAGGCCGCAGGCCGAGCTGCGTTCAGGAAGAAGCTAAACCATCTTGAAGAAAGTAAGTAACTAAGGCGAGGCCGAAGGCCGAGCTACGTTTGAATAATTGAAAAACCATCTCGAAGAAAGCAAGCAACTAAGGGCGAAGCCGAAGGCCGAGCTGCGTTCAGAAAGAAGCTAAACCATCTTGAAGAAAGTAAGTAACTAAGTCGAGGCCGAAGGCCGAGCTACGTTCTGATAATTGAAAAACCATCTCGAAGAAAGCAAGTAACTAAGGGCGAGGCCGAAGGCCGAGCTGCGTTCAGGAAGAAGCTAAACCATCTTGAAGAAAGTAAGTAACTAAGGGCGAGGCCGAAGGCCGTGCTCTATTCGGGAAGACCATAAAACATTTTGAAGAAAGCAAGTAACTAAGGGCGAGGCCGTAGGCCGAGCTGCGTTGAGGAAGAAGGTAAACATTTTTGAAGAAAGTAAGTAACTAAGGCGAGGCCAAAGGCCGAGCTACGTTCTGACAAATAATAAACCATCTCGAAGAAAGCAAGTAACTAAGGGCGAGGCCGAAGGCCGAGCTGCGTTCAGGAAGAAGCTAAACCATCTCGAATAAAGTTAATTAACATTAAGATTGAGTTAATTTAATTTAAATTTTATTATAAAGTCCACGCTTCTGACGGCAAATATACCGTGCATCCTAGAACCTTGCGGTTATTTCCGGCTGGCTGGCAAGAGGCCCGATGCTATCACCTTAGTGCCATGGACTAAGGGTAGTTCTTTGATGTGGGACGCCACTTGTGTTCTCACATTGGCTCCAAGTCACGTTAGGACATCTTCAAGAGAGGCTGGCGCGGCCGAGGCTGGGGCGGAGAGCCTCAAACGCAACAAATATAGAAATATAATTCAATATTTCGAATTTGTTGCGTTTGCGGTTGAAACCCTCGGTCCGTGGAGCAGTGAAGCCAAAAGAGGCTTGGGCCTCTGCTGGTTGACGCAACCGGTGTCCCGCCATCAAGGGTACTTCATTCAAAGGGTAAGCCTTGCCATCCAGCGGGGTAATGCCGCAAGTGCTCTAAGAACATTTGAAAATGCCCGTTTTGATAGTTATTTTAATGTTTGTTAGGTAGGTTTTAATTCTTTAGTTATTAATATTACTTTTTTATTTTTATGAAATAAATAGATTGAGTAAACGTTATTATATTCTATAGAAGAAAGGAAGTCTTTAAGGGCGAGGGCCGAAGGCGGAAGAGGGTTTTTGGTTTTCCTGAACGCAGCTCGGCCTTCGGCCTCGCCCTTAGTTACTTACATTCTTCTTTGGAATACGATTTCACGCGAGCGAAGCCGCGGGCAACAGCTAGTGGACAATAAAACGATACATTTGACAAACAAATTGTAGGCACTCGATCATAGAATAGAGAAAGAGTGGCCAGATTTGTCAACCTCGGTGGCTCAGTGGTGCGGTCGGTCGACTGTTGTTAAGCGCACCTGGGCGCGGTCAGTATGGATGGATGACCGCTCGACTTTGAATTTTATATCTTAGGTGGTAGGGTTTATTCCGCCCAGGTTGGTACCACCGCACTCAATGAAACGTCGTCGGTCGAACAAAACGGCTATGTAAATAGTTCGTATTTTCCGTCCAGTTCAGTGTAGCCGACATGAAATGAAGGGAAGCACTGACCTAGTTCACCCGGTGTTATGGGCTGACATCACGGATGTTGTAGGTGATGCAAACAACCGTGTCAGTTACAATAAAATAAAATGGTCCATATTGACCTCTCTTTCTCTCTATCTGTCAAATCCCTGTCGTCAAAATTCCTAACGATCAACTTACAGCCACTTTTAATCGGTTGATCGCCGAGTGGTTTGGGCATCGGAGTCTCATGCGAGAGGTCCGAGGTCCCACCGTAAAGTGCTATCGACCTCATTGAGGCGTCTCTAAAAGATAGCCGCTTCTTAATCGTTGGTCATTCCAAAAAAAAAATAATTTTCAGAAGTTTGATGTTTGACAGATCACTTTTAAAAAATAAAGTGACGTTACTATGGTAACAGCTGTCAGTGGGCAAACATGGAGACCTGTCATAACTATAACATAAACGTAATATATCTGATAAATTCAAATTCGAAGACCATGCCACCTGAGCGGATAGGCGGATATTATTGATAGGGGATAGATACGGAAACCTTCGCGCTCGAGTAAAACTCGCACTTGACAGATTTTTTTTCTATTTTCCATTATCTAAGACTATGTTTTTTTGCACCTACCTTGCACTTACCCTGGTTTTTATATGTAAAAAGGGTAAGCTGGCGGAAAATGCCATAGGCATTAAATACTACCTTCTGTACGATTTTATGTGCAATAAACCTTTTTTGATTTGATTTGATTTGAGTGCTTCTGCGTTTATTCTAGCTATTTGCATACTAATTATACCAATGACGTAATATTGAAATATACGAGCATAATTCATATTTTATCAAAACGTGACTGAAATTGCAGAAATAGTGGCTTCAATAAACCCACTTAGAATTTACCTAGACTAAGTTAATTTGCAAACGTAGCGTGGGACGCTCCCCGTCTAGGTGGACAGATGACCTAAAAAAATTGGTTGTCTGTAAAGTCGGTTTACGGACGATAGTTTTAAGTGATGACGTCATAAAGTATATAAAGTGCGAAGTCAGATACAAAATCAGCTTTATCGTGCTTAGAAGTTTAATTCTTAAATCGCAAATGTGAGTACTTTAAAAACTAATAATATTAAGAAGAAAAGCTGTCAGACTAACAGGGGTAAATTTTTTTTCTGAAAATTTGAACAAATGAAAGTTTTATAAAACCGGTTACCCGACCCCGACAGCCTCGGCAGTGGATTACCGGCGACACCGCCTCAGCGCCTCACCACCCCGCTGTGTCAGAGGAGGGACAAGTGACGTCGCGCGTACCAGTCAACACGCCTCGCCCTCCTCGCGGTGTGGCCGGATCCAGTGACATGACCTGCTGCTTCTTTCGCAACCAGCGCACCCAATCCACCACGGTTCGCTGATCCATCGCCCGCGTCTGCCGGTGAGGATGACGAACCAGGGACACGCCCCGCCACACCAGTTACGACGGGACGAAGTCCGCCGCCGCCACCGGTTAGCTTGGGGCAATCGCGGCCCTATGTCGCGCTTGCAGCCTCCGCTACCGGTGCAGCGCCGTAGGAGGGCCAACAAAGATAGAAAAGCTGTGTGACGTCGCCCCGCAGTCCGACGGATACGGAGCTCTCCGGGATGGGGGTGGTGGTGGCCTACGTGTCTAGTACCACCACCTATCGCTTGTAGCTTGTCTCGCGTCGTCCCGGAGAGCGCCGTAGCCACGGCGAGAAAATTTGCCGCGATAGGTACAGGTAGATTAGCCCGCGTGGTTAAGACGTCTGGTCAGTGATGGTGGCAGGGACCGAGGCTCGCAAAAGACGGAGAAATATATTTTGTATTTCCTACTATTGTATATGCCTCTCTATCGCGCTCTCGCTTGCACACACAGGTCTCTATCGCGCTCTCGCTTGCACACACAGGTTTAGATGCAACGTGACACTTCTTTGTGAGTGCAGCCGGTGTTCATCAATTTATAAGACGTGACGTCATCACGTCAAAAAGGTAGCCGGGAGTGGATGGATGAGAAGAGCGGAAGACCGCGTGTGGTGGCGTGCCTTGGGAGAGGCCTATGTCCAGCAGTGGACCGATACAGGCTGATGATGAAGTTAATTTAATACCTATCTACTTAATAAAATTATTAAAAGTTAATTAATAATAATTGAAAGTTACCCAAATAAATTTTTGCATCTAATAAAAGTTTGTCGGCCTCGGTAGCTCGGTGGTAGAATCGCATACCGGGCGTGCCCGGACTTTGGATAAGTGACCGTCGGACCATTGAGGTTATGGTTAGGAGGTTAGGCCATGCATCGGATTCTACGTAAAATCGTAGGTCTCTTCCCTTACCGCATAATAAGGGGTAGGTCGTAGAGTAATGATCTGCGCCCACTCCTCGCGCACCTGAACTACCGCGTCAACAGACCAGGACCCCTACCGTGCTAATTTTACTCGCACGACGAGTTCGAGCTGCGCTCGACTCGATCGGTCGCACAAGGCAAATTATTTTGGTACCGGCGCACAGTGGGGCGATACCGCAAAAACCGGGACATAGGGCGAAATGACTACGCAAATAGATTCTACTATTAATTACGAACAACTTTCATTCTGTGAGATTTTTTGATAAAAAAATTATTTTCCGAGATATAAGCACTTATAAAAACATTTATAATATAGTAAAAAGTGAGTATGTTAATATATTCTCTTAATGATTACAAACTACTTTTATTCTTAGAAATTTTCCATTTTAAGTCTTATTTTCTGAGATATAGCAATTTGAACTTTAAAAAAAAACATTTTCTTGTAACTAGTATTACTCTTCCATATTTTCGGTTTCAATTGTTATTTTTTAGATATATCACATTGAAAATTCTTTAGTAAAAAAAATTGGGATATGTGGAAAACTGAATATTTGAATTCATTTTACCAGCATTTAGAAAAACCTTTTGTTCTCAGAGATTTTCTGTTAAGGTGTTATAATCCTTTTCAATAGTTTGTACAATGGAGATTTAGTAACTTTTTTTATTGAAATGCTTAAAATAACTAGACCTGTGGTTACTTAATAATGATTCTTCAAGTTGAGTAGTCTAATCTGAATAAAATTATTTTAGTGGAATGGTACGTTTATTACACACAAAATACAATCAATCAGACGGCGCATATTTGCATAAAATATTACAAATTAATCTGGCGATAGTAATTAAACATATATAAATTACTACATATTTAACTAACTACATATATTTTTGTATTTACGGAACTTACCGAATTATTAACTTATTATAAGTTATATATATCGTTGTGTATTTTCATTTCGTCATTTTGGTGGCTCTGCACACTTCGATATATCAAACTTACTATAATTTATTATAATTAGGCAAAAAATTGCCCCGTCAAAGTATATTATAAACCTACTTCAAAGTATAAAATTAATAACATCAACATTAAGAATAGTTATTAATGATGAGAAAAGTAATAATACATTATTAAAAGTAATAATAAAAGTTTTCAAAGTAATAATACATTATTACCGAAATACCCATGGCTTTTAACGGAGCCTATTTAATGTAAAAATACCAACTATCAATAAAAATTATGGTCAAGAATAAAAGTAATTTTCTGAAGTATGTTTATCGTGCATAACAAAAAGAAATTCAAACTACATATTTCTGAGAAAAAATCTTATTTCAATCTTACAAAAACCTTAAAATAAAACATACTTAATAACTTTTAAATAAATATTTTTAAAGTACATAAAGCTTCCTATTTTTATTACAATTTATTTACTCAATATTTCTACAAATTTTCATTTTCATCACTGGAACAACCTAAAGCGTCTTCAGCGTCAGAATCATCATCATCCTCCACATCCGATTGAACACAGATAATACTGGTATCAATAAATTCAATATTTTCCTTATTTTTATCGTCTATAATTAGCAAATGTCGCACTTCACTGGATAAGGGCTGCTTTTGTTTTTGAAGTTTTGGCTTCATACTAGACAAATATGGATCCGACGATACGAGCAAGTTGTTGAGAATGTCTTGATTAGTCGATTTGCGATCGCATTTTCGACAGTAGTGTTCCCTGTACTTCTTGAAATCTTTATTTCTTGCTTCTGATGCCTCTTCGGAGAGTATGCCAATTGGAATTACGTTAAAATGCTTTATTATTTCATATCCATGGAATAAAAGTTTATGAACACTTGCTGGCATATGATACCAGCTATACAATGATATATAAAGTTGAATTGTTTCTTGAGCATAGATTTCAAAGTTTTGAGTGCAAACTTTTTCTCCCGAGGAGATGGCCTTAAGGATCACCGCGAATCTATTAATTAAATCCTTATCGAGACCGGTAATAGAGGCAGTTTGCTCGGGATTCTGGAAAAAGCGCCTTGCAGTGTTGCCATCGTTCGTGGTTCCTGAACCTTGTTTTACCACGTCGATCAATAAACCAGTTTCTTTCCTGAAATTATCTTTAATTTGTTTTTTTTTTTCTCGGTCATAATTTCTTTATTATTACCTTTGGCCGACCACTGCTGAAAATCCATGCGGTATGCAATATGGAGAAGGCATTCCATGCATCGAATCCAGGCATGCAACGTAGATAGTCCGAACCGGTACATATTTGTGTTTACTTCTTTACTTTTAATTATATTAACGTTATTCATCTCAGACGGTTTAGCTCTGCAAATATCACATGACTGATTAGAGGTACCGGAGATAATCGACGTAATTTTACCATCGATCATCGTCATAATTAACGAATGCTCAATCAAAACGCCTTCGTAATCGCTGGTTTTGAGATCTCGTATTTCGGATTCTATGGTAGCCATTTCACTTTTCACGTTATCGATTGTCTCCTTCATAAATTTGAAGAAGATAGGACGGCAGTAGTTCGTCGAAGATGGCGTCTCATTTTCCCAGATCACTTCGTCTCCATAAACCAGTTTTATAGGAACCAAACTTGCCATGAAAATGCTTGAGTCGTCTCCTTCGTTCAGTTCTTGAAATCTTTGTTTATATGTACTTTGGCCAGAAGCGCCATCGAATCCCCACTTGCTTGTTAATGTTAGCTGGCAGCCTGTGAGGTTTCGGTTCGCCACTTTCAAAATTCTTTTTGCAGTATGGTCCAAAAGCGCTTGCAGTTTAATTTTGGCCTGTGTTTCGGTAACTTCAATGTCCTGTTTTGGGGGGTAACACTCAATTTTCGCATGTTGAATTTTATAATAAGATGGATAGAGGTCGGAACCTTCTTCCTTAGCCATGTCTCTTAAAGTTATATATTGCCATCTTGATAGCTTTAAAGACACCAAAATCGCAAGTGCTTTTTCAGATGAATAAATAGTCTTGGACTCCTTTTTTTCAATGAATTCTTTGACTTTTTCGATTTCGCCTGGATTCTGAAGCAAATGGTCCAAAACTTTCCCCAGGTCCTCGTTCCCATTTGCCTTCAAACGCATTTTGGTCGCAAATGCTAGTTCCTGCGATGTATAGTTTGTGCGAATGTCTTCGGTTCTTCTTCGCTTTTGTTTGGCTCCTAAACTTTCAAATGGTTTTCTCGGCGATGATTTATGTGAAGATGCTACAAAGATAGGAGGCGCTGTCGATGGTCCCGGAGAAATTATTTGAGAAGTGCAAACCTTTTGGTTATCCGCGAGGTCGCTACTCGCTGAAGGCAGTTGTTTCTTTACGAATTCGGGCCACTTGATGGCCGAGTCCAACCATTCTCGATTCTTCTGTAGAAAACGTTCCTCGTTGTAGCTTGACTTCACCCATCGTTTGTGTAGATTGTAACAATATTTACGACAAAATTCTTTCACTTGTGTCTCTTCGGGCAAATTTACACTAACTATTGAGGCAATAGCGGCAACCAATACCGCGTAATTCAGAAAACTGTCACAATTTCTCATAAACACGTAAATATCAATGTTATAAACAAAAGACTCCATGTTTTCGCATTGAATAGTTTTAAATATGTAAAGCACGGGTAGGAAGACTGACTCGTGCAAACGACTGGAGCAGACTGAGTGCCAGATTGATTGTGTTGTTCACTAATGAATACTGCTAATTAGTTCGCACAGTTTGCAGTATTCCTGGTATATCGTTAATCCTTGTTAAGTAGATAACAATTAGCAATGCAGTGTAATTGTTTCTTCGAGAGCTTTCATGGAAATACGTGACAATTCACATAAATATCCCTAATCCGCTAATCCTCGCGAAGTTGAAAATATTCCTAATATAATGGTAAGCATTTATAAGAGATATTATAAGTAAGTATAGCAGCCGATAATAGCGGCTCCGTAGATTATTATCAAAATAGACCAATGAAACTAAAAGTACAAAGTTAATTAGATGGGCGTCGTTTGTCACCTTCTGGGTGCATCAGCGCCATCGCGCTTTCAATAAAAAAAAAATTAAACATTTTCATCAAGTTCAAATATATAGGTGATATGGAGAAATATATTTACCATTAAAATACAAATATATACATCCAATGCAAATAAACAATATTTGTTATTTAAATATAGCTGAAAGTTACGAATATAGTGAATTCCTCGTAATTCGAGCGGATTCCTCGTAAAACTGTAGGTCCCTTCCCTCCTAATCTTACTTGGTGGTAGGGTTTAACCCGCCCGGGTTGGTACCACCGCACTGAATGAAACGTCGGTCGAAACGGCTATGTAAATAGTTTGTGTTCTCCGACCAGTTCAGTGTAGCCGGCACGATCAAAGGGGGAAGCACTGACATGGCACCTAGTTCACCCGGTGCTATGGGCTGACATCACGGACGTTGTAGGTGATGTAGCCAACCGTGTCAGTTTCAATAAAAAAAAAAAAAAAGAATAAAGGTGAGCTTTGCAGGAATAAATGTTATTATAATATTAAAATGGCATTATACGGAAAAGTCGGACGTCGTCGGATACGGTTTTTACACAGTAATAATCTTTTTAACTTGGGGAATCATTATTTAGTAACCACGGGTCTAGCTATTTTAAGCATTTCGAGAAAAAAAATAAAGTTACCCAATTTCCATAGTACAAATTAATAAAAAGTGGTATATCTCGAAAAATAAGGCTTAAATGAGAAAATATGAATCTATGAATGTTATTTCTAATGATGGGTAGATTAATTTAGCGTACTTAAATTTCAGAAATAAAAATAAAAAAAATTTATTATCCTATGTCCCATTTTTTACGGTATCGCCCCACTGTGCGGCGTGCAGGTGAGTGAGTACGTATGCGAGTGTCGACCAAGTGACGAATTCTCGATCGAGTGTCGATCTACCAGTCTTGCCACTATTACAATTTTTTTACTAAATGTATTATGCTACCTAGAATGCAAAGCGCTCATTTTGCTAGGTATCAAACGGTCAATATGGTATGTATACTATTTTTCAGAATCTTTATGTTAATTAAAAGAGAAAAAGAGTATTGACTAAGTTGAAAAACGCGTATAAATTGAACACCCCGATATTTAAGAGTAGCTATTTAGTATTAGTAAAAATTACATCGTGGCAACACACATGATGTTGGTTGTCGGTCGGTCAGCCAGCTGTGTGAGTGATGACGACATTCATTTTGAATCTTTTCCCCTAAACCCTACGCCCTTCCTCCAGCCATATTACCTAGCCACAAAAATACCCCGATAACGGTACTAACGAGGTGAGACCGCGGTGAAGTGCGGGGGAAGCGCATTTATTCGAGGCGAGGTGCCTAGCCTATAATGCCTATATAGATATTCCGACGGGTAATACATTGCTGTAGATACCTAACTATCTAAAAATAAATAACTCCTGTATGTACCTACCTATTATTACCATATTTGGTTATACATTATAGCTCCACTACCCGTCACCTATAAATTAGTTACATAGGTAGGTACATTACTTAGGTAGGTACTGACAAATTGATATGAGACGTGTACTTAGAACACAAGACTTTATTACGCACTAACTACGGTACCGTGCGTGTGGGCCGGTCGGTATTAATAAGAATAGCCCCACTGCATCTCTCCCCGTGCATGCCATAAAAGGCGGCTAAGGGATAAGGACACGATGCCGTGCTAAAGGGCGACAGGCTAGCCACCTGTCACATTGTCACGGTCCTTCCACCGAGTCATGCAGGAGGTGGGTCTTCATGCCTTACTTGCTGCTTGATGTAGTAAGGTATGTGTAGCACAACACCGATTACTCTGCTTACCCCGATTGTCGGGATGATGGTCGGGATATAGCGTGTGATATGTATGATGTGATGTATGTATGTATGTACCTAGGTACAGACTTTATTATTATTTTATTTTAGTGATAGGTACATAAGTACCTACTTGTATTTTTTATCTATATTATTTGAGTAAATACTTAAATAAAATAAAGGAATGAACAACTTATAAATAAAATAATACATATTTAAATACCTTTCCACTAAATTCAATGAAAGGAATCGTTAATTTAACATATAACCAACTTTGAGATTTACTAAACTATCGCAAAAGTTGATCAAGATCAATCGAGTGTTTGGGTGAGCGTATACGTCAAAATGACTCGAAGTTCGAGCTCACATTTCGTACGACGGTACCAATAACTGTCAAAATGTGGTAGATCGACGTTCGAGTTCGAGTAGACCACGTGACCGTTTCGTGCACTCACTCACTTGCACATTTGACAGCTACGACGGTACCAAATAAGCCTACTCGTTCATTTTGCTCGAACTCGTCGATCGAGTAAAATTACCACGGTCGGGCTGCAGTATGAAGCACCCGGGTCACTATGAGACCCGCACAAACATAAGTGGAGAAAAAGTAAATTTAATTATGTATAAGTATTTTTAGGGTTCCGTATCCGTCGTACGGGACCCTATTACTAAGCCTACGCCGCGGCTCCGTCTGTCTGTCCGAGTGCTGTATCTCTTGAACCGTAATAGGTAGCCCGTTGAAATTTTCACAGAATTTGTTTTATTATAGCCGATATAACAACAAATAATAAAAATAAGAAAAGGTAAAAAATTCACAGAGGCCCCCATACAAGAAACTAAAAAGTGTATGCGCGTCATCTACCGAAAACAGTATGAAGCAGCGCTGACCATGACATGGCGATACGGAACCCTCGGTTCGCGAGTTCGACTCGCACTTGGCCGGTTTTTTTATAGATACAAAAACCATATTTGAAAAACAAAATAAAAAGAACTTAGGTATACCGACATCTAGCAAACCGTAGTTAACTGAAGTAGTCGGTACTTACTCTGCCAACCATCGCGGGACCGCCAAGTAAATAAAATATAAAAAAATCAAAGCAGCGCGGGAATTTACTTAGCTGTACCCCTCCGACTCCTTTAAGTAATAAGTAAACGGAAATTATTTTTGAATTTTTAAGGGTTGGGGGTTTTTTAAATTTATTGTTAAACTTTTTTTGCTTTTTATATTATTTGTTGCCATATCCGCTATAATAACACATATTACATATTACACATATAGTATGTATGTTTATATATCATATATATTGTATATATTTATATATATATATGTATGTTTCTCCATTTATTTGTATTTGTGTTTTATTATCTGTTTAATCATATGTCTGTATTTTATCATCCATCATTCATTTATTTCTTCTCTGCCACTCCACACTTTTTCATAATAACCCAAAGGTTGGCTGGGGGAGAACGCCTACGGTGTTAAGCTGTACCTTTTGCAAAAAACATTTCAAGTGCAATAAATATATTTTGATTTGATTTGATATTCTGTGAAAATTTCAACCGGCTACCTATTAGGGTTCAAAAGATACAGCCTTCCTTCGGAACGGTCGGACAGACAGACAGACAGACTTCGTAGGCTTATTAATATGCATCCGTAAGATTATGTACTAAAAACGAATTCGCATTTATAAATAGAGCGATCGATCGAGACGTACCTAACAAGACGTGGGCCAATAACAAGCAAGATGGCATTACGGTGTACAATTCTTTTTCACTGCGGAGTTAGTTTACAATTCTGGTATACATTGCGATTGTGCGTGGGAAGTTTCTCAGAATAACATTTAAAAGGCATTCGAGATATATTTGTACTGTTATACCGCGCGACCGGCTTCTCATTATTCCAACTCCAAAACTTCTTGAAATTTAGGCGAAAGTTGTAGGTACTCGGCCACCAAGTGCTGAAACGAGCTCCTTCCTTTCGGAGCGACAGAATCAGAGTCGGTTTTCTATCTTAATTTTTTGTTTATGTATACTGACACGGTTGGCTACATCACCTATAACATCCGTGATGTCAGGCGTCAGCCCATAACACCGGGTGAAATAGGTGCCATGTCAGTGCCTCGCCTCATTTCACATTGGCTACACTGAACTGAACGGAAAACACGGACTATTTACATAGCCGTTTCGGCCGACGACGTTTCGCTCAGTTTGGTGGTACTAACCCGGGCGAGATAAACCCTACCACCTAGTAAGGTAAGAAGGGACCTACAGTCAGCCTCCAACGGTCGAGCGGTCACCCATCCGAGTACTGACCGCGCTCAGGGTTGCTTAACAACTGTTTGATTTTAGAATAAAAAAATCGTCATGGTTACAATTTGTCAATATGGCTGTCAGGAGGGTCGAACTTATTTTCATCTCTCGAATAAATTCTAATAAAACATAGTCCTTTCATTGTACATTGGTCCTGTCGAGCCTGGATAAAGGACTAGATAATGCGTGAGTAAAAAGTAGTAATAAAAGTGGTAGAAGTGAGTTTGATTGTAAAAAACCAGATAGTGAAAAATTTTGCAAAATGGAAACAATTGTCGCACAACAGGGGATGTTCAAAACAACCCAAAAGTTTTACTCGAACTTCAAGAAAGCCCCAAAGGAACGATTGACGAAGTCGTATCTGGAGACACGATTGGAAATGTTAGAACAGTATTGGGCCACGTTCTTTAAACAACATTGTAATATCACGGCTGCTTTCGAAGAAGCTACACTCGAGGCAGATCCATACATGTTGAACGATGTGTACGAGAAGTGCGAGGAGGTATATTTAGAGATGAAAACAACAATAAAGGAAAAATTGCAAGAGTTTCCTACGCACACAACTCCTCAGCTTCAGACAACCCAATCCTCAGCTCAACCAGTTTTGACAAAACTTCCGCCAATTCTGATTCCCAAGTTCTCCGGCGATTACAAAGAGTGGAAAACCTTCGAAGATCTGTTCACCTCTGTCATTCACAACAACACAAGTCTGTCTGACATACAAAAATATCACTATCTGAAAACAAGTTTGTGCGGTGAAGCTGAACAATTACTGAAGCACTTTCCCCTGACCGAGTCCAACTACCTCAAAGCGAGAGATGTACTAGCACAACGTTACAACAACAAACGAAGCATCGTTCACACACATCTCAAAATACTTCTAGACCAGAAGAAGTTGAACAATGAGTCACCACGTGCACTGAGAGAGCTTCTAGATACAACAAGGGAAACACTTCTTGCTTTAGATAACATTGATGTATGCACAAGTGGATGGGATCCTCTGATCATTCACATCACAGTCTCAAAACTAGATCAAGAATCACACAAGCAGTGGGAGCTTTCACTCGGGTCATCAATAGAACTGCCCAGTTTCCAGCAGCTTTGTAAATTTATGGAGATGAGGTTCCGCGCATTGGAATCAATTTCAACATCTGCTAACAAAACTGTCACGAAGACGTTCACGGTCTCTGAGCATGCTTGTTCATATTGTTCTCAGTCACATTACATCTGTCACTGCAAAGAGTTTGCTGCACTCGAAGTACCTGCGCGTTCACAGTTTGTCAAATCAAACGGCCTGTGTTTCAACTGTTTAGTCAAAGGCCACGGAGTAAAGTCATGCAAGCAGAATACTTCATGCAGAATCTGCAAACGAAAACACCACTCTCTTCTTCACTTGAAAACGGAAAGAAATATGACAGAAACTACTACTACTCCAGAAGAGCAAACTACTACTACAACAAGCACATCACACACTTATAGAGAGATGAACCAAGTTATTCTACCAACAACACTCGTGAAGGTAAAGACACAGGATGGTGCGACACACGTGTTGAGAGCGCTTGTTGATCAAGGATCTCAAACATCGTTCATCACTGAGGCAGCCGCACAGCTGCTCAGACTAAAGAAAACACCTATCCAAGGAAGAGTGACAGGAATTGATCCAAAGTCAGTTGTAATCATCAAGTCCCAGGTCGCCTTTCAAATTAGTTCCCTCACTAACCCTTCATACCGCACTAAGATTCAGCCATATGTAGTGAAGAAACTCATGTCAGTCAGCACAAAATATTCCAATCGACCACTGGCTACACAAACTGAAGAACTTAGCTGACCCTACGTATCACAAGCCAGGAAAGATCGATCTAATTTTGGGTGCAGAAGTATACGCACAAATATTATTGCATGGATTAAAGAAGGACGTTCAAACGTCATTTATAGCACAAAATTCACACCTAGGTTGGCTTCTCTCGGGAGGAGTGACATCACAATGCAATAATATAAACAACAATCATGTAGTCATGCACACTCAAGTTGAGCAACTTCTTAGGAAGTTTTGGGAGATCGAAGATCAGACTACAGAAAAGAGAGAACTTACACATCCTGAGAAGGAATGCGAGAAATACTACAAAGAAACTCACACTCGTACCGACGAAGGACGCTATGTCGTTCGCTTGCCATTTCACACTCCTGATTTGTCATTTGGAGATTCACGGTCTGTGGCAGTGAAACGATTACAACAAATGGAAAAACGTTTTGATAAACAACCTGAACACAAAGAGGAATATGTAGACTTTATGAGAAAATACGAGCAGCAAGGTCATATGGAACTCGTATCAGACGAAAATAAAGAAGAAATCAATAGTTATTATCTACCACACCACGCAGTAATCAGAGAGAGCAGTACCACTACAAGACTGCGTGTCGTGTTCGATGCTTCATCAAAAGATTCTAACGGCTCGTCATTGAATGATATGCTGCATCCTGGACCATCACTATTGAATGATATTCGAGACACAGTCCTTAGATGGCGCACACACCTCATTTGTTTGGTGGGAGATGTAAAGCAGATGTACAGACAAATCTTGGTTGCGAGAGAAGACATACACTACCAAAGAATAGTTTGGCGTGAATCATCGGAAGAAGAGATCAAAGATTACAACTTACTTACCGTCACATATGGCACGTCTTCCGCACCTTATTTAGCCATTCGCACCCTAAAACAACTCGCCGATGATGAAGTGAATAACTACCCCCTCTCGGTTTTGAATATTCTACGTGATGATTTCTACATGGATGACCTGATGTCAGGCAGCTCGTCTGAAGATGGAGCTATAGAATTATATCACAAAATCACAAGTTTGATGAAGAAAGGAGGATTTGAATTGCGAAAATGGGCTTCGAATAGTCCTACCGTTCTTGAGAAGATTCCCCCAGAAGATAGACAACTTTCCCTCTCAAGAAACATTCCCATCGAAGACTCTATAAAAGCACTCGGATTATCATGGAAACCAACAACAGATTATTTCGTGCTGAGAATTGATTTACTCCCTGAACCACCCACAACCACAAAACGCACAGTGCTCTCAGACATCGCGAAACTTTTCGACCCACTCGGATGGTTGGCACCAACTATTGTGATAGCCAAGATTATGGTTCAGAAACTTTGGTTAGCATGTATAGACTGGGACGACGATTTACCAGATGCTTACAGACAAGAATGGCAAACTTACCGTAACGAACTGACTAACATGCAGGAGATCAGCTTAGACCGATGGATAGGTCTCACAGAAAAGTCCGCTCGTTTAGAATTACATGGATTTTCTGACGCATCTACTGCAGCATACGCAGCCGTAGTCTACGCTCGTGTGATCAACGGATATGAAGTAAAGGTTTCCATACTAGCAGCCAAAACCAAAGTAGCCCCTATCAAGCAGATATCATTGCCTCGTCTGGAGTTATGTGGAGCACTTCTACTTGCACAACTACTGAAACGCATCAAAGCTTGTCTGCACGTAGCGGACGAGAACGTGTTCGCTTGGACTGACGCGACGATCGTCATGGCTTGGTTGCAGCGTGCGCCGAGTCACTGGAAGGTATTTGTTGCGAATAGAGTAAGTGAAATATTAGGTGTGCTAAATAGCAATCAGTGGCATCATGTGTCCTCTAGTGACAACCCTGCAGATTGTGCAACTAGAGGCGTGAATCCCTCTTTGCTAGGTTTACATGAATTGTGGTGGAATGGACCGAAGTGGCTACACACAAAAGAACTAGTACTTGAGAAATGTAATGTACCAAGCACTAACCTGGAGTGCAAAGTTACTGCACATACTGTAAAGATTGAAGACACTACGTGTTATTTTGAGAGATTTTCTACATTATGTAAACTTATTCGAGTCACGGCATATTGTCTAAGATTTTCTAACAACTGCAAGGCACAGAAAAATAATAATAATGCCCAGAAATGTAATTTTTTGACTGTCGATGAGTTAAAATATTCTATGCAACATTGTGTTAAACTTTCACAAAATCTAGACTATTCAGATGAAATTGCACAACTAACTTGTAACAAATCTGTAAGCAGACAGAGCAAATTAATTTCTTTGAATCCCTTATTGCAAGATGGCATTTTAAAAGTAGGTGGGAGATTGTGTAACTCTTTGCTTGAACCATCAATGAAACATCCTATCATACTGTCGAGAAATACTCACTTGTCATACTTGATAGTACAAAATGCACATAAGAAAACTCTGCACGGAGGTCCACAAATAATGTTAAATTACATCCGACAAAACTATTGGATTATTGGTGTTAAACATATCATAAAGAAATATTATCACAGTTGTATAACGTGCTATAGACACGCACCCAAACCACTGTCACAACTAATGGGTAATTTGCCTGAACCAAGAGTAGTACCCAATAGAGCCTTTAGCCAATGTGGTGTAGACTTTGCAGGTCCGATATTATTGAAAATAGCTCAAGGTAGAGCTTTGAGAACTACTAAGGGTTACATATCGCTTTTTATTTGTTTGTCCACAAAAGCCATTCATCTCGAACTCGTTAGTGATTTGAGTTCTCAAGCTTTTATTGCTGCTTTTAAGAGATTCACAGCCCGACGTGGTCATTGTGAAAATATGTATAGCGATTGTGGTACTAATTTTATTGGTGCAAACAATGAATTAGATGTTATGTTTCAAAATAGTCAAATCAATTTGCCTCAAGAAATTATTGCATTACTTGCTAATGATGGTACGTCGTGGAATTTCATTCCACCTGGTTCGCCAAATTTTGGTGGCCTTTGGGAGGCTGGCATTAAGTCAGTTAAGTATCATTTGAAACGTGTAATTGGTGAAACTAAACTTACTTATGAAGAGTATTACACATTGTTAACCCAAATAGAAGCTTGCTTGAATTCTCGTCCAATCACACCGATCAGTGACTCTACTGACGATATGTCTCCTTTGACACCGGGACACTTTTTGGTTGGTCAAGCTCCTATTACGGTTCCCGAAGAAGATTTACTAAATGTACCTACTAATAGACTAAACAGATGGCAGCTTACTCAACGCCTGATGCAAAGTTTTTGGCGTCGATGGAGCTCTGAATATTTGTCAACTTTGCAAACACGTTACAAGTGGAAGGTTAAAACTGCAAATATTGAGATAGGCACGCTTGTTCTTATAAAAGATGAGAGACTCCCACCTGGGAAATGGTTACTAGGACGTGTTATAGAGACACATCCTGGCACTGATGGATTAACTCGTGTTGTCACAATACAATCTAAGAGTAACAAGCTAAAGCGAGCCATAACTAAACTTTGCCCTCTTCCACTTGAAAGTGTCGATTAGAATTTTGTTTAACTGTTTTGTCTACTTATATACATTTCGATTTTATTGTTAAGAGTTCACAATACCAATGAATGTTGAAGGACATTGAAGGTCCTTGGCGGGCGGTATGTTTGATTTTAGAATAAAAAAATCGTCATGGTTACAATTTGTCAATATGGCTGTCAGGAGGGTCGAACTTATTTTCATCTCTCGAATAAATTCTAATAAAACATAGTCCTTTCATTGTACAACAACAGTTGACCGACCGCACCACTGAGCTACCGAGGCTGACGACCTCTGGCTGGACAACTCTGGCGGTAGGTCAACCCGGATCGTGGCAGTCTCGAGAGGTGAATTATTTTAAAGGTTTGTTTGTTTTGTTTTAGTTAAGGCTGCGATATGCAAATTTTAGGAGAAAACGAGATTTTTGAAATTTTTTAACATTTATTTCCGAGAAACCAGGCCACACAGAAAAAATATAAAAATTGAGAACTTTATAAAAAAAAAAATGAAAAAGAGAACTTTATAAAAAAAATGTACTCAAAATATGGCTTATTTACTTAACAAACTTCCTTCAAACCCCACCTTGTCGTAAACAATTGGTAACATGGTATTTTTAGCAGCTTTTTCCAGGGTCAACCTATACAAAAACGAAAAAACAATTAGGATAAACCCTCGTTTTCATCTTTTTCTTCGTCTTTTCCAGAATATTTTCTGTATAGGTGTCTTGATTTTCTTAAAAATTTCTTCTAAAAAAACGTAATTTATGGTCCTCTGTCGTGGTTTTTTTTTTGGCAAAAGTTACATGTTATAAAGTTATAAGAAATAAATCACTAAGCATGTTATAATATTCATATATTTTTATTGAAAAGAAAAAAAATCCGTTTGAAAAATATGAGTATTTGGTTTCGAAAATTATTCTAACAAATGGCAAATAATATAAGCCAAAACGCTTATTGTTCGCATGTTTTGCATCGGCGGAATAGGGCCTAGTTTTAATTTGTAATTAGCTTTAATATAATATTCACATCTAGACAGTCTAATATTCATTATGAAAATAAAAGATTTTTATTTTACAATGACTGGTAGACAGATACCTACTTAATAATATGTTGCCTTGTAATATATAAATTTTACTCGACTCGACAGCCTAAGGCCCGGTTAACACGATAGGTTTTAATATTCATTACCTGGAAATTAGGTTTTGTGCCTTCCGCCAATAAATATCGTGACACCTGCTACCTATAATAATATGAAATATTTACTGATACAATCCTTTACTGAAGGGGAAAGAAAATTACAGCGTAAGTTTTCCCGCTCATTTCTGTTAGAGTTTCTATCGCTATTCTATCCACAAAGTTTGTATATATAAATAATTTCATAGGCTACTAAAAAATAAAAACAATAAAATTGATATGTTCATACATTAAATACTCAAATTTGTACATGAATATTTCAAATAAATAATAAATATGTAATACAAACTAATAATAAAAAGATTAGTAGTTTTTATTTAGATTTTGTATTAATTTTGTGTATTTTTCTAAGTTTTGTATAATATAAAATATATAAAATTAATATAAATCTATGATAAAAATGTGAAAATAAAGTAAATAATAATAAAAAGAATAGGCGACGCGCGCGCGAAGATGACGACGTTTAACAGGCCTGCGCGACGACGTCGCCGTGCAGTCCGGCGGATATGGAGCTCTCCGAGATGGGGGTGGTGGTGGCCTACGTGTCTAGTACCACCACCTATCGCTCGTAGCTTGCCTCGCGTCGTCCCGGAGAGCTCCGTAGCCACGGCCTGCACCCGCCGGCGTGCTTGGAGGCTTGTCTCCCGCCGCCGGCGGTATTACCGTATTTAATTTTTATATTAATTTTGTGTATTTTTATTACTTTTTTGTATAATATATATAAAATTAATGTAAAAATTTCAATATGTGAAATAAAGGATATAAAAGAATAGTAATAAATTTTTTTTTTCTTATTTTCGATTATATGTATTAAACTCTTCGCGTAAACGAGCCCACTCGTACTATATAGTTGTAACAGATAACAATTTAATAAAAACAATTTATGCAAAATATTAATTGGAGCTTGCGAACTCATTTCAAAAGAGTTAGGTAGATAATGAAATGAAGGGAAGCACTGGCATAGCACCTAGTTCAGCCGGTGTTATGGGCTGACATCTCAGGTGATATGAAAAAAGATAGATATATATAGAAAATGCTTTATTGCTAAAAAATATTCAACAGTAATAAGTACATTCGAAAATTTACATAAGGTGCAAAGGCGGACTCATCACTTACAGATATTTCTTACAGTCAATCTTTGGATGTTTGACATTAGATTAATATAGTGGAATGTAAGTAGCTAGTAGCAAAAGAGTTGAGCGTGATAAACTGATAACTGAAGATAAAATAATTTTTATTATCGTATAATTATAATAATAAGAAAACTTATTAATAATACAATGTAAGTACATGCTATAAAACCATACTTGTGTTAATACACATAAATTACTAAATATATGGAATATAATATACAAATAAATATACATACATACCTACTTGTCCATCCAGGTATGAGTTCATTGTTCATTCAAAGAGATAAGTCTACTCGAGGTGCCCCCTCGACCCCGCCGCGGCCGCCACTCTAAATAGTTTAGTACTTACATCCGAGCACTAAAACTTGCCACGGTCCGTTTTCAGAAGTGTGCTGGAAAATTTTCTCCTTTTTGATGAAATTTCGCTATTCAGTCTTTAAAAGCCAGTGAATTGTACAGCCAACAAAGGGCGGGCGGTACCTGCAAAAGTTAAATAAAATACGGCAAACCTTGCTACTTCAAATGGTGTTCTTCAATTAAAATTTAGTACCTAACCCAGTAATTTAGGTTCTGTAGGTTTAGATATGCGGCTTAGCATAGCAGTAAAATATCCTATGGCCATCATTAGATGTGCAAGAAAACGTCATTGAAAACCTTAAAAAATTGAACGCCTGAATGAAGAAGATTAACATAAGATTGGCGACAGCGCATCGGCGCGTCGATCGGTCGATTGATCAGTTAGGGTCGCGTTATGGCCTCCATAGACGAGCAGCTTAAAGCAGTCTTGTCCAACTGCAAGAGAGCAGTGCGTTTGCGGTTGGAGTTGACCGCAGCTCGACTGCGCCAAGCTGCCGCCAATCATGTTGAGACATCCTCCTCACCGCGGGGCGCGGAGACAGGAAGGACTGCTTGAAGTAGCCAACTGCAGCACTCTGCCTGCTGCCGGCAGCACGGCGAAACTTCAAAGCACGCCGACTGCATTTTTTGGGTGCGACCGCAAGCGAAATTGTTGAGGGGTCCGCCTATTGCCAACGAGAATTTTGTGCACATCACCCAATTGCGACAGTTTGAAGCTGTCTGCGTCGACTGCTTCAAGCTGCTCGTTTCTGGCCGACCTTATAGATATTGAGCTTCATGTTTTTTTTTTTTTTATGGAAACTGACACGGTTGGCTTACATCACCTACAACATCCGTGATGTCAGCCCATAACACCGGGTGAACTTGGTGCCACGTCAGTGCTTCCCTTCGGTCGTGCCGGCTACACTGAACTGGACGGAAAACACAAACTATTTACATAGCCGTTTCGACCGACCTTTCATTCAGTGCGGTGGTACCAACCCGGGCGGGTTAAACCCTACCACCTAGTAATATAAGAAGGGAGTCATATCCCTTAGTCGCCTTTTACGACATACACGGGGAGATATGTAGTGGGGCTATTCTTTTAAAGTACCGGCCCCACACGGTACAAAGTATGTAGGGACTAGCTGTTTCCGCGGTGCTGTGCTACATCCCCTGTTAACGTTATTAGTAATTTATTCATGCTTATTATAAGTTGACACACGTCAATACATTAAATGACACAGACGAAAGTCGTCTTGAAATGACGACGAAAGAATGTAATATTGATAGGTAGCTGTCTCCCGTCTTCTCTTCGCGGTGGCACATATCCTATAGAAAATCATTCTTAGGTGTGTCAGAAAGCGTCAGCGAAAACCCCATGTGAAATGGTTGAGTAGTCCTCGGCTTTTATGCGAACATAAAATGATGACGGCGCGCTTTATTCGTTAGTAATTATTACTTAAATAATTTTTTTTTTTCAATTATTATATTCAGTCATATTAAAATACCTGCCTGTGGTCAGGTGAGTTTGAGAAAAAAAAATCTCAAAAAATAATTTGTTTTTACTTTTTGTGTCAGATTTTGTTTTATGTCTTTCTTTTAGTACTCAGGTACTACGTACATACATTCATGCAAGATGAGCTCACCTTTACGAACACTATACGAAAATAGTCTGATTAGACCAGCTCGCTTCTGAACGTTGCTGATATTATACCTACATAAGTAGATTTACCTACCTATGTACTAACTATCAGTGGCGGTGCTAGACCAAATGTAGACGTCAGCGACATCAGCTTTGCGAGGCCTCTTACGTTTCCCAGTCAGAAAGAAAACGATAAATAGAATGAGACTGATGTATGAGTATATGACTTTTATTGCTAATTAAATGTTGACAAAAATTACACGAACAATCACAAATTAAAATGAATAACCCAACAAGCAATAGCCCAAAGTGTGCGACCATACTTTGATGAGAATTTTTGGGATCGCGCGATCCCAAAGGGAGTCAGCTAGGGTAAACGAATTTTTGCGAGGCCCCCTCAGGCGCGAGGCTGTCGGCGGTCGCCGACATCGCCGACGCCTAGCGCCGCCACTGCTAACTATCTAGGATTCAGTTTTTCCTTCCATTCATTGCTCCAGTCTAGACGTTCGTTAAGAAGTCAAATTAAGATTAATTTTGGAATGTTTCCTTCAACGTGACCTTCAATCTTGTAGGAAACATTGTAAAAGAAAAGATTGTGTCTTTCAACCAATATCGGTCTGCGAGATCGAGAAAAAACAATTTTGTTATTTGGAAGTTCAGAAAGAAAATCATGCAGTAATGGGAATTGCTATTGGATGCAATAATTAATGAATGAATTAATGCGCAATTAAAAAAATATTCACTCGTCATAAACAGAGCCTACGAACCCCACAGTTGTTTTAAATTATATTACAGGGAGGGAAGGTCCTACCATTAATTTGGTGACTACAGTCCTTGGCGCGATCCTTCCACCGGGTTATGCAGCAGGTGGGTCTTCGTGCCTTACTTGCTGCTTGATAGTTGTCTTGTCCTAATACTTTGCTAAACGTGATGATCGGTGTTGTGCTGCAAGAACTCTGGCAAATTACCGATTTAAAATTTTTTTTTATTGAAACTGACACGGTTGGGCACATCATCTACCACATCCGTGATTTCAGCCAATAACACCGGGTGAACTAGGTGCCATGTCAGTGCTTCCCTTTATTTCATGTCGGCTACACTGAACTGGACGGAAAACACGAACTATTTGCATAGCCGTTTCGACCGACGTTTCATTCAGTGCGGTGGCACCAACCCGGGCTGGTTAAACCCTACCACCTAGTAAGATAAGAAAGGAAGGGACCTACAGTTTTACGTGGAATCCGAACCACGGTCAGCCTCCAACGGCCGAGCGGTCACCCATCCAATCTGACCGCAATCTGTTTGCAGTCAACAAATTACTCTGCTTACCCCGATTGTCGGAATACAGCGTGTGGTATGAACAGTCCATATGAAATAATGAACACACTCGTAGATACAAGCAGGTAGGTGGTACCTACATAAAGCGGAATGCGTCAAAATTATCGCTCGTTCGCGCGCGCGGTTGAATCGGCAATCAACCTACTTTTTCGGTTGTAAGTAATTTTGTAACACTCGACCTCGCCGCGCTCGACAAGTTTTCTCCTCAGGTAGTCTTTAGCTGATAAAAAGAACTTCCTGCAAATGGAACAAAGTAAAATAAGTTTAAATTTTTTTCTACATAACCTCAAAATGTATAAAAAATGTAATAAAAGGTATTAAATTTATGACAATAATGTAACTAATTAAATCTAAACTATTTAAAAGAAGGAATATAATAGAAAACCTTTATTGGCACACCCACAGAACAGCGACCGGCGGCGTCTGATTTAATTTTTATACACATATATTTTCGTCCATTTTGATTAACTATAATTTTTTAATTTAACTTATTGTCAAATGATAGTAATATACAAAAATTCAAAATAAACCTTAATATTTTTTCAAGTAAGTAATTTAGTACAATTGTATTTGACAGGTAAAATTTTAAGGAGGCCACATTATTTATTCTGCATTTGATTATATTGCAATAGAATACAGGCATACACAGGTTCTACGTCGTGGACTTACATTTCTACAATAAAATACTTTAATAAATAATGTAACTTTAATATGCACCGCAGCGTGTAAGCAAGGATATTTGCACAATCTCCTTTCTACACTTTCAGTATGTAAAAAGTTAAATTTCAAATAAAAAAAAACCCCGACCCTTAAAACTCAAAAACAATTTCCGCTTACGTACTTAAAGGAGTAAGTAAATTCCCGCGCAGCTCTGAGTTTTTATAATTTATTTACTTAGCGGTCCCCCGACTCCTTTAGGCCAGGGGGTTAATTATATAGAAGTTTTATTACACCTAATGTCATAATATTGTCAACCAAAGACATTAAACCCACCCTAATCTCTTTGTTGTCAACTTACCAGGAGAGAAGACATTCGATGCAAGTGGTATCTTTGAAATTCCATTTCGATCATGATGATCGACGCGTGTCATACCTAAAATTACTGGTACAAACAAACTGATGTTGCTAGCCTACCAGGAAAGTATAAAATATAAATTTATTGCAGTGAAAGTTTTCAATAGGCACTGAAATTATTGACACATTTGAAATTTTCAAGCCGTGTGTGAGGCCGCCGAGTGGTGCACTGTGCAATGTGCATGGTGAAACAAGGCTAAATTCTACGAAATGTTTTCGTCACTGAAATAATTTTCGTGTGTAATTAATTAAAACCATTTAAGTTGCAAATCATATTAATGAAAATTTACCAGGAGTGCATAAACTTATTGCCATCATACCTTAGGTACTAAAGTTGGTGTATTGTGTCAATTATGGTTTGATTACATCGCTGCGTTCCTCTGAGCTCCCAGTGTCAATTTATACGATTCTAAAGTTAAATAGTTGGCTACCTCAACTGCTCGCTATTTACGTTGTATACATATGTACCAATTTCAACTTTTTTCGTCCAATAGATTCGAAGAAAATAAGTTGTGACAGACGGACAGATAGACAGACAGACGCAATAGTGATCATATAAATAAGGTTCAGTTTTTTTCATATTTTTAGGTAGGGGACCCTAAAAAGATTAGAACATGCCACAAGTAAGCGTAGTCCCGCTCACTTGATATCCTTCCACCCATATCGATATACTCCATTCCTCTCTCAAACCACTCCGTCCGTGGACGCTATTGAATCAATGCCACGCCCACTTCGATGACGTATGCCCCCAGTTGGTAGCGACGTACCCAGTTGGCTTAGACCAACCTCCTCCCTCTCTATTCACTCCTCGCCGTCTAGAATCCACTTTACATATACGCACCACGAGGTACAAGGCTGCGTGCTTCCTGCCAGGTATTGATTTTGGATGCTAGCCATCCAGCCGTGTTTCAGTCTTCATCGAGGGAATGGTTAAGTTGGAAAAATGCTTACAAAGATAAAGTACCCATTTGGTTTAATTTGACCAATGATAAATCTGAATTTCAAATATTAATGTCTATTGCGCCCGCAGCTGCATTAGCTCCATTTTATGTAAGTAGGATATATTCCAATTTCCTTCAATTTTTTATTTATGGTAAAAAAAAATAATCTGTGACGAGATTTGGACGAGATGCCCTCCGCACGCACGCCGCGCCGGCGCGTAATGCCATGGTCACGGATGGCTCTCGTCTTTGTTGTGCCCCGTCCGACGTCATACGGACCGGGGTTCGCCTTGGGCCTAGCGATCGGGTTACCTTACAAGTAGTATCGCTCGCACTCCTATCTCGCTGCTATCCTACTAGTAGGAGCACAGGACAGTCAAGTCTTTATGCTCCTACTACTTGGTATAACCTAAATTTTTTTTCATTTTCCTCTTGCGCCTCCTTTAAAAAAACTGACCAAGCGAGAGTCTGACCAGAGCACTGAGGGTTTCGCATAACAAAAAAAAATTTTTTTTAAAAACACGTTTCTTGTATGGAGACCCCCTTAATTCTTCACTTTTGAATTTTTTCATTATTCTGTTTTAATCGAAAATTTCAACCGGTTAGCTATTACGGTTCAAAAGATACAGTCATCGGGCGGGCGTCAGATAGACGGACAGGCATACGTTGTAGTTGTAAGCTTTAGTAATAGGCTTCCGTAAGGAGTACGGAAACCTAAAAAGTACAGTCGCTTTGAACACACTCTGACACAATCTCTTTGGGAGCAAATACTCCGACGGCACTGCCAGATTGCGGTTTTTTTAAGTTCTTTCTACATACATACATACATAACTCACGCTTTTGTATCCTGACAATCAGGGTAAGCAGAGTAATCGGTGTTGTGCTATAAGTTCATAGATACATACACATACATAACGTCACGCCTGCCTGCCTGCCAGTGGGGCAGGCAAAGACAACGGACCCAACCCACGCAAACAAGTTCTTTCTCTGTTTATAAAATTTTTTGTCCTTGTTTATGGCGCCGAAGAAGCCCCCAAGAATAATAAAAAATAGAATACAATACTGAAATACCTCAAGTAACCAACACATATGTAGTTGTTCTTGGCACCTTCGGCGCTCGCATAAACGATGCAAATTAAAATACTGGAACTCAATGCAAACCAAATTTTTTTTACCGTTCTCCCGCAAAAACTTGTGCAAGCTAAAATACTGAATAGAAATGCAATGCAAAATGGTTTTACTACGGAACGAATCGACGACGGAACCCTAAAAAGGAGGTTCTCAATTGAACGGTATGTTAGCTTGCGGTCCAAATATTTTTAGGTTTCTGTATCCGTACGAAAGTATATTACTAAGCCTCGCCGCTGTCTGTCCGTCTGTCCGTCTGGCCGCGTCACCTACGAATGTTTTTTTTTCGAAACATTACACAGAAACATCGAAACATTGGGGCGTGGCCATACAAATTTGTCTTTTGAACCGTTAATAGGTAGCCGGTTGAAATTTACGCAGAATAGATACGAGTATGTGATAAGGCGGTTCTGCAGATCTTTCTCCTATACATAACCGGTAAACTCTGGAACGCTTCCCTGCCCATAAATATTTCACCCCAAGTACAGTCTCGGGTCCTTCAAGAGAGGCGTGAATAGGCAGGCACCTGTCAGGCCGGCACGGCATTTGCAACCCCCGCATACGTCCGAATGTCCATGGGCGTCGTCAGACACCTTATCTAGCTCGGGTAGTTCGGCGCCACATTTTGCGCCTTCAATAAAACAATTATATACTAACAATGAAAAAAAAACAAATTGGAAAAAATAAGGGGAGTCCCCATACAAGAAACTTGTCTCGCCTGTAAGGTCCGCCTTTGCTCCTCATGTAAATTACAAAACGAGCTGGTTTCTGTAAAAAAATTTTGAAGTTATAACAATAAAACATTCATGGGGCAATTTCATATTGACAATATTATATTAGTTAGAAATTCTATTCTAACTTAGAATAAGTACTAATAAAAATAAAATAAAATAATAAAATATTTCTATCTATCTTGTATTATAGACGCAGTTCTTTACGGGGTTTGTCTAGTAAATTTCGTCGGCCTGTAGTATTAGTATAGTTAATGGTTTTAAGTAAGTTTTTTTGTTTTTTTTCTTCATCTTAAATTTTTTTTTCTTTCGTCTTTTCGAAAATTTAATGCTCTTCTAGATGAAAATATCCTTACTGCCTAGACTTTGTTGGTAAAACTTTATTATTTTTTATTCCTGCGTTACATGCCATTAAAAGTGTGCACCCGTCTCAGCTCGCTGAGCGGATCATTATGTAAATACACTTTGTAGGCAAAACAAATTCTTTGAATTATTACAAGACAATCTAACAAGACCGAGCCTAAAATAATAAAACTGCCTGGTATCTAATTAAAGTCTTTTTCAAAGGTAACATTTTTTAAACCTTAATTATTTGCCTTAATTATCTGTTCTCTCTAGCCCAAAATATTCGCAGGTCAGACGAACGAATAGACAAATGGTTCGTCGCAGAGTTGTCTCCATATTAAATTTAGATTTTCTTTATTTCAGAACTCATCATGACAAACAATGCAACGAAATACCTAGCGAATAATTAATGCAAGTGTTATTGAAGCAAATAATAATATTATAATATGTACGGCGAATGTTTTACGTGAAAATTTCGCGGCTTTACTTGCGGTGGGGTCGTCCGTCTCCGAGCTATGTTATATTTGCGTGTAGTGTGTAGGTCATAGTGTAGGTAGACACACATTGATAATTTTATTTGAATGACGTTACAATCAGTTAAACTAAATACATACTTCATATCGTTTGGTTGCCACTATTTAAAAAAAGAAGAAGAAGAACATACTTAATCAAATCAATTAACTGCACTGAATGTATGCTCTCCTGGTACCTAGGTGTACCATTATTCTCGCACACATCGGCAAATCGGTTTGGTTTGCTAATGTGGTCAGGAATTATCTTAAATAATTTATTTTTAACAAAGAGTTTGTATTACGTCGCTGAGCGCAGCAACGTAATACAAACTCTTTGATTTTTAACACTGTAAGCGGTGTAAGCGGTGTCTATTGTGTTGTGTTGTTAGGCTAGGTAGCCTAGTCACAACCACAACGTATTGTAATCGTAGACGTAAAAAAAACCCTGCGAAATTTCTGGCCGGCTCTTCTTTGTAGGTGTAATCGAACCGGATTGTAAAAACCAAAATAGGACAAATTCAAGCGTAGTGTACCTACTACCATAAGAATGAATGATTAAGAATAAATAATTTAAATTTTATGTAATAAGATTCCAGAGAAAAAACGAATGAGATTATATTTACACAAACTAACAAGGAACTCGAAGAAGCCGAGTCAACTGGCGAAAGTAATTTGAGTTTTCACAAATATTTTTGTCTTCGCAAACTCAAAGGTAGGTTATTTAATTCCTACATACAAAAAAACATTGATCGTTACCACAGAGCAAGAAAGGCCGCGCGCGCGCGCTCTGGGAACGGTGGCGTTCAGTGCAGCTAGGGAAGACGGCCCCCGATCGCTGTTCTGTGATGGTTACTTTAGCGGATTGTCCCGAGCACGGAGACGAGGTAAACCACGAATTTGGATGTGTCAAGGAGGGTTACCATATCGAAATTTGAGGTAGTCCTGACAAAAAGCCTTGGCTTTCATGAAGAAGACCGGACATTTTTGTATCACAAAATATATGGATGTTGTAGAGATGTAGCCAACCGTGTCAGTTTCCATAAAAAAACATGTATTTGGAAATTTTCAATTTTGTGAGCTTTAAACGGTGCAAGCAACGTAAAGGCCGGAAGGATGAATCCGTACAAAATCGGACCGAAAGCAAAACATCCGGACTTGTCCGGACAAATCTAGAGGTATGGTCTAATATCAAATTTCATGGCCAACGCGACGCCTAAGTTTCTAGACGACTCAATAATTTTGCTGTTTAGTTGTTAGTTGCATCGAACGCTCGCCTGGCACTTATACTCGGAGTGTAAGCTGCAATATTGACTCCACAACATCCGAAATGTCAGCTCATCACACGTCGGTGAATTGCCTTCGAGTTCGCGGGTGATGGAATTCTGTGAAATCCGAATCTCAAACGGTCAACAAGAACAAAAAAAAAAATGGATCCCTTCACTTACTAGGTTTAATTAACCCTCCTGGTTGGTACAACCACACCGGCACCCGGCTGTACCCGGCACCGACCAAAGAGAAGCACTGACATGGCATCTAATTCACCAAGGTGTTAAGGGCTGGCCTGGCATCGCAGGTGATGCTGCAGCAAATTCAGTAATAAATAACATAGCCAGATAATTATATATATTATTGACCCAGGCTCCGTACCGTAGATACGCTGTTCTGCAAGCTTTCCACCTACTAATGTCTACAGATGTCTCACACACTCTCCGATGACGTCCATTTCTTATTTTAACTGATAAATATATTTTATAAGTTTAATTTAACATTTTCACATGTTATCTTTGCTACTAAGTACCTACATTAATTCATTATTTAACACATTTTACACACCTAATTATCTTTTTTCTGGTTATCTGGAATCAATCTCTTCAAGGAATAAGCCCACCTTTGCACCTTTCTTTATGTAAACCAACATGGATGGCTGTGCTGAGGGACCAATGGAGCAGTCGACAGAGTCAAAAACACATAACCTCGCGAAACAACGCTCAGTTTGGCGCCATGCCAGCAGATTTACGGACTGTTGCTAGTCCTAGCCTCTTAATACGACGTTTGAAGACACCCAGGTTAAAAGATTCGAGAAACACACTCGCCGGAAGACAGTTCCACACCCTACCGGTGCGGCAAAGAAAATATTTTGAGAATGGATGGGTTCTCAAAAGCCCAAAGTCAACAACACAGTCAACAACAGTTCACCTCATTTGTAAAATATTTGTGTAACAGAATCTAACCTCTACAACGTACGTAAATAGTGATTTTTTAATTTGGAATGGCGAAAGTAGTAAACGGTACATTTTCAGTGCATACGAGTTCCAGTCGTTAGCTATAGTGAGTGCGAAAATGTTTGAAGTTGGCAATCCACTCGTGGCCGTGAGTATGAAGGCGCTGCGTACACACGAGGTGTGGGGTGCGGTACGATCGATCGCCCACCCTCACCCGCCGCTGCCGCAGGCCCCGACGCCACCTCTGCCCCCTCCATAGACGCCTCATTCATAGCGACTGAAAGCCTCCGCGCGCGCTCCGCCGCCGCCGCACCGAGCCGCCTCCGCGCCTCCGCCGCCCGGCGCGGCGCGGCGCCTCCTTCACTGATAGTCTGGCCATAGTTACGAGTACTTTGAGCAAGACAACCGTAATTTTCAAAAATTCGAGTCTGGCTGGCATAGAAATCAATGTTGACTGGTTACACTCATCATAGCTGAAATAAACAAACTAGTTAATTCAGTTGATTCGTTTTTCCGATTATATGCCAATATTACTTTTTCGTTTGATTAAATTAATTACAAATAATATAAAAATATGAAAACAATAACCAAAGACAACAAGGTTTTGTATTAACAACGCCATCTATCATTCGTCATCTCATCATCATTTGACATATTAAACTTGTTTATATACCTATTTAAAAAAAAAAATATCGGACGACGACAATAGGTCGAAGTAGCATCAAAATAATGTGTTTTTTAAATTTCGAATGTACATAATATATATATTAAAAATAACTAAAACTAAATATTGGTATAACAAAATATTCAATTCAAAAATAAAAAACATATACCTACAAATACATACATACATATCACACACGCTGAACTCCGAGAATCGGGGTAAGCAGAGTAATCGGTGTTGTGCTGCAAGAACTCCGGTAAATTGCAGCACAACACCGACCACGACGTTTCGCAAAGTATTCGAAATACTATATACCTACCTACAAATTAAACATAATAAAACGGTGCTCAGTACAAGAGCCTGGCCTCCGCCAGTTCATTGTCATATTGATTCTTCTTTAGCTAAAATAATTAACTTAGTTTTTTGTGTTCTATTTGTATTTGTTTTTTTTTAGTTTAGTTTTGTATTGAAGATGTAGTTGTTGTTTTATTCTTATTTAAGTCTTTGTTTTTGTATTTTACTTTTATATATTAGTTTTTATTCCGTATTAAGCTTGCTGTGCTCACCTGTCATTGGGGTGCACATATTACTATGTACTACTTGTGTCATGAGTCATGAGTCTTCTATGTTTAAATGCTGTGTGTACTCTGTTGGTGTTTAATATAAATAAATAAATAAAATAAATAAATTAATTATTATGTACAGTTCCCGGCAGCAAATAGTGCGTGCCGAGCTTTAGAAAGAGACAATCCGGTTGTAGAGCGTCGTCCCTGTCGCACGGAGACGTGCGAGATCGTGCGACAGGGACGACGCCCTACAATCGGATGGTAGGTATCTTTCTAAAGCTCGACTCGCATTATTTGCTGCCAGTAACTATACTTTCTTCGAGATTTTTGAGTGCGAGGATCGAGTTCTTTATTCCCGCTGTCGCTGGCAGTTCGTCTAGCTGTATATATGAATATTTAATATTTATTACATGTTATTTTAGTAGTTTCATATAAATAAATAAATATTTTTTTTTTCTTTCATACACATATAATAATACACAACGTAGTATCATATTATATTAAAGAAACCCTTTTGTCCTCGTACTTTCTCTGATCTAAAACGATGTCTCTCATTTTCAGAGTTAGTAAATGTAGGTATAATATCTAAAAAAAAAGTATATTTAGTCTATCTTTACTCATGTATATATATGGTATGTAGGTATATTATTTATTAAACTTTTAATATTTAAGTTTATATATATTTTGTATTCCCGTACATCTTCATATCATAATACTTATAATATATCTTTCCGTCACTCACCTAGCAATTATCATACATAACCCAACTAGGTATTCTGTTAGAAAATGCCTAGAGGCATTAAGTGTTACCTTTTGCCCCCATTTTATTTGAGTGCAATAAATATACAATAAAATACAATATATCATAATTAGTTAGGTATTTAATATGTGTCTAGTGAGATTACCTCGCAGAAATTTAATAAGCGATAGGAAAATGATGCCACCATTTCATTAATTGGGCTTGCCATATTCGCACCTACAGATATGGCCAGGGTTTAATCCAAAGAGATTAAAAATGTCTTTGGTTTAATCAAAGCATTACAAACTATGCAGCCTCAATTAAATTAAAAATTTAAAATAAAGGTATATAACTACTCTTTTCCTCACTACTTTAATATCTAGGTGATGCTAATTAAATATTAAAGAGTAGATATAATCGACTGTACAGAGTGAAGGAAATACATCAAGTTTTAGCTTACCTCCATGCCAAGTGAAAAAAACCGGCCAAGTACGAGTCGGACTCGCGCACCTATGTTTCGGCACCTCAAAAAAAAAAAAACTAAGGGGACCCCCTTAGTTTTTGACCTTTTCTATATTTTATTATTTGTTGTTAAATCCACCATAATAACACATATTCTGTAAAAATTTCAACCGGCTACCTATTGCGGTTCCGAAAATACAGCAGTAGGACAGATAGACAGACAGACAGACGGCGTAGGCTTAGTAATAGGCTTCCGTACGGGATACGAAAACCTAAAAATCTGTTTATTTCAGCAAAAGTAAACCTCCCCAAAGACTGATACACTCTCACTCTCCAGATTACTTAATATTTTATATATAAAAACTTCTTCGCACTCGTCGGAACTTCCCTGAGGTATCAAGTATCTGCCACTTTAGATTTCGCTTCTACGCGAAGTTGATAAAATGAAATGACAAAATGTAGGAATAAACAAAACTGGGACTTCTGCGTTACGCAACGAAAGAGACACCTCTATCACTATCATCATTCGATTTTGAGAGAGAAAAGAAAATCCTAACCTAAATTACCTACATACATACATAGCGTCACGCCTGTTTCCCGGTGGGGTAGGCAGAGACAACGGTTCTCCACGTGCCACGATCCTGCCTGACACACATCTGCCGCCTCTTCCACTCCCATAATGTTCTCCATGCGTACTCGTCGGTTACGGGTACTACGCACTTGGCCCTTTTTAAGCACATGCCCGATCTGGTCCAGGTACGTGCGTGCGTGTAGGGCGACCCTTCTCGACTCTTTCACTCACATTTGCTTCATAAATTTCTTTTGTTAGTCTCCTATCATCCATTCCATGCACACACATTAAATTTTCCAATAATTTCAGTTTTAAAGTTAAAAAGCTTATTAAGTGCGAACGTTGCTCACAAGCAAAGGGGTTTCGTAGCTATTCCCTTCTTACACGCAAAACGAGTGCGTGCATTGCCTCCGGCCATCCACCCCGCCCGCGCCCCGCCCAGCAGGGAGACGAGAATAATGCGATTTTAAAGCTCCAATATAGCGTTCGTGCCGTAAGTATTAAATTAACAATTTAAATAAGTACTTATTTTTACATTTATTATGCATTTCGTTTTGAAATAATCGCCACGGATAGAGCAAAATGTACACATTTCTTACTACAACTTTTTATAAATTTGACTTTAAAAAAAAGAAACTTTTAAACTTTTTCATCGAGTAGTATGTTTATATATTTGTGTATATATGTAAGTAGGTATAAGTATATTTTATATTTATTTATATATATTTAATTTATTTCGTGTAATAATATTATATATGTAAGGAAGGACAGAGCAAATTCCTCTTCTTAACTATCTTTCGAACTATCTCGTATGCCTACATGCTCATTATCATACCCCAAAGGTAAGTAGTAAGATATTGCAAATATTTTGGCAAAAACTCGCCTGTTTGTACCTTTATATTTTATATTGGTGTACACATAAAGAATATTTACATTAACATTTTCATTTAGTACACTCGACTGGTTAAAAATGTGTTTATACTTACAACTTATAGTTTTGCATGCCCAAATTTTCAAGAAGGTAGCCCGAACATATTCACCCGCCACTGACCCGACCGAGCGCACCAGCCTTGCGGCCATAGCACCCGCACTGTGTCACGACTTCATCATGGAACAATCATTTGAAAGTCGTTGCACGCAGGGAGGCCTGCTGCCGGGATACCACCAATTTGGTCCCGGTGACGCGCATTGACTGCGGTCCGGCCCCCCCTTGGAGGGACTCAAAGGTAGCCCGAACAGTTGAGCGACTACAGGGTGTGACAGACAAACAAACGGACGGACGGACGAACAGACACCGAACCGATAAGGATCCCTGCCAACGTCGCTGCCTACGGAACCCTAAAACAGAATAGAATAGGCCGTAGTTACCTACATTCTTCGTTGAAATACTAATTTCACGCGAGCGAAGTCGCGGGCAACAGCTAGTATAAAATAACAACGATGACTTCGCCGTGTAGTCCGGCGAATGCGGAGCTCTCCGAGATGGGGGTGGTGGTGGCAGACGTTCGGCTGCAGGGCGCAAGCGATTAGTTTCACTATGGCAAAACAAAAATGCAATTTCGGCATACTGAGCAATCGAGCGCAGTGCGCGCGTTATATGGTGAACTTTGTAGTTTTTGTTTGTTGAAAAATTATTAGGATTTGTTTTTTCAAATAATGCTGCTTTAGTGTCTAGAAAATTAAATTCCCTATACAATGACGTAAATTTTATTCCATAATAATTAACCAGATTTTTTTTTTACCATGAAAAAATACTGTAAATTTAAAAAGCCTGCTTCAGTGTTTAGTACATATTATCTAGTTTAAAAACACTTTTTTTCATATTATGTACTTCATAGAACTAAATTTTTGTTTGAAGTTTAAAAAAATATAACAATTTTCATTTAAGGTGCTATAGAATCCTCTTAAGTCAGTCTTATTGTCAGCCTCGGTAGCTCAGTCGTGCGATCGACCGATCGCATGCACTGTCGTTCCTCTTCACGCACACCTAGGCGCGGTCCTTGGATGGGTGACCGTTGGAGGCTGATCGTGGTTCGTATTCCACGTAAAACTGCGACAAAGAAACGATTTTGAGAACCGTTGGGTTCTCAAAATGTAATAATAAAAGGGTGTTCACAGTTTCTCTGCGGCGAATATTATAAACCGAATTGTTCCGCGCGCCGAAATGAAGGTACGGTTGCAGGCTTACTTATTTTTTAAACTTCTTTTTAAATTCGAATTTCACGCGAGCGAAGCCGCGGGAAAAAGCTAGTGCATACATAAAACATATCTCGTATCAAATGCTCGTATTCTAGCGGGTAGCGAGAGAGTGTAGTCATAAAATAAAAGTAAAAAAAAAATCCTTTCGAACGTTCCGAAACGTTCCGCACGAGCTTAATACAAGTACTTATCTTCTTGAATTTGAATATGGAATTGTGGAATTGCGGAGTACAATTTATATTTCAAAGGAAGGTTTTATTCGGCAGTCTGGAGGACGGGCTGCTATGAGTTGAGGTCGCTCGAGCAGTGTGTACGTAAGAGTAACTTCAGCTCTTTTTTCTCGCGTTGCGCGCGCTCGTAGAGAAAACAACAATATTATGTACATGGAAAAGCCGTGGCCGCGAAAAATATTAGTGGCGCCAAACACTGAGGAATAGTGAAAGAGAAAGACATATTTATTCACCATCTGTTGGCAAGAAAATACTATTTTAAAATATACATATATGGTCAGCCTCGGTAGCTCAGTGGCGCGATCGGTCGACTGTTAAGCAACCCTGAGCGTGGTCAGTACTTGGATGGGTGACCGCTCGACCGTTGGAGGCTCACCGTGGTTCGGATTTCACGTAAACATGTAGGTCCCTGCCCTCCTTACCTCACTAGGTGGTAGGGTTTATCCCGCCCGGGTTGATACCACCGCTCTGAATGAAAGGTCGGTCGAAACGGCTATGTAAATAGTTTGTGTTTTCCGTCCAGTTCAGTGTAGCCGGCACGACCGAAGGGAAGCGCTGACGTGGCACCAAGTTCACCCGGTGTTATGAGCTGACATCACGGATGTTGTAGGTGATGTAGCCAAACGTGTCAGTTTCCATAAAATAATATATATACATACACATACATAACACACGCTGTATCCCGGCAAACGGTGTAAGCAAAGTAATCGGCGCTGTGCTGCAGGTACTCTTGTAAATTACAGCACAACACCGACCACAACATTTAGCAAAGTATTAGAACAAAATAACTATCAAGCAGCAAGTCTCTTAGCCTGTTCTATAGGTACCACCATGAACGTTGCTCTGATGAATTGGCTTCCCTCATCCCTCCAGCCCCCATCCGTCTCCGCCACACCCGCCGGACTCGCTCGGAACATCCATATGTTGTTGACACCCAACTACTAAGGACACATCGTTTTTCGAAATCGTTCCTGTGTCAAACGGCGAAAATATGAAACGGTCTTCCGGTGAGTGTGTTCCCCACCACTCTGAGCGTGGTTTCGCGAGGAATGGTGTTATTGGCTGTGTCTGATCTTCCGTTGAAGTGTTGGTCACAGACACCCGCGCCGGCTGTCTATAAAAAAAAAAAGAAAGTAAGCACGAAAACCCAACTGCTGCAGCAGCTGCTGCATAACTCGGTGGAAGGACCATGCCAGTCATGTGAGAAATGCTGACCATGCAGACAATGTAGGTGAGAAAGGGTGGCTAGCCTGTCTCCTCTTTGAACGACACCTTGTCCTTATCCCTTAGTCGCCTTTTACGATACGCACGGGGAGAGATGCAGTGCAAAAAATAGTAGAATTAAAGTAGTAGAAAAATACTGGAATCACGACGGTGGCACGTGGAGAATGCATATGTATGTATAATATGTTCTCTTGATAAACAACTGTGTGGGGCCGGTACTTAAAAAGAATATTCCCACTGCATCTCTCCCCATGCATGTCGTAAAAGGCGACTAAGGGATAAGGACAAGATGTCGTGCTAAAGGGCGACAGGCTCGCAACCTCTCACCTTGGCATGGCACTTCCACCGAGTCATGCAGCAGGTGGGTCTTCGTGCCTAACTTGCTGCTTGATCGATTGAATCTTGTTCTAATACTTTGCGAAACGTGGCGGTCGGTGTTGTGCTGTAATGTACCAGAGTTCTTGCAGCACAACACCGATTACACTGCTTACCCCGATTGTCGGGATTCAGCGTGCGTGATATGTATGTATGTATGATAAACAATTAATGTGAAAATCTATAAAAAATGGTTACCTACTCTTGAAAAGAATTGAAAAAAAATTTGTCTAACTTTGATGACTCACTGTGCCTGCAAATAATAATGATAATTATTGTTTTTATTATTGTTGCATTTGCGCCACCTTCCTCATTTGGCTAATTTATGTGTTTTGTATTTGCGTTACCTAGAAATTGAGCATTGACCATTTTTCCGGTACATGTTTCGTGTCGGTGACGTCATATTTTAGCTTACATGCACCAACCTTTTACCATAATATCATAGAAAGACTTGATTCCACGTTAAAGTTAAAACACCGGCCAAGTGCGAGGCGAACTCGCGCACCGAGGGTTCCGTATCGCCATGTCATGGTCAGCGCCACTCACGCCATCTATGGCGTGTTTTATGAAATGCGTCATATTAGCTAAAATTCATGATTCGTTAAAATGCTTCATACTCTTTTCGGTAGATGGCGCGCATACACTTTTTAGTTTCTTATATGGGCACCCCCGTGAATTTTTTACTTTTTCTTATTTTTATTATTTGTTGTTATATCGGCCACAATAACACATATTCTGTGAAAATTTCAACAGGCTACCTAGTACGGTTAGATACAGCCCTCGGACAGACGGACAGACAGACAGACAGACGGCGTAGGCTTAGTAATAGAGTCCCGTACGACGGATACGGAACCCTAAAAAGTGCACCGGCTATTTTAAAATTTAATAAGCGATGCAAATTACGTTTCATGTTGAGAGGCGTTGGAAGGACGTGGCGTGGCGTGGTGGCGTGTGGCGTCGTCGTCGAGGCGGTGGTGGTTGCGGCGGCGGCGGCGGCGCGCGGTGCGGCCTCGCCCTAACTAATATGATTTATGTTCTGTCTCACCATAGAGTTATAATCTGTCTATATGTGGCACATATCAGCTTCTTGTGTGGCATTTGGCCGATAACAGACTAGTGGTTTGCAGCCTACGCTGTTTTACTTTATTATAAACTAGCTTGCCTGCGGCTTCGCTCGCGTGAAATTCGTATTTAGAAAGAAGTTTCGTATTTTGTACCGTGTGGGGCCGGTACTTTAAAAGAATAGCCCCACTGCATCTCTCCCCGTGTATGTCGTAAAAGGCGACTAAGGGATATTACTCCCTTCTTATATTACTAGGTGGTAGGGTTTAACCCACCCGGGTTGATACCACCGCACTGAATGAAAGGTCGGTCGAAACGGCTATGTAAATAGCCGTCACTAGAGTCTCTAGTCACAGACGATTTGTGGGTTCGCTTAGTCTGTTTTACAGATACTATCACGGACGCTGCTCTGTGGAACTAGAATCCCTTATTCCCTGCCACCCGTCCTATCTCCGCATGACTCGTCGCAGAGAGGCTCAGCACCCTTTTGTTGTTGACATTGGGCTTTTGAGAACCCATCGGTTCTCTAAATCGCTTCTTTGTCGCACCGCTGGAGTGTGGAGCTGTCTTCCGGGGAGTGTATTTCCTGAATCCTTTGACCTGGGTGTCTTCAAGCGTCGTATTAACGGGCTAGACAGCCTAGCAACAGTCCGCAAATCTGCTGGCATAGCACCTAACTGAGCGTGGTTTCGCGAGGAGAGGTGATTTTGGCTCTGTCGACTGCACCATTGGTCCCTCGGCACAGCCACCCATGCTGGTTTGCATAAAAAAATGTGAAAGCACACACAGTGAGGCACCGTAACAGCAGATTTGAGCGCATGGCGCTGCCCAGCCAATGAGGAGCGTTGCAACTTCCGTTCGTACCTTCGTGACGTTACACTTTTTCGTCAGCATGCTTTAGGTACGTTTCGGCTCGCGGCAAGCCCTCGTCAGCTAGTCTGCGTTGACTAGGACGCGGGGAAACCACCAGTCCCGCTCTCGACCTCCCTCTCTCTCTACCTATCCACATTCTGTAGGATGCCTCCAGTGACGCTTTCGAAGCCCTCTTAAATTACAAGGCATAATGAAAAACTTTGTCAATTAAAAGTTTCCAGTAACTAGAGCCAGATTCCTCTATATGTCGTACGTAAGTACAAACTTCTAATTTTTGCGAACAGACTACCTACGAAACTTTTTCCTTCGATATGAAAGTCCGCAATACTTATGTATTCTTGTTTGGGTTACTTTTTCTTGACCGATTTTTAGGATTCCGTGCCTCAAAAGAGGAAAAAAAAACAGAACCCTTATAAGATCACTCTCACGTCTGTCTGTCCGTCTGTCACAGGTTATTTTCTCCGAATCTAAAAATGTTCAAATTTGGTAAATTTATAGAGTTTCATACATAACACAATAACGGACGTATAGCGTAAATTAATTTAGATTTTGGGAGACAAATTTTAATTAGAAGGTTATATTTTTTTTTTCAAGTGTATTATGTGACATATCAATGGAATGCAATGGGCTCGTTATAAGAAATACAAATATATATCTATCATCCCCCCTCCTCCCGCGCTTATCACTTTTAGTTTACAGGAAAAACCAAACGAAAATCCTAAAGTCTTGAAGCTCACACGGAAAATGGAATAGTACGGAACCCTCTCCACAGAGTTTAATTAAATCGCATTTGATCGCTTTTTTTACATTATTGGTTAGAATTGCGAACTCGAATACTTGTTTCGGTGAATCATAAAAATAAAGCGGAAAATCTGTAATAATTTTTGTTTTACAAAAATATAATTTTTTCAATATTTTCCATATTGCTTCTTGCATATAGATTTTCATGTGCATATCCTTATCCTTCCTTACCTATAATAAAATCCAACATCTGCTTTCTGTCTGTCTGAGTGTCTGTCTGTCCGCTTATAACTCGAGAACCACTAAACCGATTTTAATCCTTACCTATAATAAAATCCAACATCTGCTTTCTGTCTGTCTGAGTGTCTGTCTGTCCGCTTATAACTCGAGAACCACTAAACCGATTTTAATAAAACAAAATTCTACGGATAGCTTGATTCTTCCCATCAACTATAGGCTACTTACTATCACGCTAAATGGCTTATGAGGTTAGCAGTGAAGTGAAATATGAGAGCGGGCGGAGCCGCGGGCACAGCTTGTTTAATTTATAAGATCGTCAATCGTGAATTTTAATCAATTGTAGCGCTACTTGGCAATAGATGGCGCTATTTTGCCTGTGGCGCAGTCTGTTAGGCGACAATATAATTACTTCATCAGCGGTTCAATTCCATTGTTTTTAATTTGTTGCGTTGCGATTCTAATTTCGAGTTATTTTGGCAGATGGCGTTGTTGTGTTCCAGAATTCAGATAAGATAATTAATAACAATTTTATTTCCAAAATTAATTAAAATGTAGTTGTTACTGATCTTTTTTGTCCATATTTACATTTTTTTTATTAAATACGGTAACTAACTACTTGAAGAGTAAGTTAAGTACCTAAGCCATGTAAACACCATCTCAACTATTATTATGTTATTACAACTAATATTATATTATGCGTAAGTAGCTCTGTAACGGGTAAACTCTTTTATTGTTAAGCCCTAAAAATAAATTAAATAAAAAAAAACAGGTAAACTCGAAAACGGCTAAACCGATTCACGTACAGTTTTCACCGCCGTCGCCGATCGTTATAAAAGTTATCAAAGTATTCAATTTTCAGCAGCATTTGCACGCTGTTTTATACATGATCCAAATCTGAATAATTTTTATTCACTTAGGAGTAGGTAAAATAATAACAACATCCACTTTGGATGTTGTTATTATTTTAAAAATAATAACTTTATAAAACCCGACTGGTAAAAAAAAAATTAAGGAAACAAGTTAAGGTCAGTAGAATAATGCTGTCTATTCGAATTCAATTACACGCCCGACTACAGCATTTTCTATTGATCTTTTCTCGTTTCCTTAATTTTGAGGGTTCCGTGTGCCTCCTACGGGCCCCTATTACTAAGCCTACGCCGTCTGCCTGTCTGTCTGTCCGTCCGTCTGTCCGAGGGCTGTATCTCTTGAACCGTAATAGGTAGCCCGTTGAAATTTCCACAGAATATGTGTTATTTATTATGGCCGATATAACGACAAATAATAAAAATAAGAAAAAGTAAAAAATTCAGGGGGTCTCCATATAAGAAACTAAAAAGTGTATGCGCGCCATCTACCGAAAAGAGTATAAAGCATTTTAACTAATCATGAATTAATATGAAGCATTTCATAAAATACGCCATAGATGGCGTGAGTGGCGCTGACCATGACATAGCGATACGGTACCCTGTTCGAGTTCGACTCGCACTTGGCCTGTTTTTTAGCAGTCCGGTTTTATAATATTTTTAAACTAAAGTACTGGCCGGTTGACGGTTAGCTAAACGCGTTACTGTAATACGTTTAGCGATGTTGAAGATAATTAGATTTGAGGTAGCCACAGGGGAGGTGTCGCACTCTACCCATACCTGACTCCTAGAACGATAAAAAAGGTATGGACGCCGGACTGTCAAATGCTTGTATGAGAACTAGCGTCGCCGAGCTGCGGGGAGCGGAGTGTACTTACCGATGATAAGATATTCGACTATTGTGCACACTAAACTTGTAGTGTAAGTAGTGGTTTACACGTAAACACAGAGCATGCGGGCATTTTAAACAGATTTTGGCGAACGCAGCCGAAGACATACTGACGGGCCAGCGCGCGACCGTCCAATGAAACAAGTATCCTCTTACTTATATCGTGTGTTACGCTGGCGAGGATAGGGTTCGGGGTTCATACCTTTTTAATCGTTCTAGCCTGACTCGTTGCAGTTCGCACACCACCCACCACCACCACCACCATCACACCTCCACGGCCGGCCGCTGCTCGGCGGCTGGCTAGACCACAGGACTAAATAACGTAGGTACAGAGTCCAAGCTGTACCTCATGGAGCCGGTACCTACTTAAAAATAATATTGTTTATTGTATAATTTCATCCATAGGTAGGTAACCTACGCTTGGACATGTCGAAAATTCCGCCAGTTCTAAATACAATGCGAAGAAGAACTGACAAACAAACTTCGAAAGTCACAATGTTTTGTTAGTACCTTATAAGTATTATATTATCAACTTACAAATAATTAAGCCATACTACCGCTCACAAGAACATTAATATTTACAGCATAAACATGAATATTCAAGAATCTGACCACACTGCATATTTACATTACTCGTACCTACTATCTGGTGTATAGTGCCATCGTCAATAACTCAGTATACCAAAATTGTTAACTGTAGACATTATGGGCCGATTCAGCATGTGCTTATAAGTACACAAGTCCACCTGTAGGCATTTCGGTTCCCTAAGTGTGTTCTATCGCTTATTTCATGGGGAGTACTCGGAGGAGCTGTTTAACGCCATCCCGCCGTCCCTTTCCACTTCCGCACCACACGCACCGGGCAGGGATTGCATCCCTACACGCTGGACTTACCGCGGATGCGTACCAATCGATTCTGCAGATCAATCCTCTGCAGAACCGGAACGCTCTCCCTGCCCATATATTCACTCCCCCCCCCCCCCCCCCCCCCCCCTTTAAGCACAGTCTCGGAATCCTTCAAGAGGGGCGTGAATGGGCACCTGTCAGGCCGGCATGGCATTCGCAACCCCCGCATACGACCGAATGCCCATGGGCGTCGTTAGACACCTTATGGGAGGCTCAGCGCCATATGCAAAAAAAAAAACTATCTCGGCGCGGTTATATGAAGCTTGGACTCACTGCTATGGATGGGCGCGGGGTGGGGCGGCCCGGGGGCGGCCGCGCCGCCCCGTCCCTGCCCGGAGCGCGCGCGGCGGGAAACGATCTTGCGGCCGTGGTGCGATAAAAGTTGTATACAGAGCGGCAGGGACCGGCGGATATTGTAGAGCCAGTAAAAAGCCGTCGCGCAATTTTCTTTCTTACAATATCATCTACATATCGTCGTTGCGCCGACAAAACCTGCTATGCGTCAACTGGAAAATTTCTGTTATGTTCTGATGGGCGAAAATCATGCCACAGCACTACAATCAAATATGCTATCTGCACTCAATGATACGTCATTGTCTGCACTGGGCCAGATAAAATCTGCTATGTATTCTATGTCATCTATTTTGATGACACATAGCAGATTTGGCATGACATATTTTTGGATCAATTTTTGAACACATAGCAGTTTTGAAAGAAATATGAAATTTCCAATGGTTTCATCATTGCAACATTAAATTCTCTATGGCAATTCTAAAAGTTCCCTTAGTATTAGTGCTGTGATGAGTATCTCTATCTAAGTACTTCAAATAAACTTAATTTTTTATTTTTCCATTAGTCACATGTTTTATGAATCCTAATGAAAATATAGATACCGTAGCCATGCATCACTGATAAAAATAATAAAGCAATGAATCATTCAAACAAAAAAATCTACGGTTTTTAATGTCTCCTGTAAAATTAAAAAAAGGACACATAGCAGGTTTTGTCGGCGCAACGACGATATGGAAAGTCGATCAACACGTACACAGCCTCTATACTTTATTATGATACAAGCTGTGCCCGCGGCTCCGCCCGCTCTCATATTTCACTTCACTGCTAACCTCATAAGCTATTTAGCGCGATAGTAAGTAACTAGTTGATGGGAAGAATCAAGCTATCGGTACAATTTTGTTTTATTAAAATCGGTTCAGTGGTTCTCGAGTTATAAGCGGACAGACAGACACTCAGACAGACAGAAAGCAGACGTTGGATTTTATTATAGGTATAAGGATAAGGAAGTGATACGAGATATTTTTATTGAAACTGAATGTTTGCCAGTTCATTCGAATGAGAATGCGCTTGTATCTATTACATGTAATAACGTCACACCTGTTCAATTTGATTTTGTTCTGTTGATTCGATCGTTTTTTTAGGATTCCGTATCCGTCGTACGGGACCCTATTACTAAGCCTATGCCGTCTGTCTGTCCGTTCGTCTGTCCGAGGGCTGTATCTCTTGAACCGTAATAGGTAGCCCGTTGAAATTTTCACAGATCATGTGTATTTAGATCTATCATTTTAATATCTTATTCATTTATTTATTTATTTGTATAATCATATTGTATTTTTAAAATTATAACAATAGTAATTAGATGAGCGCAAAAGCCTTACACATGAAGGCCTACTGAAGAACGGCTCTTGCGTGACAGATGAAAATCTAGTGTTAAGAGCTAATGTGTATTTGAACCGCTTTGCATGTTTTTTAACCGACTTCCAAAAAAGGAGGAGGTTCTCAATTCGTCTGTATGTTTTTTTTTTTTTTTATTTTTTTTTTTATTTTTTTTATTTTTATTTTTTTGTATGTTTGTAACACGATTTCTCCGTCAATTGAGGGCCGATTTAGAAAATTCTTTTTTTGTTAGTTAGGTCATACTTCCGAGGTGGTCCCATTTCAATTTTATCGAAATTGGTTCAGTGGTTTTCGAAAAATCAGCATAATACTATGGTGTGTGGTTACCTTCAGCAAAACTTGTGATGTGGTCGTTTTCGGCAATTTTCAGTTTGATAAATTAGTATGGTGTGTGGTTACCTTCAGCAAAACATTTGTGATGTGGACTTATTCAGCAATTTGCAGTCTGACACATATGGCGAATAATTCTGTACCACTTCAATCGATTTCGATTATTCGATTTCGATTATTCTTTTTTATGTAATATTACTAAAAAGAATGAAATAAAAACTGTTTTAAAAAATATTAAACCGATTTCCAAAAAACAAAAAAAAAAAACTAAAAAGTATTAAATACCTAATATTTTGAAATTTTCTCTGTCCTGTTGAAATACATGAATCGATATACTAGTGATACATATTCGGACCCTTGTTTCATGAATATTCTAAATTTGAAATTTTTTTATTTTTTCCGACCGGCGTTTAATTTATTATGGTACCTGGCCAGTACCTACTGTACCGAGTACCATCGAGCTGGTTTGATGATGGAGACAGAAGGTGGCCATAGGAACTCCTAAACTACACATGATAAACCCATCGTGTTTGGGCTCGTTGCATTTGTCTTCACGAGAAATTTACTTTAGACCTAAAAGATTCTCAATTCGACGGTATGTTTTCTTTTTTTGGATGTTTGTTACGCGATTACTCCGTCAATTGTGGGCCGATTTTGAAAATTCTTTTTTTTTATTTGAAAGGGGATAACCCTGAGGTTTTTGAAGTGAAAACTTCTTTAGCGGCTCTTGGCACTTTTTTAGGTGGGTAAAAATGTATAACTCGCGACATCGCGTCAGCGTCATTTTTAAAATGAAACCTTAAGTCATTGCGTTAAGGGTTAAGTTAGAGTGGCACGGGATCTGCCGGCACTCCCGGAGTGCAACTGTTAAGTAGGGTTCCGTAACACGTTTATGTCTGTCCATTCTACTAAGTTCTGCAAAATGAATGTAGGGTTCCGTAACATATGCATGTCTATCCGTTCTACTAAATTTTACAATTTTCAACCAAGGTCCTCCGACGGTTATTTTATAATAAAAGTAGGCTTCCGTAACACGTTTATGTCTGTCCATTCTACTAAGTTCTGCAACATCACCTACAACGTCCGTGATGTCAGCCCATAACACCAGTGCCATGTCAGTGCTTCCCCCTTTGATCGTGCTGACTACACTGAACTGGTCGGAAAACACAAACTATTTACATAGCCGTTTCGACCGACGTTTAATTCAGTGCGGTGGTACCAACCCGGGAAGGTTAAACCCTACCACCAAGTAAAATTACGAGGGAAGGGACTTACAGTTTTACGAGGAATCCGAACCTTGGTCAGCCTCCAACGGTCAGCGGTCACCCATCTAAGTACTGACCGCACCCAGCGTTGCTTAAAATTCAATAGCGACAGTTGACTGTCTGCACCACTGAGCTATCGAAGCTGACGTGGTCCTATTTTAATTGGGTCAAGATCGGATTGGAAAGCGAGGCGGAATCGCGAGGCCGAAGGCCGAGCGATTCCGCCGAGTACATTAATAGCAAAAAATTACTAAAAAAAACTGTGAAATAAAAAAAAAGTTTTAAAAAACATAAAACCGACTTCCTAAAAAAAGTAAAACTAAAAAACTATTTAAAATAAAAATATAAAAACCGCCTTCAAAAATATATGAAATAAAAACCTAAAAAAAAAAACGAACCCTAGAGTTGAAGGCGGTGCTAAAGCAAGCAAAAATGATGCATGAAAGAAAACATGAGCGGATGATAATATCCTTTGTGATTTGTGTAGCCTTTTTAGCACCGCCTTCAACTCTAGGGTTCGTTTTTTTTTTTAGGTTTTTATTTCATATATTTTTGAAGGCGGTTTTTATATTTTTATTTTAAATAGTTTTTTAGTTTTACTTTTTTTAGGAAGTCGGTTTTATGTTTTTTTTATAATAAATCATTTCATTTCATTTTCATTTCATTTCATTTCATTTCATTTATTATGGCCGATATAACAGCAACTAATACAAATTTAAAAAAGTAAAAAATTCACGGGGGTCCCCATATAATAAATTAAAAAGTGTATGCGCGCCATCTACCGAAAAGAGTATGAAGCATTTTAACTAATCATAAATTATGAAACTGATATGAAGCATTTCATAAAACACGCCATAGAGGGCGTGAGTGGCGCTGACCATGATATGGTGATACGAAACCCTCGGTGCGCGAGTTCGACTCGCACTTGGCCGGGTTTTTTTTATATTTCTCAAAAGCTTCCATTTGTAAGAGCTATCCATCCTTAGCAAATTTTAGCGACATGCGACTATTGCAACGCATTGCATCGCAGTCAACGCTACGTTTAGCCGTCCAGAGGAAATCACACATACCGTTCTGGAATACAAGGATGCGCTGTTTTGTCGCTGTAACAGTATTTGGGAAAGATCGATTACGTCCCGGGCTCATCCTAACGCTGCTAGAAATATAATAAGTCAACGCATGTAAATGGATTCCTTGTAAAAAATTAAAATAAAATGGTAATAAAAGTAATTCCCGAATATTACCTGACATATCTATCTCTATCTCTATCTCTACTTCTACTAAAGAAAGTGTAGTATGAACGGAATCTAGTGTCGAATGGTAGCGCCGGATCGAGAGGGCAGAGAAGGACGCAGGGGAGGGGCAGGAGGGGATGAGGCGAGCGAGGAAAGGAGGGGGAGGGGGGGGGGGGGGGAGAAAGAGATAGAGAGAGAGAGAGAGAGAATATCAGAGAAGCGATTGCGATTTGAATTTAAAACGGATTTGCTATCAAACCGAGTCTACCGCGATCGAAGCCGCAGGCAAAAGCTAGGTGCTCTATATAAAATACAAATAAACATGAGAGACAGAAAGTAGGTATGTAAGTAATGAGCGAAACGATTAATCGACCGGCTCGCTTTCATTTTACCTTTAAGCTGCAGAAAATGCCTCCCTCAACCACCCGCAACTTTATTCCCAACACGATCGCTTAATGCGCTTCCTCTTGAGCTCGAGCTCTGACTACCCTTTGAAGGCTGAGTGGAGTGGACCCCACACCGCTCCCACTCATCCCACCCCCCACAGATCTCTTCATCTGCCGAGCTCATAACAGCGATTTGCAGGCAGCCCATTCAAATGATTAATTTGCTAATAAAGTATTGAACAGATTCCACCTTTTTTCACATTTTTTAACCCGTTGACTGTAGAGCGGTCGATATCGACCGCTAGAGCACTATGCGTTACATTTAAGTTTGGCAGATTTATAAGTATAAGTCATTGTCATACATGCGTACACAGTGTCACGCCGGTTTCCCAGTACATATATATTTCCCAGAAATATTTTTTACCCATGGTCCACCTGGGTGGACTACGAAAGTGAACCACGGCCAACAAAAGTCCAGGCTACCTAGTTTAGGCCGTCTGTCCACCTAGCCGGCCGGCGACTCATGCTGCTTTTGTTTGCGCGAGAGAAATTTTCCAAGAGGTTTTTCATTAGCAGCAGTAATAAATAATGAGATTTTGCATAATTTCTTCAGGAATGTCGTAATTTAAGTGTTTATCATAAAATGGACGGTTATATTAGCCCATTTGTTATCTATGCTTTATGTTCTAATGTTAGTGTATTTATTTTTATTTTATACACCTGAAATTAGCTTTGCGCCACCTGCTCCATCCAAATGCGAATCATTTCAGTGTTCATAAAAAATAAAAAAAATAAAAATGAAAATTAACTTTATTGTACACCATTATATAAAAAGGCCACAAAAGGCGAGTTTAATGCCTTGCGGCATTCTTTACGAATCAACACATGGGATGTGGAAAACGCGTAGGGGCGGACAATGTACTTAGTACTAAAGAATGGATAGTAGTATGAAATATGAATAACAGAACTTACATGGACAAATTGTGTGTAATATATGCATATAATTACATATACAACGTGTCCCAAAACTCCACGTCAAGCGGGAACCAGGGAATAGGCCAGTTTATGACTACCCAGGGAAAAATAAGAAAAAAAATCGGAGTCATTTGTTTTTTATGATATGAGCATTTTTTTGAAAAACGTTGAAAATTGACATTTTAGGTACTACGACAACAAAATTTGGAAATATAATTGTTCAAATGTTTATATTGGAAGCCTAAATAACTCTGCTATTGATAACTATACCAAATAAAACCAGAATGCCTGTAGTTTTACCAAAAAAAATATTCAGTTCAATTTTTTTCTAAAAAAATACTTGACTCAGATTTTGTTTTCTTATTGTTCCTGGGTAGAAGGTTCATGGTCTTCCTGAACGTAGCTCGGCCTTCGGCCTCGCCCTCAGTTACTTACTTTCTTCGAGAAAGTTTATCGTATTCTTGAACGCAGCTCGGCCTTCGGCCTCGCTTTTTGTTACTTACCTTTTTCGAGAAGGTTTATCGTCTTCCTGAACGTAGCTCGGCCTTCGGCCTCGCCCTTTCTTACTTACTTTCTTCGAGAAGGTTTATAGTCTTCCTGAACGAAGCTCGGCCTTCGGCCTCGCCCTTTGTTTCTTATTTTCTTCGAGAAGGTTTATAGTCTTCCTGAACGCAGCTCGGCCTTCGGCCTCACCCTCAGTTACTTACTTTCTTCGAGAAGGTTTATCCTCTTCCTGAACGCAGCTCGGCCTTCGGCTTCGCCCATAGTTACTTACTGTCTTCGAGAATGTTTATCGTCTTCCTGAACGCAGCTCGGCCTTCGGCCTCGCCCTTTGTTACTTACTTTCTTCGAGAAGGTTTATAGTCTTCCTGAACGCAGATCGGCCTTCGGCCTCGCCTTAAGTTGCTCAGATAATTAGTACGATATTTATGACTTACATCTTCTCTTAGATCTTTCTTCATCATTTTATCTATACCGTTGATACAAGTCAAGTTTTAACGCCAATAAAAAAATCAACATGAACCTCAGATCAAGAGCATTTTAAAATCAGTCTAAGATGTAAACACATAAGGGTGCTTTTATCTCCGCTTCCATAAGAGGTGAGCAAACTTGCTGCTGCAACCACAGCGCATCAATAGGTAGGTAACTACCAATTCAAAGAGTCACTGACTCCATTCTCCGCGTCTCCCAGGCGAGACTTCATAATAGCAGTCGTCTAGACTCGCTATAACTTTACAGATATTTAAATCCTTCGAACTCCCGTGACAAACTCTCGCATTTCTATCTGCAGGCAGAAGTAGGTACATTAAACTCATAAAGCCTTCTTCCGTTCCGTTATTCAAAAAACACTTAAAGTTGTACTATCTCCGTCAGTGTGAAGTCAATAGCTAAAAATCCTTTAGTTCTGAATGGACAAGTATGTATGTATATATATTTAGGTATTATTTATTATAGTATAGCATAAACTGTAATTCATATGTATTTAATTTTAGTTTTAAGTATTTTAATTTAATTATTAATTTGCGATTTCTACGTTTAATTAACTAGTATGTATTTATATGTAGTGTATATTAAAGTTTATCATAGTTATTTTCCTTATATTATATTTTACATTCTCACACTCAAGTCTTTTACTACTACCTACTTATATCTCACAACATACGACTCTCAAACATCCAAAGGTTGACTGGGAGAAATCCCTGTAAGGGATAAATCCGCCTTTGCCCCTCATGTAAATTAGGTACTTAACGTTTGTTACTCTTACTTAAATGTTTTTGGAGCAATAAAGTATTTCTATCTATCTATCTAAAGCCGCAACACGTGGCAACACGTAATGACTGGTGTAATGCAATGTAACATTCGACAAGTGTTACACCAGTCTGCGCGCAACCGTTTTGCCCCTTTGTATTCGTCCGAATTACCATTTTAAAACCATTTTAGTATCATACATAGAGTCTACAAACGCAGTATCTCATTCATAAAACGAAGTAACTTACTCCATCACGATCCAGATAGACAGATATTGAGACTTTGGACGGACGGTCGATCGTCCGATCGTTGAGACAGATTGTTATGTAAGCTAAGTACAGATAATAATATAAGTACTAGAGTAAACGTAAACGTAGCCATGCTGGGAATATCGCTACGTGATATGGTGCGTAACGAGGAAATTCGCCGACGCACCAAAGTAGTCGATACTGGATACCGGGTGGCTAAGCTCAAGTGGCAGTGGGCTGGACACGTCAGCCGAATAGACGACGACCGTTGGAGTAACTGTGTCCTACACAGGCGGCCGTAGACAGGAAAACGGAGTGTGGGAAGACCACCCGCCAGGTGCGACGACGATATGAAGTGCGTCGGCGGAAAGCAGTGGTTCCGTACCACTGAAGGCCGGGAGGACTGGAGGAAAATTGGAGAGGCGTATGTCCAGAGTGGTCGCTTACACGCTGACTGACTGACTGACTGTGAGAGTAAACGTACACATAGTGATTGATTACGTCCCTCCCTAGACTAAAGGTGCCCATACATGGGGCGATTATCGTAACAATCCGTAGTTCGATGTTAAAATCGAACGATGGATTGTACATGTGTGGCAATATCGCATCCAATTTTTTAGTCGAACGATCGATCGGAGATCGCAACAGGCTACCCCGAAAATATCGTATGCGATCTAACATCGTTCGATCTATCGCACGTATGTGGCGTGATCGGATGCGACGTTCGTGAGGAGTCATAGCTTGTCTCATATTGATATTTTTTTATTATTCTGGAAGATATCTTTTTGAAGAGCTCTGAATATGTTTCCTCTGACATCCTAAGGTAGTTATGCCAATCTTTAGGATGAAAACGTAATTTCTCGAGAAGATTGATGTGAGAATATTGATGTATTTTCAGAGGCCATCTCTTAGTCCATTCTCTCCTAGTTTTCCTTTCTTTGTTGTTGCAAGTATTTTTTTATAGCAAATAAGCGCCAATGCGCGACTCCATCGCGCACCCGCGTACGTGCTATACGCTTTGTGTCCGCACAGACACTGAGAATCGTTCGGTCACATCGTTCGTGACACGATCCGATCACACACGAACTTCGTGTGTGATCGGATGAAATCGAAAGATGGATCGTACGATTTTCTTGACGATCGATCGAAACGAGATATCGCCCCATGTATGGGCCCCTTAATACCGAGTCAGCTAGGTAACTTGTCAGGGTTTTTCCACTCCAATGGAATATTATTTCACACTAAAAAATCTATAAGAAGTAAAATGTAGATTGTTCGACATTGTGTAATTGGATCTAACGAAGAACGTCATTATTCATTCAAAAGAATAAAAACAATCTGCGAGACGAGGAAGAGCTTAAAGGAAAACGTCGGGAGAACCAGATAAAACTATTGTTTAAGGTGACGAGATGCTGCATCTGACTCGAATTTCAAGAAGTTTACCACCAATAATTACTCACCTGACAGATTCAGTTTTAATATAATATGTAACTTCATCTATCAGCGTAGATCGATATGTTTTGAAAACACGATTTGATTAACTTCGCTCGATAGAAAAAAATTATGAATATGCCTCTGAATTTATTTATAAAAACGTATTTATAGACAACGTGACCAAATCAAGGCTTTGGAAAAAAATATATTTTATTTGTTGAATATATATATCTAAATCCGTAACTTTTTACTTTTTTGTTTCTATAAAAAAATTAGTTTTAAAAAAAAGTAAAAACCAAATTTTTAATTGAATAATTGTGTTGCATCCTACTCCAACCAGCGTAGGATACAATTCAGCGGCGGCGCGGCGGCGCCTTGAAAGAGGAGTACGGGTGAATACTGTCAGGAGAACCAGATAAAACTATTGGTAAAGAATTGAAACCATTGCACAAAGTATAGACACTAGACAGGGCCGTCTTACGCCATGCAGGGTCCTTGGGCTCAGAGTTTGGGGCCTTTTTAGAAAGTAAAAAAAAACAAAAATTCCATGCTTATACAACAAAAAAATTATTGAACAGTGTTTACAGTTTGAAAAATAAATATTTACGTGGTCCGGTTGCCTTTACGAATAAACTCAAAGGAGACTCAACATTTACAGAGTTAGGTATTTTTTTTTAAAGATTATTCATAGAGCCAAGATAATTAATAATTATTTAATATTTATTATATGTATAGATTCGCCAAGTTTATTCCAATACATGGCCGAAAACAAATTATGAACAACGAAAAAACTAACTATGTATGACCTTTTTGCGTTTAATTTTTTGTATTTTTTTCTGCTGCATGACTAGATGGAAGAACCGTGCCACTGTGAGAGGTAGTTAGCCTATCACCCTTTAACACGGCATATTGTCCTTATCACTTACTCGCCTTTTACGACATGCACGGGGAGAGATGCACTGGGGCTGTTAATATCACCTTCTTACCTTACCAAACTACTAAATGATTTGAGAAAAAATATTATTTAATTCAATAAATTAAGAAAAATTGTGTTAAAATTGATTTCGCCGTTTTTTAGTCGAACCGTTACCACAGCCCGTTACAGACAGGCTGACAGACTTTACGTTTTATAATGGTAGACGAAAGATTTAGGAGTAATAATTGAATGTTTGTCCTAATAATTACCCTCTGCAGGCAGAATAAAGCCTGGAACAGGGAAATAAATCTGAATTTCGTGCGGAGAGGGGGGGGGGGGGGGGGGTGGGAGGGGGGGGGGGGTGAAGGGGTGTATGTGTGCATAGTTCCCCTCTCCCTCCATCCTGCCCGCCGCCGCGCGCGGGGCATAATATAAATATGGTAATATATATTATACTATATGTATAAGTTGACATTTTTCGTTACTGCTCAGCTCCCTAACCACAGGGGATTATTTATGTACGATAGTCGATATATAATTGATTATCACTATTTAATAATTACGATATATAGTGGTTTATCACTATTTAATTGTCTATCACTAGGTTAATTTAAACTATACATATTATTTTAAGGTGATGTGAGACTATGTCTGACTCGAATTTCAAGAAGTGTACCGCCAATATTACTTACCGGACAGATTCAGTTTTAATATATGTAAAACTTTATCTATCAGCGCAGATCGATAGATTTTTGAAAACACGATATGATTAACTTCGCTCCATAGAAAAAAAACCATGAACATGCCTCTGAATTTAGTTATAAAAACGTATTTAAGGCAAAGTGACAAAATTAAGGCTTTGGAAAAAATATATTTTATTTTTTGAATATATATCTAAATCTGTAGCGTTTTACTTTTTTGTTTCGATCCGTCGTTTTGGAATAAAAAAATAAAAACCAAATTTATGATAGATTGATTGTGTTGCATTCTACCAATGGAACATCCAACTAGCGAAAGCGGCGCCTTGAAAGAGGAGTACGGGTGAATACGGGTTGACAGGGCCTTATCAAATTTAATTTAAATTATCAAATTGCCCGACGATAGCGTAGAAGTATTCATAATGACCAGACACTATGATAAATAATGAAGTTTAAGTAATAATTAATCACTTGGCCCGATTTCACTTGTCATTATTCATAATGCCCGGGCATTATATATAATGCCCTCATTAATCACTTGGTCCATAACACATACACTAGCACGATTATCCGGTTTAAGAGTAATATTTTTGACGTGATAACGTCACGTCTTATAAATTGATGAACACCGGCTGCACGCACGAAAAAATGTCACGTTCCATCTGAGCCTGTGTGTGCAAGCGAGAGCGCGTAAAAAGCGATAGAGAGGCACAATCGGCCCAAGCCGAAAGCGAACCAAGGGAATCCGATATTCGTTTGGTCGTTTATGCGATTTCGTGGCACAGTGGTAAGAGTGTAGGATTTGTATTTTTTGACAATGGGTTCGATTCCCTCAAAATTTTTTTGGTTTTTTTTTCTTTTTTAAGCAATGTTACGGTGTTTAAATTTTTTTAGGGTGTTTAGTTTTTTTTTATAACCACCTAAGAATTATTTTCGGAAATACAAACGTAACAAAAACGACATGCGTAGTCTTACCACTTTATGACGTTATCACGTAAAACTATCGTCCGTAAACCGACTTTACAGGCAACCAATTTTTTTTCCGTTTATTTTTTTTACGAAAGACTACTTTCGTCAATGTGGTTTTTTATATGTGTTCTGTTTTCGTAGATATCGAGTACGGATACGAGGAGGAGGAGACGAGCGACGCGGACAGTGGACGCGAGGCCGTGCGGCCCGCGGGCGGGCCCGGGCGTCGCGCCGCGGGCAAACACATTGCCGCGGGCGAGGAGAGGCCTCGCACCAACAGCAGTCAGCAGACCACGCCTACTGACGGTAAGTCTAACACCGCGCCTACAGACGGTAAGTCTAACGCCGCGCCTACAGACGGTAAGTCTAACGCCGCGCCTACTGACGGTAATTCTAACACCGCGCCTACTGACGGTAATTCTAACACCGCGCCTACTGACGGTAAGTCGAACACCGCGCCTACTGACGGTAATTCTAACACCGCACCTACTGACGGTAAGTCTAACGCCGCGCCTACAGACGGTAAGTCTAACACCGCGCATACTGACGGTAAGTCTAACACCACGTCTATTGACCAGTCCAGTTCCGTCCAGTTCAGTGTAGCCGGCACGACCGAAGGGAAGCACTGACATGGCAAATAGTTCACCAAAGTGTTATGGGCTGACATCACGGATATAGTAGGTGATGGGTAGCCATACGTGTCAGTTTCCATTAAAAAAAAACGGACCGTAAGTCTAACACCATGCCTACTGACGGTAAGTCTACCACCATGCCTACTGACGACGGTAAGTCTAACATCACGCATACTGACGGTAAGACTAGATTATTAATGTCAAGTTTGATGTTTTAAATGTTATGTTTGTAAATACCTACATGTGTTTTCCTTCTTTTTTTAACTAGAACAAGTATATTTACATACTTATCAGCGCAGCGGCGGCGGCGCTCTCATCGCGACATTAGCTGAGCCGGCTCTCTTTTCCTCCTAGTTCTATGTGGTTACATACATCTTCTATGTCTTAGTCCATTCTATTCTATTACACAGTTATACAGGGTGTCCCCGGACTGGTGCAGTTCCTTTAAGGAGGTTATTCTACGCTTTGTAACAAACATAATTAGTAAAAGAAGTAGGGTTCTAGGTACGCCCGTTGCGGAGATATACGAGTACATTTTTGAATTTATTAATGTAGTGTAATGTTGTAATGCTCTAATCGGGCGCGCGCGGGGCGCGGGGCAGCGGGCAGCGGGAATACGGACGGACGCGATGCGAGTGAACGCAAACAGATAGCCCGCCCCGCCCGCGTACCGCCCGCGCCCCACCGCGCCGCCGCCAGCCGCTCTGCCCGCGTACCGCCCGCCGCTAAAGGCGCCCACACATTGAAGTATGCATTTAGTTTGTTAGGAAATCCTAAAATTTTAATGAAAGCACATATTTAAAAAATTCTTTCACCAGTGCTATAGTATATAGCTATACAAGGCGTAGAATAGCCTCCTTAAAGGAACTACACCTGTCCGGGGACACCCTGTATTAAAAACTGTTTTTTGAAAGAAGAAAATTACGTTTTAATTATATAAAAAATTATAGTTTGAAATACTTTAATTTCTAAATACTTTCCTTTGTCCGAGGCCTTCGGTGGGTGAAGGTGCGGACAGCCGCGATGTGCAAGTAGGAAATGTCCTACTTGCATATCGTCGCTGTCAGCCCCCACAAAGAGGGTTCTGTAGTATATACTAACGTTCCCTTACTAAGTGGCAGGGTTAAAAGCCACAGCCTCTGTAGATTGGTGGTTCTATAAATCGGCGTTAGATCGTCAAAGTTAAGTATACCGTTAGCGGGAGCGATTTAGAAATAGATGCCCCTAGGCGCAGCGACCTATAAAAAACCCTGTTTGCCTATAAAAAACCTTAAATAATTTATAGAAAATAATTTCTTTAACTATTTGACGAAAGTATCAGCTCATGCTTTAATTCTACGTAAACGCCTAAACTGCCGTAATATACACACGTGCCATTTCAAACGAATAAAATCCATGAATGAAAGCCGTCCAGTTAACTAACGGAGCAACTTAATAGAAGTAAATTCAATTTCCCGAACGTCAAAATCACTCTCCGATTTACTAGGGTAAATAAACTGATAACAGGTCTTTTTTAGATTTCCGTACCCCGTACGGAAGCCTATTACTAAGCCTACGCCGCGCCGTCTGTCTGTCCGTCTATATGTCTGTTTGTCCGTCCGTCCAATGGGTGTATCCTAGAATGATAAAAAAGGGGTGTCTTTGAAAATCTTTGAAATCATATAATAGCTAGCCGGTTGAAATTTTTAAAGAATATATGTAATTTTGGCGGATATAACAACAAATAAAAAAAAAATTAAGCGTGAACAATTAAGAACGGTCACCATACAAGAAACGTATTTTTTTTTGTGGTGCGGAAACACCGGTGCGCGAGTCCGCCTCGCACATGGCCGGTTTTTTAACCGACTTCTTCAAAAAAAGGAGGTTATCAATTCGACACGTATGTATTTAAAGTATTTAAAGGTACCTCTCAAAGGAATAATTGGTGTATTACATATATTTTTTTTATATGAGTATGTCTTAATACATAGTATTAATATGTATTTTTTTTTCATGTATGTATATAATATTATAGTGGTATTTTAGGCGTTCAAGTTGTCTTTGTTGTTTTTTTTTTCATTTATTTATTAATATGTTAAGTGTGGTTTCTTTAAATACCTACAATAAAATATGTTGTAATAGTGTGGTTGACCGGCAGAGATTGCCTTAGGCAATAAGTCCGCCATTTGTTATATATAATTTATATTAAACAATAAAGCATATTAAATAAATAAATAAATATGTATGTAATATCGTTGGAATTGCACAATATTCGTATACGTTAGTTTATGTGGACTTCTAAACAGGTGTGTCAAATTTCATAAGAGTATGTATGTTTGTCCACGAATTTCTCGGGAACTAGAAATCGATTTGCCATAATTTTATTGGATTAAGTATCTTTCAAGGGAATTGTGCAAGTTTAATCAAAATCGGTTCAGTAGCTTTCAAGATATGGACTGTTAAATGTGTACCAATCACTGGAAAAACACGTCGTCGTCGGTTTAACGCCCAATTCTATGCAGAATTTGTTATGTGATATAACTAAAAAGAGTGAAATAAAAAACTGTTTTAAAAAACATTGCACCGACTTCAAAAAACCACTAAAACTTAAACGTGTTAAATAATATTTTCATTCATATTCGAACCCTTGAGTTGAAGGCGGTACAAAAGCAGACCTGAAAATTGATAGATGGTCCCCTTTTGTGCTATTGTATCGCCTTAAAATCAAAGGTCCGAATATGAATCAAACAATATAACATATATATAACACTTTTAAGTTCTAGTTATTTTTTGAAGTCGGTGCAATGTTTTTTAAAACATTTTTTTTTTTTAATACGAACGATGTAATTCGTTAATAACGAATACCCGTATTTGCATTCAAAATTCCGAATATTCGGTTCATTTTTAATATTCGTATCCGTATTCGTATTCGGTTGTAAGATACCGAATATTTATCGAATATTTTACTTCGCGTGTTTTACTAATGAAAGAGTGAGGCGCAACAACATTGGTAGGTGCCACACCTAAAGTTTGATTATTAAATAAAATTATCAATCTTTTGTAACGCACTAATTTCGTAAATTTATTTTTTTTCAAAATGCAATGTCAAGTAATCAAAAACAGAGAAAAACATAAAAAAAAGTCCGTATTAATATAATTTTAGGACTCAATGTAGGTAGAGCTACATTTATAATAGAAAATTGAAGTGTTTTTTCATTTGGATATAAAATTTCATGTAAATTTTTTCAATATTCGTATTCGTAATCGCGAATATCATTTTGGAATATTCGTATTCGCATTCGTATTCGCGAATGTAGGAAAATAGGCATTCGTTACAACACTAATACGAACCTAATCTCCGTGAGTACGGCTGGAGCTCTATACACTGATTATGCATGGCCTGTGTAGCAAGAAAAGGTGAGCTGACGCCGGGGGACAGCTGTACGGAATTAACAATTAGCATGAAAGGGGCAATCAGTAATTGAGTTTGCACTCTGTCGTGATCCGATGCTTCCAGAGCCTTTGTCCTACCCGAGTGTGCGACGCGCTTCGTCGCTTACCGCTCCATTCTCTCTCTAAGGGCCGATAGCTATGCCGATAGTATGAGGAAATACACCTAGCATTCAGTTGGTTTTATAATCATCAATCAAGCTTCGGACGGAATATTTGTGTCCAGACTCAAGGAGTTTCTGGTTGGTAAAGCGTACTACTCTCTACGTGAGTACTTGACGGATGTCGTCGCGAACCCTGCTAATACTGATTGAATATAGCCACCAAAATATAGGTAAATATAGAGGTGTAATTGTATATATGTTTTTCTTTCCATGACTTGTAATATGAAGAAATATGATAAATAAATGATTTGATTTGATTTATATTATATATTATACTAATAATAAATCTGTACGGGATGGTCATGGAGTAAGTTACTTTGTTTTATGAGATATTGCATTTGTAGACTCTATGTATGATACTAAAACTAAATTGACGATTTTTAGAAATCTTTTAAGTATTTATGTATGTATGTTCCTACATAACTCTTAAACCGATCAACCGAATTCGACGAAACTTTGTACAAGCACATTTAACTATGTGGAACACAGGATAGGCTAAATAAAATTCAGTTCCGGTTACGCTAAGATGTGGCTCTCATACAAACCGAAATGTTCCGCGCGCCGAAATAAAGGTACGGTAGCGGGCTTACTTACTTTCTTCTTTTTAAATAAGAAGTTCACGCGAGCGAAGCCGCGGGCAAAATCTAGTACTACACAAATATACGCTTGGCGTCGGCAGAGATGGGTTTCGACGGACTTTTCAGAAAGGGGTTAGAATATTTTACTATGGAAGGTGGCCTGGGGCGGCGGCGGCGGCCACTTTGAAAAAAAAATCAAAACAAAGGCCAGCGATGAAACCTGGATAAATAGACAAACATAAAATGTTATATAACATTAGTTCCTAATGTGTCACGTTACTGAGATAATTGGAGGTAAAGATCATGTACTGGCCATATTGCGATCTTTACCTCCAATTATCTCAGTAACGTGACACTTAGTAAGTGGAAGTAGGAAGTAATGTTAAATAACATTTTATGTTTGTCTATGTACGCCCTATCGATGTATCCAGGTTTCATCGCTGGCCTTTGTTTTTTTTTTTTTTCAAAATAGCGGCCGATGACCGAGCCACAAACTTTCGAAGCCCTTTATTAGTTGTTGGTTTTCTTAAATTAATTTTAGATTAGTTTTAGTTTTAGTGTACCTATTAGTAATTTAGTTTTTATTGATGTAAAATGTTAATGAAATTCATGATTTATGAGTTGGTTCACATGTATGTACCTATAGTATTTATTTTATGCACGTATCTATTTATATATTTATGTCCATTTATTTAATGATCTTATTCTTAACACTTTACTTTTGCACTGCGTTGTTTACCCTAATGCGCTTCTCCACATACCAAAGGTTAGTTTGTAAAGACTGCTACTACTATGCTAATTAAACTCGCCTGTTGTGTTTTAAAGTATATTTGATTTGATTTGAGTTGATTTAGCATTTAAATAGTACCGTGTGTGGTGTTTATAGTTCGGCATATTCGCCGAGAACAGGATCGATGACTTATTTGGTTTGCTGCGCAAGCAGAAGGCATTATTTCTTGTTCGCGTCATGACTCATGCATGACCAGCGAGCAAAATTTAATTATTGAAAATGTATTATTATAGCATTGTATATAAATTATTTAGAATTTTTAAAATAAATTATTAAGTATTAGGTATAATTTGTATTTTTTATTAAAGACAAATTTTATTATTTTATTGTATTTTTGTAAGTATTATAGTAAGTGTAGAAAATTTTTTGTATGACTGAAGATTCATTTTTTAAATTTTAATTAATTTAATTTGTATTTATTTTAATCTTTTTATATTTATTGTTTACTATATTTTTTATTTGAATTTGTTGTGTGTGCAATGGGACAAGTGCCTGAATAAATAAACGATTAGATTAGATTTGATAGTACGAGTACCCTGACAATGGGCCTGGTCCACAAATTTAAAGTCGATCAGCGAGCTATGGAAAGAGCAATGCTTGATATTTTTTCGATAGATAAAATCCGTAAACAAGTGAGTTTTTAATATGAAAGTTTAGTTAAGTAATGGAATGAAGAAAATATCACGATTGTTGACAAGTTTAATTGATTGTGACACCTTGTATTTATAAATTGACTGTACCAACTGAATGAATTTACATATTTTAAAGAAAGAAATCTTATTATTACGAACTATTTTGTTATACAAGACTTCTTCACTATAACGCAGCTTTACAATTATCGCACAATAAATGATTTTGCATAGTATGTGATGATCATGCATAATATAAAGAAAATATAAAGCGAATTCAAGCATACATTTTAGACAAGCGAACTGATACAATAATGAAGCGGGCCGTCACAGTTTGAGCAGGTCGTCCTCGCTGCGGAAGGCCACGATGCGCGCCTGGTCCGCGCGCCTCAAGAGAATCTTAGCGTTTTTTATCCAGCAGAATTTATTCTCCACCAACGTGAGCAGATTCTCGCCCCTCGTCGCTGCTGGGCAGGGGGACACCTATCAGCACTCCAATATTCTCCACCAACGTGAGCAGATTCTCGCCCCGCGGCGCTGCTGGGCAGGGGGACACCTATCAGCACTCCAATATTCTCCACCAACGCGAGCAGATTCTCGCCCCTCGGCGCTGCTGGGCAGGGGGACACCTATCAGCACTCCAATATTCTCCACCAACGTGAGCAGATTCTCGCCCCTCGGCGCTGCTGGGCAGGGGGACACCTATCAGCACTCCAATATTCTCCACCAACGTGAGCAGATTCTCGCCCCTCGGCGCTGCTGGGCAGGGGGACACCCATCAGCACTCCAATATTCTCCACCAACGTGAGCAGATTCTCGCCCCTCGGCGCTGCTGGGCAGGGGGACACCTATCAGCACTCCGATATTCTCCACCAACGTGAGCAGATTCTCGCCCCTCTTCTCTGGAACATTGTGTATGTCGATGTTGCATAGTCGGTTGTGTTGGCCCATGTCGTCTTGCTGCCGCTTTAGCATCTCGATTTTTTTACGTAGGCTCTCGTTCTCCTCGTTAACCGAAGCTACTCTCTCCTCTATCGCGACTAGGCGGCGCTCCAAAGCATTCAGTTTTGCAGTGATCGTGTTCAGCTTCTCATCCAGTTTGCTGGTGAAAGCGCGGTTTTCTTCGCGGATCTCGTCGAACTTCTTCTGCATAAAAGTCATGAGATTGTCGTGATCGATGTTAACAATAGACCTCGGCGATGTAGACGGTGAAAATTGCTCATCAGCAGCCAAGCCGGTCCTCTTAACGTTTTTCTTACAATCGATGCATTTCCATTTCTGTTTGTTCATAGGCAGAATTCGACTGAAGTCAGCCCCGGACAAGCCGCAGCAGAAATAGTGCCTCGTATGCAGACATGAGATTAATTTTAATTTGTCTGTCTTTTTCATCCACTCACTTCTTGCAATTAAGACAATTCATTCTTCGCTTTTATGAATTCTACCGATTCAATGTCGAATCCGGTCGAGCGGCCGAGACGCGTGGCTCCACCTATTGGTCAACGTTACCGGTAACCACGTAACGCGTCAAACCAGTGGTATGTACGTAGTCGACATTGCTAAGACAATTAGCAAGCTGAAGTGGCAGTGGACTGAAAACATCTTTTCCAGACCCGACAACCGCTGGGGTGCTCGAATGTAGGCCACGTATGTACAAGCAAACGTAGCTTGTGCCGCCTCCCGGCTAGGTGGACAGATGACCTAAATAAAAACTGCTTTTAAAAAAAAACATTGCACCGACTTCAAAAAAGAACTAGAACTGAAAAGTGTTAAATTATATTTTGATTCATATACCGACCCTTGAGTTGAAAGCGGTACAAAATCACAAAAACAAGAATGAGAGAGAGAGAGAGAGAGAGAGAGAGAGAGAGAGAGAGAGAGAGAGAGAGAGAGAGAGAGAGAGAGAGAGAGAGAGAGAGAGAGAGAGAGAGAGAGAGAGAGAGAGAAGCGATCGTTATCATAAACACACCTGGGCGCAGTGGATGGATGGGTGACCGCTCGATCTTTGGAGGCTGACAGTGGTTCGGATTCCACGTAACACTGTGGGTCCCTTCCGCACTGAATGAAATTTCATTTCAATAGTTCGTATTTTTCATGTCGTTCAGTGTCGCCGGCACGACCGAAGGTGAGCACTGCCATGGCACCTAGTTCACCAAGGTGTTATGGACTGACATCACGGATGTGGTAGGTGATGTAGCCAACCGTATTAGTTTCCATTAAAAAAAACGAGTTTACCGCGAGCGAAGCCGCAGGCAAAAGCTATTCCTACATATTATACTCGTCTCTACTTTAGAGGGCGTGTGATTTTATGTTTGCTTTATCTATCAACCAGCGGCGTCCGTCGTTTCCCTCCGCTTATACTGTGTAAAGAGTGGCCCACCCCAAACCTTTCTCCATCCTCCCTCACTCACCCCACCTCTTTACTTCGGATGAAAATGTAGCGCCACTGACCACTGAACCTGTAGACCAGTGGTGCTCATATTTTTTTTAGGTTTCCGTATCACGTACGGAAGCCTAACTAGGTGGTAGGTTTAGCCCGGCCGGGTTGTTACCACCGCACTTCACCGGGTTGATACCACGGCAGTTCACAAGGTGTTATGGTCAGACAGACATCACCGATGTTGTATTGTAGGTGATGTAGCCAACAGACCTGCAAGGTGATACCTATTATAAGGCCCCAGTTAGTACACAGGGGCGGAAATTGGAAATCAGCGTAGATCGTCCGAGCTATTAGAGATGTGTACGGTGACAAATCTCTCTTGACTCACCTGTCTGTTGCCCTAGTACTTACTGTATTATATATATAATTAGATACAAACATACATACATACCAGACACTCTATCCCGACAATCTGGTGTAGTCGGTGTTGTGCTGCTAAGTACTCTCGTAAATTACAGCACAACACCGACCACACTTAGCAAAGTATTATAGGACAAGACCACTACCAAGCAGTAAGTAAGGCACGAAGACCCACCTGCTACATGACTCGGTGGAAGGACCGTGCCAAGGTGGCTAGCCTGTCGCCCTTTAGCACGGCATCGTGTCCTTATACCTTAGTCGCCTTTTACGACATGCATGGGGAGAGATGCAGTTACAGAGGGGCTATTATTTTTAAGTACCGGCCCCACAAGGTACATACGGTAATAAAAGGAAAAAAAAGGAAAACTAAAAAACTATTTAAAATAAAAATATAAAAACCGCCTTCAAAAATATATGAAATAAAAACCTAAAAAAAAAAAAACGAACCCTAGAGTTGAAGGCGGTGCTAAAAAGGCTACACAAATCACAAAGGATATTATCATCCACTCATGTTTTCTTTCATGCATCATTTTTGCTTGCTTTAGCACCGCCTTCAACTCTAGGGTTCGTTTTTTTTTTTAGGTTTTTATTTCATATATTTTTGAAGGCGGTTTTTATATTTTTATTTTAAATAGTTTTTTAGTTTTCCTTTTTTTAGGAAGTCGGTTTTATGTTTTTTAAAACTTTTTTTTTATTTCACAGTTTTTTTTAGTAATTTTTGCTATTAATGTACTCGGCGGAATCGCTCGGCCTTCGGCCTCGCGATTCCGCCTCGCTTTCCAATCCGATCTTGACCCAATTAAAATAGGACCACGTCAGCTTCGATAGCTCAGTGGTGCAGACAGTCAACTGTCGCTATTGAATGTTAAGCAACGCTGGGTGCGGTCAGTACTTGGATGGGTGACCGCTGACCGTTGGAGGCTGACCGAGGTTCGGATTCCTCGTAAAACTGTAGGTCCCTTCCCTCCTAATCTTACTTGGTGGTAGGGTTTAACCTGACCGGGTTGGTACCACCGCACTGAATTAAACGTCGGTCGAAACGGCTATGTAAATAGTTTGTGTTTTCCGACCAGTTCAGTGTAGTCAGTACGATCAAAGGGGGAAGTACTGACATGGCACTTAGTTTACCCGGTGTTATGGGCTGACATCACGGACGTTGTAGGTGATGTTGCAGAACTTAGTAGAATGGACAGACATAAACATGTTACGGAACCCTACTTTTATTATAAAATAACCGTCGGAGGACCTTGGTTGAAAATTGTGAAATTGAGTAGAACGGACAGACATACATTTGTTACGGAACCCTACTTTTATTATAAAATAACCGTCGGAGGGCCTTGGTTGAAAATTGTAAAATTTAGTAGAACGGACAGACATACATTTGTTACGGAACCCTACATTCATTTTGAAATAAATGTTAAATTTTGTAGAACGGACAGACATGCATTTGTTACGGAACCCTACATTCATCTTGCAGAACTTAGTAGAATGGACAGACATAAACGTGTTACGGAACCCTACTTTTATTATAAAATAACCGTCGGAGGACCTTGGTTGAAAATTGTAAAATTTAGTAGAACGGATAGACATGCATTTGTTACGGAACCCTACATTCATTTTGAAATAAATGTTAAATTTAGTAGAACAGACAGACATGCATTTGTTACGGAACCCTACATTCATTTTGCAGAACTTAGTAGAATGGACAGACATAAACGTGTTACCGAACCCTACTTAACAGTTGCACTCCGGGAGTGCCGGCAGATCCCGTGCCACTCTAACTTAACCCTTAATGCAATGACTTAAGGTTTCATTTTAAAAATGACGCTGACGCGATGTCGCGAGTTATACATTTTTTACCCACCTAAAAAAGTGCCAAGCGCCGCTAAAGAAGTTTTCACTTCAAAAACCTCAGGGTTATCCCCTTTCAAATAAAAAAAAAAAAGAATTTTCAAAATCGGCCCACAATTGACGGAGTAATCGCGTAACAAACATAAAAAAAAAAAGAAAACATACTGTCGAATTGAGAATCTCTTAGGTCTAAAGTAAATTTCTCGTGAAGACAAATGCAACGAGCCCAAACACGATGGGTTTATCATGTGTAGTTTAGGAGTTCCTATGGCCACCTTCTGTCTCCATCATCAGACCAGCTCGATGGTACTCGGTACAGTAGGTACCGGTCAGGTACCATAATAAATTAAGCGCACCTGGCCGGTCGGAAAAGATAAAAAATTTCAAATTTAGAATATTCATGAAACAAGGGTCCGAATATGTATCACTAGTAAATATCGATTCATGTATTTCAACAGGACAGAGAAAATTTCAAAATATTAGGTATTTAATACTTTTTAGTTCTTTTTGTTTTTTTGTTTTTTTGAAATCGGTTTAATATTTTTTAAAACAGTTTTTATTTCATTCTTTTTAGTAATATTACATAAATAAGAATAATCGAAATCCAATAATCGAAATAGATTGAAGTGGTACAGAATTATTCGCCATATGTGTCAGACTGCAAATTGCTGAATAAGTCCACATCACAAAAGTTTTGCTGAAGGTAACCACACACCATACTAATTTATCAAACTGAAAATTGCCGAATACGACCACATCACAAGTTTTGCTGAAGGTAACCACACACCATAGTATTATGCTGATTTTTCGAAAACCACTGAACCAATTTCGATAAAATTGAAATGGGACCACCTCGGAAGTATGACCTAACTAACAAAAAAAGAATTTTCTAAATCGGCCCTCAATTGACGGAGAAATCGTGTTACAAACATACAAAAAAAAAAAATAAAAAAAAAAAAAACATACAGACGAATTGAGAACCTCCTCCTTTTTTGGAAGTCGGTTAATAAGTAAGTGTGGGGCCGGTACTTTAAAAGAATAGCCCCACTGCATCTCTCCCCGTGTATGTCGTAAAAGCCGACTGAGGGATATGACTCCCTTCTTATAATACTAGGTGGTAGGGTTTAACCCGCCCGGGTTGGTTCCACCGCACTGAATGAAAGGTCGGTCAAACGGCTATGTAAATAGTTTGTGTTTTCCGTCCAGTTCAATGTAGCCGGCACGACCGAAGGGAAGCACTGACGTGGCACCAAGTTCACCCGGTGTTATGGGCTCACATCACGGATGTTGTTGTGGGTGATGTGGCCAACCGTGTCAGCTTCAATAAATAAATAAATAAATAAGTAATTATACAAAAAAGCGTTTATTCCAGTCAGAAGTACAGTGATACATCGTGAATACAGGTGACTTGCCGGTCCCCCTTATGCCCCGCATCTCGTCCATCATCGTCTTTTACGACATGTACGGGGAGGGATGCAGTGGCGCTATTATTTTTAAGTACAGAGACCCACACGGTATAAATTGTATCATAAATATATTTTCTAATATACATATATTTAATCATGTAAATTGTATACATATATTATACATTTTAGGACTACGTAGCCATATATGCTCGCAAAGACCCTTATAAAAATGATCAATCGTCTGTCTGTTCGTTCGCTTGTCTGTCACAGATCTTCTTGATTCAGACAACAACTGGGATTGTTTATAGAAATCCGCGTCGTACGTAACGAAATTGATGGACTAGGTAAACCAAGTGTTCAGTGTAGCCGACATGAAATGAAGGGAAGCACTGACATGGCAGCTAGTTAGTGCGACAGGGACGGACGTACTGTACTTATCTATCTACTATCGGTGAATGACATTACACGATACTTTTGAAGCGATGTACCAATTATTCCGAATGAGACTAATTTAGCAGAGCATTGATGAGACATGCTCCAATGCGCTTAATCACTGCTAATACAGTCGGCAATAATATGTATGTTGCTATGTAATTATTTACAGATAAAAAGTTTTCGTGATGACGTCACGTCTTAAAAATTGATGAACACCGGCTGCACTCACGAAAAAGTGTCACGTTCCATCTAAACCTATGTGTGCAAGCGAGAGCGCGTAACAAGCGGTAGAGAGGCATATACAATAGTAGGATATACAAAATATATTTGTCCGTCTTTTACGAGCCTCGAACCCGCGGTCCCTGCCACCAATATTGTGTCACCGACCAGACGTCTTAACCACCCGGGCTAATCGATCATGTACCTAGCGAAGCGAATTTGCTCTACAGTAGGTGAAGATTTCATGGAGCGACATCTAGCGTCAACATCTAGCGTCAATAGTAAATGAAATACTTCTGCTTCGCAGTTAGGTAAGTGTTGCAATTTTGTAGTATGCGCTTTGATAATATGTAGATGGCGTTATGTAGGATTATTGGGTAGATTTAATTATGTGTTATGTATTAGTTTTTAAAGTACTCACATTTGCGATTTAAGAATTAAACTTCTAAGCACGATAGCTGCGAACCCGGCTTCGCTCGGGTAAACTAAACTTGCACTGCAATATTTGATATGTAGTGGATTTTTTGGCTTTTTAGGTTTTTTAAATATAGATGGGTAGTGCGGGTAATTTCTGTTTTGTATAAAAAAAGTAAAATTACAAATTGAAAAAATCCCGACCCTTAAAAAAATCCCGACCCTTAAAAATTAAATATAATTTCCGTTTACTTACTTAAAGAGGTCGGGGGCCGCTAAGTAAATTCCCGCGCTGCTCTGAGTTTTTATATTTTACGCGACGCATCTTCTTTACGCATCTAACCTGATGTTGAGGCGGTGCATGTCGTTTTTGTTACGTTTGTATTTCCGAAAATAATTCTTAGGTGGTTATAAAAAAAACTAAACACCCTAAAAAAATTTAAACACCGTAAACATTGCTTAAAAAAGAAAAAAAAACCAAAAAAATGTTGAGGCATTCGAACACATGGTCAAAAAATACAAATCCTACACTCTTACCACTGAGCCACGAAATCATATAAACGACCAAACGAATATCGGATTCCCTTGGATAGTTTTCGGCTTTCTTAGGAGGACAATTGTCACTGAGAGACAGAGCTTCTATGTTCTGTTAATTTAAAATTATTAGTTGTATTTAATAAATAAAACAAATAATGAAAGACAATAAACTATTTGACAATATGCTTTATTTAAATGAACGCTACTTATTGCTGTACGTGACTCTTTGTATTTAAATATTTGCTAAATTAAAATACATTCTAGTTTCTGTACACTTATTGCTACAAAGGAAGTTCACTTACTGTAGGTATCTGTGTTTTCTGGTAAGTGGGTCAGAAGGCCCCTCAAAATTAAATGTAATTGGGTCGAAAGGCCACATTTTTTTTTTTTTGACAGTGGGTCCTGAGAATGGGTCAGAACGCCACGAGATCGAATTGGCCCCGAGACAATCATCCTTTCAATTTCTTCTGCCCTGGTACTTTAGAACCGTTCCCAGTAGTCTTACCACTTTATGACGTCATCACGTAAAACTATCGTCCGTAAACCGACTTTACAGACAATCAATTTTTGATCTCGTGGCGCCGGCACGACCGAAAGCAAATATTGACATGACACCTAGTTCAACAAGGTGTTATGGGTTGACATCATGGATGTAGTAGGTGGTGTAGCCAACCGAGTCAGTTTCCATAAAACAAAATAAATTGGGTCCTGTACGGAAGGAGCCCTAAAAAATTATGAAAAGCAACGAGAGGACACGCCACAAGACGTCCTCATAAAAACAACAACAAAAACATAAAACACAGACATAAAAAAAAACATTTTTATTATAATATTGTAAAATATGATGATGATTAAATAATGAAGATAAGAACAAAACAAATATTCAAAACACTGCAATATTTATTCGCAAATATTGAAAATCAACAACATTTTGTCCACAGAATCAAAATCTAAGGTGGAGTATGAAATCCCGGGAATAGCACTACCTATGCCGATCACAGCTTATTAGTTATTTAATGTGTGTATGTTGCAAGTTTGTGTTTTCCGTCCAGTTCAGTGTAGCCGGTACTATCGAAGGGAAGCACTGACGTGGCACCAAGTTCACCCGGTGTTATGGGCTGACATCACGGATGTTGTAGGTGATGTAGCCAACCGTGTCAGTTTCCATAAAAAAAAACCTACCTACTTATGAAAAAAATATTGGTTGTCTGTAAAGTCGGTTTACAGACGATAGTTTTACGTGATGACGTGGAATAATCGTAGTACATAGAGCAAAGATCAGTAATTTATATTTCCAGTAGAAAGATTAATCATCTTGTGACTGGCCATCAATAAACTTCTGTTGTCTGATCTTGACAGTTTTACTTCTTAAGACGTTTCCATGTTAACTTTGACTATACCGATTGTGCCTCTCTATCGCTTGCTACGCGCTCTCGCTTGCACACACAGGCTCAGATGGAACGTGACACTTTTTCGTGTGTGCAGCCGGTGTTCATCAATTTATAAGACGTGACGTTGCCTCTCTATCGCTTGTTACGCGCTCTCGCTTGCACACACAGGCTCAGATGGAACGTGACACTTTTTCGTGTGTGTGCAGCCGGTGTTCATCAATTTATAAGACGTGACGTCATCACGTCAAAATAAATAAACATTTTATTTCATTTCAAGACGCGCGGTGGTGGAGCAATCAGCGACTGCGCGCGCATTTGCTACCTAGCCATTTGCGTGTGAACAACAACGTTCGCAATTAAATTTACTTTAATATTTATTTCCAACTAGCTTTTACCCGCGGCTTCGCTCGCGTGAAATCCGTATTTAAAAATAAGAAAGTAAGTAAGCCCACTGCCGTACCATTATTTCAGCGCGCGGAACAATTCGGTTTGTATGAGCATAGCGTAACCGGAACTGAATTTCATTTAGCCTATCCTGTGTCCCGTCCCGTATAGTAAAATGTGCTTCTACTAAGTTTCATCGAATTCGGATGATCGGTTTAAGAGTTATGGAGGAACATACATACATACATACATACAGAAAATATTTCTAAAAATCGTCAATTTAGTTTTCGTATAATATAGACTATAGAGTATGTCGAAATAGAGTCTACAAACGCAGTATCTCATAAGCCAAAGTAACTTACTACATGACCAACCGATGACCAAACCTACAGATTTATTATTAGTATTGATGATTGTGTCTTATAGTTTAAAATTCCTCATTAATTGAAACAATATAGGTATGTACGATTTTTTTTAAGTTTCACTAATAAGTACGGTGCTCATTAGTTCCCCGAGAACGGAACTCCGTCGCCGCTTCATTTTCGGTCCTTGTGGTTTTTTTACGGAAGCCACTTTTTCAAAGCTCTTCTACATGCGGCTGTTAGCTCATTGTATTCATAATTATAATCAATATTTTTTTTTTTTACAATTATTGAGTAGGCATTTTGTTTCGGAATAAGTATCGCAAACAGTCCCCCGTTTATATTCCAAACCATTGGTGAAACGGAACCTAATGGTATAATTCGTGCGTCCGTCTGTATAACCTTCTGTCACTGCGTCTTATCTTCAAAACAGTTACAAAATGACTCAAAATTAGATAATATTATTTTACATAAAAAATTACAACATTATTTTCAAAATGTTGAAAATTGCGCGGACACAGGGTCGCAAGTTGTATTGAACAAAAAAAAAGTTTGTTTTTGTTTCTCAAGTATTAAAATTATTTTAAACATGAAGCATCAACAATAATATGAAAGCACTCTAGTTTGGTTTTATTTTATTTTATAGGCACGTGGAATATTTATTGTACATATTATCGTTGTTGTATACTTCTTACCTTACAGTTCCTTACATAGAGAAATAATATACATGGTTCCTTATATTTGTTTTGTAAGGAAATAAATGTTTTATTTATTTTGCTCTCTATGCTCGAGAGGACGGCTGTACTGTAAGTATTGCTAAAAAAATTCCCCTAGAAGTCGCCATATTTTCCTCATAAGAATTTCCTAGACCACAGCCGTTGAGGTGGAAAGCAATTTCCACTTAGAATTTACCGAGATCTCGACAGCGTTGAACACTTGAGTAATTTCTGATAACTTCCTCGAAATCCTTCGATTGAGCTTCGCGGAATGCGCCTCTCCGCAAAACCCCAGGGACTCAGTTTACACTGGCTTCGTCGGAGTCCTCGTCGAATCCATTCATCAAAATCGCATCGCAATGAACGGTCAATGAACCAACGAAACTTAACTATGAAGAAGGTGCAATTCGCATTAAACGGAAATAGTGCTGGGTGTACATTTTAATCAAGTTGTTTTGGTACTTGCTCCCAACTAAATCAAGTCTATCAAAATGTAGGATCATCTCATCACTATGAATCGTTTCGTGCGAAAGTTTATTTTTATATTATTTTAGAAAAGTGGCGTCGTTCATTTTCTTAACCTACTTACTTGCACATAAATGAAAAATATATCAAAACCATGTACGAGTAAGTATGTAAGTAAGTATCACAGAGCAAAATTGTCAAAGCAACAACGCCCACCCCCTGCTTTGCTTATATTTAAAGCAAGGGTGTGTGTGGGAAGTCGCAGCTCGCAGTACCTACGCAGTACACGCTTGTACAAGGACAGTAGCGACGGCAGGAGCTTTTTGTACTTACTTTACTTATCTCAATTTCCTTTAAGGCCTGGTGCCCTGGTAGGTAGGTTTGCATATGTTACGTTGTGACCTTCGTGCGAATAATGGATGTGCCTATATTGAACAATGGACGTGTTGATATCAATTAAAAATATGGCTTAATCATTGTGTTCTAAGAACGAAATTTATTATTTGCTTTATATCTCAATTTCCTTTAATGCATGGTGCCCTGGTAGTTAGGTTTGCATATTGTTACGTTGTGGACTTCATGCGATTACGCTGTACCTACATTTTAGCAAGAGGCAAATTCATTGTGTCCTTAGTAAAACAGACAAAATATGATAGGTACGTTCTATAGTACCGTGACAAGACGACGCGCAAGCGGCAACAGGGATAAGAAAAAGTTTAGTTTTGTATTTTAATATTTACAGTGAACTTCTATCTCTCTTAGGGCTCCGTAGCAACTGGCGGGGCCCTTATAAAATCAGTCTGGTCTATGCGTCCGTCAGTCCGTCTGTCACACAAACTGTCCGAGTTTATCGATTAGTTCTGACCGTAAAGCTAAATAAATATTAGAAAAAACATTATATATGCAGTAGAAAATGTTGTCCTTACGGCGGCATGAAAACTATTTTGAAATTTATATATTTAAGTAAATAGCATTCTTGTCTATTGCGGCAGCGCGCGACGGCGCGCGGCGGCGGTTGTACATAGGGCGGCACGGAGCGGTCGCTCACTCTATGCATGGAAGAAGGGAATGTCTACGGAACCCTCTGGTTGTGAACAACGTTATTGTTAGTAAGTTTGTCAGCCTCGGTAGCTCAGTGGTGCGGTCGTTCGACTGTTGTTAAGCACACCTGGGCGCGGTCAGTACTTGAATGGGTGACCGCCAGTGGCGGCTGGTGACTTCAGTGACCGGTAGTGCGCTAAGTACCTACCTACATAAATACCAAATTTCCCAACACATTCTCGTCATGTTATTTTAAGATCGGGACTTCCGAATTTTTTAAACGCCTGCGTTTTATTATCTAAGTACCTAGTATGAATATTCTCAAGACACTCAATGAGTTGCAAAAAACAAAAAAAAAAAATCCAAACAAGTTTTTTAACTTATTTTTAGTACGTTTATGAATACACCCATAGACCACAACACTACTGCAGCTTTCAAAAAGAAAACAGTCCAAAAATACTTAAAAAAAATAAAGAAAAATAAAAGCATTTGAAAAGTAGGAATTGAACCCGGGATCATCTGATTGTAAAGCCTTGCCTTTAACCAACGCTTAGGCAAATATCGGCACCACTTAATTCACAGTACCACGTGACAGAAAGCACAAAACCTAACCATATCCCATTTTAAATTTCGCGCGCTAACGGGTATGTGACATCACATGACAGCGCGCTGACTCTAGGTAGACGGCAAAGAGTTTGTAAGACGGACTTGTGCAAAACGAATCGCTCGCGACGCGACGTGTCGCACGCGCGGGTATTCACGATATAGCGTCCTTGTTTGGCGCTCGTGCGCCGCACGCAGAACTCCTTTCGGCCCATACTGTTTCTATGAAGTATCTTCTGTCTCACGCGCCAGCGGTGTTTTGCCGATCCCCATACATTCAGTATGGGAGACCCGCGTGCGATTTATATTCCGCACGGCGCGCGCGTTTACTCTCAAAACCGTGCCTTGTGATCTATAAAATAAGGTCGAATTCACATTCGTATTTATTTGGAGTACGATCTTTATGGTTTTAATGTAGTATGTTGTAAGGTATTATTTATTTTTAGTGAAGTGAAGACTTCTCGTGGTATGGTAGTGCGGCGCACGAGCGCACTTTAGGACCAGCCGCCAGTGGTGACCGCCAGACCGTTGGAGGCTGACCGTGGTTCGGATTCCACGTAAAACTGTAGGTCCCTTCCCTTCTTACCTTACTAGGTGGTAGGGTTTATCCCGCCCGGGTTGGTACCACCGTACTGAATCGAAACGTCGGTCCAAACGGCTCGTGTCGTCCAGTTCAGTGTAGCCGACGTGAAATGAAGGGAAGCGCCGACACTGCGCCTAGTTAACCCGGTGTTATGGGCTAACATCAAGGATGTTGTAGGTGATGTAGTCAACCGTGTCAGTTTCCATAAAAAAAAGTTTGACCTCTATACACGCTGTATTTAAATCGCACGAAAAAGTTGGTTTGAACTTTCTCATAACAGAATGATTTTACAGACATTCCGTCCGACGATAGTCCTATGCGCTGAGGGGTGGAGTCGGGGAGGGGAAGTAATCCCGTGTTCCGCCATAAAGTTATGGTCAACTTTTCACTAAAAAGCTGCGATTAAAATCACTGAGCGCTTTAGCGTCGCCTTTAGCGCCGTCACTGAAGCCTCATTCAGCGGTGAAAGGCATTCCAGTACGTGTTGGGTTGCTTGTACCGTTGGGTTTTCAGAGGAATTTGAGTTTTGTTCCCTCTTTCAAAGCCTGCGAAAGCATTCAACGCCACGTAGGTAATTTGTGAAATACATTTTATATGAATAATTGCAGAAATAACAAACTCATTTCGGAATTAATGTTTTCTAAGTCGCGATTTCGCAGTTTTTTTATGGAAACTGACACGGTTGGCTACATAACCTACAACATCCGTGATGTCAGCCCATGACACCGGGTGAACTAGGTGCTTCCATTCATTTCATGTCGGCTACACTGAACTGGACGGAAAACGTGAACTATTTACATAACTGTTTCGACCACGTTTAGCAAAGTATTCGGACAATACTATCAGGCAGCAAGTATAAGGCGCGAAGCCTGCTGCATGCCTCGGTGGAAAGACCGTGCCGAGGTGAGAGGTGGCTAGCCTGTCGCCCTTATGTACGGCATCTTATCCTTAACCCATATTAGTTTTTATAAAAAAGAAACACGTAAATACCATATTATTGTTGTTGTTTGCTGCCCAGCCTAAAGTATCTGTGTTAGGAGCATTGCGGCAATGCTCCTATTCTCAACACTGAGAGCACAAATTATCCAATAGTCTATAGCCCCACTGCATCCCTCCCTGTGCATGTCGTAAAAAACGACTAAGGGATAAGGACACGATGCCGTGCTAAAGGGCGACAGGCCAGCCACCTCTCGCCTTGGTACGGTCCTTCCATCGATGTTCCATCGAGTCTTCTAGCAGGTGAGTCTTCGTGTCTTACTTGCTGCTCGATATAGTTGTCTTGTCCGAATACTTTGCTAACGTGGTGGTCGGTGTTGTGCTGTAATTTCAAAGAGTACTTGCAGCACAACACCGATTTCTCTGCTTACCCCGATTGTCGGGATAAAGCGTGTGGTATGTATGTACGTTGACTATTACACGATGGAGGCAAGCAGGCTGTTGTACTGCTGCAGGTGAAGGTCGCAGAAAGCGAAGCCATCGTAGGCGATGAGAAGAGGGAGCCGGCGTTATCTGAAGCGAGAGGTCAAGGACGACGGTATCGGGACTCATATAGAAATAACAAGCCTGGATGATAGTTGCTTGAGTTGATCAGACACAAATGCGGCACAAATATATATGAGGGGTATAGAATCAAAGGTAGCTCTTTACAACTTTTTGGCGAAACGACATATCAATGCACAATTTTTCTTCATACAATTGGCTATTGAATTGTTACAAAAAACTGCTTCAATCAAAAGCAGCTCTTTCCATTAAAAACATAGTTCAGAAATTAACAGTAAGAAGCAAAAATAGCACTATCCATACGTTTAGTTTCAAAACTAGCACTAATTAAAACTATCCAATAGGATAGCTCCATTAATCCTAACGAAGTAACGGGCCATTTAGAATAAACTGGATCTGAATACATTTTTTTTTTATTTACCAAAAATTTGCAATAGTTGATAAAGCTGTCTTTGATTCTATACCCCCCGTCATATATATATATGTATATATTTATATATATATTTTTTTACATTGAAAATGTCTTTTCGATCGCTTCAGTATAGTCCCCGATTTCGTGAGTTTTAAGGCTACGTGAATATTTGGGGTGTCAAATGACGTGTATCATAGAGGCTTACAAAAAAAAATTATTTTTTGCGAAAATCGTAAAAAAATATTTTTTTTTATTTTTCGACAATTTTTGTAAATTTTTCAAAATTTACATATTTCTTATAACTGAATACGCATACTAAATAATACATACTAAAAGTCATTTTCAATGTACCTAAAGGTCATGTAATGCATGAGATCTGTGAATTTTTTTATGGAAACTGATACGGTTGGCTACATCACCTACAACATCCGTGATTGTCAGCCCATAACACCGGGTGAACTAGGTGTCATGTCAGTACTTCCCTTCATTTCATGTCGGCTACACTAAACTGGACGGCAAATAATACGAACTATTTACCATCACCCATACAATATATATTCGGTGCCCATACTGACCGCGCTCAGCGTTGCTTGACAACAGTCGACCGACCGCACCGCGCACCGCTGAGCTACCGAGGCGGCGAGCCTGACAATGATTAAACAATAGTTCTACATGAACATACCAGTTAGATCTCAGGAGTTCATTGAATTCAATAACAAAAGTAAATTTAGCAAGCCAAACCATTTTTGGACTGGGCAATGGAAGAAATTTGGTATGTTTTCTTAATTCAATAAACATTATTTTGTTGTAATTATCAATTTCGACTCCAATTCGAGCCTATACCACCTAGTAAGGGGCAAGGGAAGGGATTCACAGTTTGACCATTACTTAATCTGTGGTTTGACACCGGTTCCGAACGGCGAAGCAGCAGGTGTAGGTATGCACGTAAATTTTATCGTCAGTCATCCTTCAGTCAGAGCATCAGCTAGTCGAATCGTGTTGTTTGGCCCCTCTGACTTAGGCCACCCATACGTTTTGCATAATAAAATCAACGAATTTTATGAAGCAACGATCACTTCATGAGCGCGTAATTTAGCCGTATAAAGTCAGTGAGCCGTACACTCGCCAACGTCTCGGCTCACCCAATGCGACCTAAATTTTGGGTCAAGGAAACAACCTCCCTCGATTCCAGACTCCCTCCCCCCGCAGCCGAGCCCGCCCGCGCACACCCTTTCTTCGTTTGCGACCGTTTCACCCCATCCAGCTAGGGTGATTGGGAGATATAAAGTTAATTTGAAAAAAATAAAAATAATAATTCACCTGGAAGGATTACGGTGAATTTAAAGTTGTAAGCTCACGAATCCCCTGAAGGCTTCCACAAAAGTCTCTGTAAATTTTTGGAACTTCCAATTACGTTAGAATTAACTGTTTTGGGGCGTGCTTTTGGGCCTACCCCCGAGCACTCTGGCAGGCCGTCAGTCGCCGCCAGCGGTGTAGCAACAGAAAGGAACGCGAACACATTGGAACATCGCTCATTTTGCTTCGGTTGAAAATACAAGTAAGTAAATCGAACGATTCTCAATTAGAAAAATGATGACATTCCTTCACTACCATACAGGTAACATGTACATAATACGGATTTCACCCGCCCGGATTGGTACCACCGCACCGAATGAAATATTTGTCGAAGCGTCTATGAAAATATTTTGACGTGATAAAGTCTTATAAATTGATGAACACCGGCTGCACGCACGAAAAAGTGTCACGTTCCATCTGAGCCTGTGTGTGCAAGCGAGAGCGCGTAACAAGCGATAGAGAGGCACAATCGGCCCAAGCGGTAGTGTTGCCAAACGTACGGTAATTGCCGTATCGTACGGTAATCGAGGCTAGAAATCGACAAATGCACGGCGTACGGCAGCGATAGGGGTGCCTTACGAAAAAATACGGTAATTCTTATAGCTGTGTTTCTTTATGACGTTATCACGTAAAACTATCGTCCAATTTCAGACAACCAATTTTTTTTTTATTGAAAGCGCGACGTGTTGCTCCTAGCCATAAGGTGTCTAACGACGTCAACAGCAATTCGGACGCATTGGGGATTGCGACTGCCATGCCAGCCCGACAGCTGCCATTCACGCCCCTCTTGAAGAACCCGAGAGTCAGTGAGTCAGTCAGGGTGTATGCGTCCACTGCTGGACATAGCCTCTCAAATTTTCCTCCACTCCTACCGGCTTTCAGTGTTACGGAAATCACTGCTTTCCGAGACTGTTCTTGGGGGAAAATATGTGGGCAGCAGGGAGAGCCTTACTGAGTTCACCGTAGAGGAACTCTTCTCTAAAGATCTGCAGAACCGATTGGTGGTATTTATTCGCGGCAATTCCCAACGCGTCCAGGGATGCAATCCTTGCTCAGTGCGCGTTGTGTGGAGGTAGAAAGGGTACGACGGTTTCGCTTAGTCTGTTTTACAGATACTATCACGGACGCTGCTCTGCGGAACTAGTATCCCTTATTCCTTGCCACAGAGAGCTCAGCACCCTTTTGTTGTTGACATTGGGCTTTTGAGAACCCATCGGTTCTCTAAATTGTTTCTTTGTCGCACCGCTAGAGTGTGGAACTGTCTTCCGGCGAGTGTATTTCCTGAATCCTTTAACCTGGGTGTCTTCAAGCGTCGTATTTCCGGGCTAGATAGCCTAGCAACAGTCCGCAAATCTGCTGGCTTGGCACCTAACTGAGCGTGGTTTTGCGAGGAGAGGTGATTTTGGCTCTGTCGACTGCACCATTGGTCTCTCGGCACAGCCACCCATGCTGGCTTACATAAAAAAAAACAACTTGAACTATCGAATAAGCGATAGAACACACTTAAGGCGCCAACATGCCTACGAATTTGCAGTGGTTTTAGATCGCGGAACTCCTCGGGTCACCCACTAGTCGCACGACTCGGCGCTGGATCCAGTCCAGAGGCGCAAGATGGTAATTGGCTGGGACATTCCACAAGCGCGAGCAGTACTCCAAGCAGGACCTAATCTGCAATTTAAGTATTAAGTACGCCGCACCTTATTAAGTACTCCCAGCATTTTAGAAGTCAGCCTGGCCTTGCCGTCGCTATGGCCGTTGGAAGTATAGGTCTTGCGACAGTTTGACTCCGGCTTAATTTAGCGACGTGCCTTGGAAGGAAGGAGCTCGAGTGAACGCCGCTCTCTTCGCACCGAAAGCACAAACTCGTATCTTAGAAGCGTTGTATAATGCGCGGGGCGGATCTTGGCGTGTCGCCGCCGCAGCGGTTCGTCAGTGTTCTCCCTCGCACCCGCACCGTACTTGTATAGTGTATTCGCGTGGCGGGTCGCCCGCTGCGGCGACGACACGCCGAGATCCGTCCCGGGCACTATACTCGACCACATTTTCTACGGCCCGATTCGGAGATAGACTTATGCGTTTGTTAGAGTTCAGACTCAAGTAGTCGCCTCTTCTCATCCACAACATTCCGTCTGGCTGAAGTGTGACTGGTGTAGGATTCATGTGCTGTCTTTGTCGTCTGCATAACAATTATGTATATGTTGCCGAGTGAAGAAATAGTGTGGGTGACAACACAGATCCCTGTGGTACGCCGGCATTGGTGTGTAGCCGGCATGACCAAAGGTAAGGTGCCGGCTACAGTGAACTTGATGGAAAACACGAAATATGTAGATATTTACATAGCCGCTTCGACAGATCTTTTATGCAGTGCAGTGGTATCAATCCCGTCGGGTTTAATCCGTACCACCTAGTGTGGTACAGGGAATGGATCTAAAGTTTTACGTGGAATCCGCACCATGTTTCGCCTCAACCTTCGAACGGTCACCCATCCAATTTCTTATCGTGCCCGGGTGTACTTTATTCTGATGCTCACCCGCCGATCCTTTGCACTAACAGCCCCATCGAACTACCGATACTGACTATCTATGTCAGCATATTTACCGAAAATTTCGTAATATTGTAATTTTTTATTTCCAGTCCCACTTTGATAACATTAATAAAAGCTCGTTGTTATTTAATTATGTTTAACGTAAATTAGAGCAAAGCAAGTATTAATTAATTTTTGCTTGCTCGTATTTAGACGTTACTTCTCTGAAATATTCCGAATCATAACATTAGAGAATCCTTAACTTTACTGACCGACTGAAGCTTTTGGGCTTAAGGGTCTACCTCCCTAAATTGTGCCTCTCACTCTAACAATAATAATTAATTACTAATAATAATTACTGCACATTTTTTTTTTTTATGAAAACCGACACTGTTGGCTACATCACCCACAACATCCGTGATGTCAGCCCACAACACCGGGTGAACTTGGTGCCACGTCAGTGCCTCCCTTCGGTCGTGCCGGCCACACTGAACTGGACGGAAAACACAAACTATTTACATAGGTAGCCGTTTCGACCGACCTTTCATTCAGTGCGGTGGTACCAACCCGGGCGGGTTAAACCCTACCACCTAGTAATATAAGAAGGGGTCATATCCCTTAGTCGCCTTTTACGACATACCCGGGGAGAGATGCAGTGGGGCTATTCTTTTAAAGTACCGGCCCCACACGGTACAAAATATATAATAATAAAAAAAAAAAACTAAAACTTAATAAACTTTTAGTTTTTTTAATTATTATACGTAATAATTATTTTTATTTATTTATTATCACATTCACATATTTACATTAATTTTAAATATACAGATTATACGTAATAATTATTATTATTATTATTCCTTTATTAACACATATATTTACAATAATTTTACATATAATAAACTATACCTAAAATATACAAAAATTATGTATAAAATTATTATAAAAAATAAATGGAGTTTCCACCACCGGCGGCGCGGCGGGGCGAATTATAATAATAATTATTATTATGTAATTATTATTATTATACGTAATCAGTTATTTAATTATTGTATGTATGTGGTGTACCAAATATTTTTATTGAAAAACATTAATAATTTTATCATGCATGTTTCTCCCAGAGGATTTTTTTTGTAAGTTGTATACCTAATTTCTTAATAATAAAATGTTAGAGTGAGAGGCACAATTTATGGAGGTAGACTCTTAACTTTTAGAAGACGCTTCAATTTAACAACGGAATACTATAAACACTTTAATAAACAAAATAAAATACGCTATCCCATAAACTTGTTGAAGATCAACAAGAAGCTTTTGAATAAAATGAGGAAGTAATAAGTAAGTACATATTAATATGTGGTAGTACCCGAAAGGTACGTAATGTTTGTACAAATTCGTCATAGCAAACTGCCGAAAAAAAACCACATTTCACAAATTCTTAAAAAAAGTAAAAATAATTTTAAAACGTCTAATAAAAACATTGACTCCAGTCGTAATTGAGTTTGTCTGTGTCGAAAATTATTGGGGAACCGCTGAATTGAATTAAGCTCAAACACCTAATTATTGATTATAAATAATTTAAATTTGTATGAAAATATACCAGATTTTTATTTATTTAAATCTGGGGCGACACTATCTAACCTATTAAAGAAAAAATACGTTATTTTGTCACTTATTTTGTTACATACATGTATACAATAATAGTTTTTCGTGGGCGGCATATTTATATGGGTGGGCGTAAGAAGGCTCGTTCGCATCGCAGTTTTACGGAATCGAAAACTAAAGAGTACAAATAACAAGCCGGAGATCACATCGCGTTCTGATCCTAGCTGCTCCCCTGATCCGCATCCCCGGGGATCACCCGCTTCGCACGTCTCTGAGGTCGAAAGGACACAACTAAAATCTTACATGTGCACCTTAACATCATCCACTAAGGAGCGAATTCATATTTTCGAGGACGACGCGATACCTGACACGTAGCAAATAAAATGGTCTCGGGGTCGGCTACCCGAAATAGGTGACATAATTTAAAGGGCCTAATAGGATTCAGGATTTTGCTCTTTTGCTGATTCTGTTCGGTTTGGACCGACATTTTATTACAGGCCGACTGAAATAAATGAGGCTAGATACGACCCAGGGGACACGCGACAAGGTCACAAAATGGCAATTTTTGTTCGGCAGGGCTCTGGTTTAGAACCCGTTGTTAAGAGGATGCCGAATATTCGATTTTTTTTTCGTTCTAGGAAATTAGTTCACTAAAAACTGTCTCCGGCCATTAGACGTCAAATTATTGAAATTCCATCTCCACGCATTTCTAGAGTTTCGTATTCGTACGGGACCCTATTACAAAGCCTACGCCGTCTATTCGTCTGTCTGTCCGTTTGTCTGGCTGCCCATCCATCTGTCCTACCTTTAGAACCGTAATAGGTAGCCGGTTGAAATTTTCACAGAATATGTTATATGGCGAATCTACTAACAAATAATAATATTTAAAAAATACAAAAAGTAAAAGTAAGTAAGTAAAGGTACTCCTAATTAAGGAGTCTCCCCATACAAGAAACGTGTTTTTGAACTTGTTTTTGTTTGTTTTTGCTCTATCGTAAAAAACGGCAATAGCGTCAAACTTGGTGTGATTATCAAACTCTACAGGGTGTTAAAACGGCGAGTACATTAATTTCGCCAGCGCAATCCTCATGTTTTTCCTAGACAAAAAAGCAAATAAAGTTTTTCTCTAAAGTGTCTAGTTTTCGAGATATGAATTTTTGAAATGTATGTTTTCGTCTAGTGTAATTTAATGCGTTGTTGCCGCTCCGCACCCTCCGCCTGCCGACCTCTAGTCCTCCACTCATAAAGCTAACCCCCGCCCCTCCCGCCTACACCTCCGCCCGAGGCGCTCACGTCTCACCCGCTCTTCCCCCCTCCGCGCCGCCCTGTTGTCATTAGATCATTTTTACACTAAAATAATCAATTAGTTTGTATGAAAACTGTAACTTTTTATTTAAAGGGAATTCAGAAAAAAGTTATTACACTTTTTTGTTACTCTTGATACCAATAATCATTTCCTAAATTTAATGTACTCGCCGTTTTTACACCCTGTATAGTCAAACAACAAAATATTAAAAAATTATGTGGTGGCAAGAAATCCTCGGTGCGCAAGTCCGACTCTCACTTCGCTGTTTTTTTGTTTTTTGGCTTCACACGTGTGTTTTTATATTTGTACGTCGGTACCTAAACAATGTATTGCACAGCATCATTTTGTTTTAAGTTCATTAAATAACAAATAGCTGATTGTGAAGATTCGCCATCGCAACGTGTAGGTACCTACGACGACGCGTCGAAGTTCGCGCAGCCTACCGGTACCGGCTCGGTACCTAACCTCTTTTTAAATTCTGTCTTCCTGGTACTAGTTGGAGTTGGAGCTGAAAATCACCAACTGCAATTACTGACTGCGCATATTATTTTTAATGGAATTATGTTTGGCAATAAATTTTTAATACATGCTTAATAATGTTTTCTCTTAGTTTTTGACGTGATGACGTCACGTCTTATAAATTGATGAACACCGGCTGCACACACGAAAAAGTGTCACGTTCCATCTGAGCCTGTGTGTGCAAGCGAGAGCGCGTAACAAACAAGCGATAGAGAGGCACAATCGGTATAGTCAAAGTTACCATGGAAACGTTGTCAAGATCAGACAATAGAAGTTTATTGATGGCCAGTCACAAGATGATTAATCTTTCTACTGGAAATAGAATTACTGACCTTTGCTCTATGTACTACGATTATTCCACGTCATCATGTAAAACTATCGTCCGTAAATCGCCTTTACAGACAACCAATTTTTTTGTACAGCCCTGGTCATTGTTTGTCATTGTTTGTTACGTAAATTGTTGTTAATATGTTATAGTTGCTATTCGGAACCTAAGATGACGAATTCTAGAATAAAATGTAATGCCACACGTAATAATTAAACCATAAACCAGTGTTGCAACGGTCGGAGCTAAAAATGCTTTTCAAAACATACAATACACTCGAAAAACATTACCCTCCTTTTATATTCGCGCAGTCGGGTAAAAATACATTCACGAGGGTACTTATTTTATGAATTATCGCCCCAGTTCATTTTGGCGCACTGAACTTAACTTTAAGAGAAAATGAATGCATGAATGTATGACAATTGACGCGGAAATTCACTTTGAGAGGAGCGCGAGCGCAGTGATTTAAATTTGCCGCATCAGACTCGTCCCGCCCGTCCCACGGTCCGCCCAAGTCAGTAGTTCCATTCCAAGTTAAGCACGACGAAACAACGACAGAGTGCCAGTTATTTATAAGAAGCGACCAAGTACCACCACGTAATTGGTCGGTTTTTATAATTTTTTGTTTTACTTTAGAGTTTGACGCTTGCATGTATAACCGTTTTTATGAAAGATCAAAAACAAGAACACCCTGAAAAAACACGTTTCTTATATGGGGTCCCCGACTTAATTTTTTTACTTTTTGTTTTTAATACTTATTAGTAGATACCTATATATCCGGCACACCTTCAATAATATACTTCCTTACGGATACAGAAACCTAAAAATGTGTGAGTGTCGGCACTCACGGCTGGGAATTTGGGATGTATGACGGTGTTCGTCTGTCACAACAGTCAAACAAATTGTTTATATTATAATCACTCGCTAGTGTCATGCCCTGGTATAGATTGTTGTTTATTGTTTATTGTTTATTTAGCATCTATTGGCAGTACACTGCGCTCAGATTTGTCATATTTGTAACATTCCGCCAGTTCGATTATCACAGCGAAGAAGAACTGACAAGAAACTTCACTGGAAATTTTTTCAATGTCCACTTGGTCTATACAAAAATGTTTGCCACTGCCTAGACACGCATGTGCTGATTTGTGACATGCAGCAGTTCATGACAAAGTGAAAACATTTTTACTATGAAATTGTATGGACTACTGGTTTCTGTCACAAACCACCACATGTCGCTATCGCATAACTAATTAATTACATTCATATCGCATCATTAATTATATTTATTTATCATGTGATTCTGACAACTTCTGAAGTATATAGGTATTATGTAAAAAGTCCGGTGTATAGTGCCATCGTCAAATTTGATAAGAAATTTTATCAAGTCATTATTTGATTTTGTTAGTAAGCAGGTAACATACCACAATGTAGTATAAAATGTCGAGGGTAAAAAAAATAAAAAAATAAAATAGATACACAAGTACCCATTGTCTTAGAGTTAGTAGAGAACATTACGTTATGTCATACTTTAGTACTTAATTTATTATGTGTCAGAATCACAAAATTCGTCAGTTAAGGCATCTTTAATACTGTAATAGCTTTTTTTGATTAATATTTTTTTCAGGGTTATTTTGAAAGAATTTTCACCTAGATTCCTTATGTCCTGTGGTATTTTGTTATAAAATCTAACACTATTACATATAAAACTTTTTGACATTTTAGACAACCTATGTTTTATTCCCAGTAGGTTATCCTTATGTCTAGTATTATAGTTGTGATTGTCCGAGTTAAAAGTGGAGACTAATAGATGCTTTCTTGCATAACAAATGTTTTGAAAGATGTAGGCACCAGGTAAAGTCATTATTCCTATTTCATTAAATGCATAACGACAAGTGTCTCTAGGTTTCATTCCTAGTATACACCGTATGGCTCTTTTCTGTAATACAAATATTCGGTTTGATTCCGCTGCATTTCCCCAAAACATTAAACCATATGACATAAGACTGTCAACACATCAAAATGATATAGATAAAAGATAAAAACGTACTTTGCATCACACAAACCAGTGCACACTGAAAAAATCTATCACTTTTCACAGTGCAGTTTTGTTTATACAGTACCTAGCACTCATTGCGTTCCCGCTATTTTACCTAATAATATATCTGAGTTGTTCGTGCTGAACTTGGAATTGAAGTTCAGAACAACAATTTTCCGCGCACAGTTCTGTGTTAGTAGCGGTGGAGTGGCAATTTCCGTTATTTTCCAACACAAAATTCCACGGATCTTCCGCATAGAGCGGCGACGAACGCAAATACTTAATGAAAACTATTCGGTAACTTGTCTGCCCTCATTTAGTATAAATGAAGGACTAACTAACTAAGGATTTTGGCCAAATGGCTCGAAATACCATGGTATAAGCGGCAAAATGAACAGTGCTCTATTCTCTGCGAAGATGAGAGAACGACGATTGATGCAAAACATTATTGATTGTTCTAGAAGATATTCAAGGATATTAAACCAAAATAAACGAAAAAAATTTAAAACCCGACTGCTAAACTTTTTTAGGAAACAAGGAAATATCAGTAGATAATGCTGTAGTCGGGCTATCTGTCTATTCGAATCCAACTACACGCCCGACTACAGCATTTTCTACTGATATTGCCTTGTTTCCTTAATTTTTAGGGTTCCGTACCTCAAAGGAGAAAAAAACGAAACCCTTATAGGATCACTTTGTTGTCCGTCTGTCTGTCTGGCTGGCTGGGTGTCTGTCTGTCAAGATCTTTTTTTCTCAGGAACGGGTAGAGGTATCAAGCTGAAATTAATATCAAATACTAAGGTCTACGTTTCCTTAGAGATGTAAAAAATTTAAGCTTCTAAGTCCACGCTATCACTAGATACGGCCATTTAAGTAACATATTTTCCTACTGGCAAATCAAATCAAAACCTATAGAGTACTTCCCGTTAACCTAGAATAATGAAATTTGCTAAGAAGCAAGCTCTCACAGCACAGATAAAGGAAAAAATCCTAAAATTGTAAATTTATAGTTACGTGACATTAAAAACAAAATTTTGTTTGTTTTGTATGTCAAGAACCCTTTTTCTCAGGAACGGATCAAGATAACAAATTGAAATTAATACGAAATAAGTACTAAGATCTACGATCTCTTTAAGATGTAGAATATTAAAGCTTCTAAATCAACGCAATCAAAAGATGCGGCCATCTATATCAGATTTCATACTCGCAAACTCACTCAAATCAAATAAAAAACTATAGGGTATTTCCCGTCATAAAATTTGGTAAGAAGCAAGGTCATACAGCACAAGTTAAGGAAAAAATCCGAAAATTGTAAACTTTTAGTTATATTATGACATTAAAAAAAATATTGTTTTGTATGTCAAAGACCCTTTTTCTCAGGAACTGATCAAGTTAACAAATTGAAGTTAATATAAAATACTAAAATCTACGATCTCTATAAGGTGTAAAAAATGAAAGCTTCTAAATCAACGCAATCAAAAGATCGGCCATCTATATCAGATTTCATACTCGCAAACTCACTCAAATCAAATAAAAAACTATAGGGTATTTCCCGTCATAAAATTTGGTAAGAAGCAAGGTCATACAGCACAAGTTAAGGAAAAAATCCGAAAATTGTAAACTTTTAGTTATATTATGACATTAAAAAAAATATTGTTTTGTATGTCAAAGACCCTTTTTCTCAGGAACTGATCAAGTTAACAAATTGAAGTTAATATAAAATACTAAAATCTACGATCTCTATAAGGTGTAAAAAATGAAAGCTTCTAAATCAACGCAATCAAAAGATCGGCCATCTATATCAGATTTCATACTCGCAAACTCACTCAAATCAAATAAAAAAATATAGGGTATTTCTCGTCATAAAATTTGGTAAGAAGCAAGGTCTTACAGCACAAGTTAAGGAAAAAATCCGAAAATTGTAAACTTTTAGTTATATTATGACATTAAAAAAAATATTGTTTTGTATGTCAAAGACCCTTTTTCTCAGGAACTGATCAAGTTAACAAATTGAAGTTAATATAAAATACTAAAATCTACGATCTCTATAAGGTGTAAAAAATGAAAGCTTCTAAATCAACGCAATCAAAAGATCGGCCATCTATATCAGATTTCATACTCGCAAACTCACTCAAATCAAATCAAAACCTATAGGGTATTTCCCGCCAGCCTAGAATCATAAAATTTGGCAAGAAGCAAGGTCTCATAGCACAAGTAAAGGAAAAAATCCTAAAATATTAAACCTGTAGAAAAACAATTTTCTTGTTTTGTGTGTCAAGGCTCTTTTTCTCAGTAACAACACAGTAAATGTAACGAGTCAAGATATCAAATTGAAATTAATATGAAATACTAACGTCTGCGATCCCTTCGAGTTATAGAAAATGAAAGCTTCTAAATCAACATAATCAAAAGATACGGCTATTTATGGCAAATTTTAATACTTGCAAACTCACTCAAATGAAATCAAAACCTATAGGGTACTTACCGTTGACCTAGAGCAACGAAATTTGGCAAGAAGCAAGGTCTCACATAAAAAAAAATCCGAAAAATTTAAATAATATATGTCGTTATGTCATATAAGAAATATATTTTTGTATATTTCAACTACACGAATGCCTCACAGTCAAACCTTTGCTGTAGTGTTTATTTAGGCGGTTCGTGATTTTCCAAAACAATTGTTTTTGTACATACATAATACAAATATATTGAGTGATGATACGGAATTTTCGGCGCGCGAGTCCAACTCGCACTTGGCGATTTTTTTTAGAAGTCGGGTTTCATGATTTAGAATTTTTTTTTAAATCGCCTTTTTGAGCTTTTGACTCCCCACTCGATGAGGTTTGACGAGATGGCCGCCATTTTTTATTTTCACATTTTTATAGCCTATAGCACTTCCACAATTAAGACGAATCTAACGACACCTCATATGTTGAAATCCACCAAGCCGTTCAGGCTACAGCGCGTGCCATAGAAATAAACATACATACATCGTAGACAGAAAAAATAGTTCTGGACTCCGCACTTCATACTTCAATTATTACTAAAACGAGACACCGTGGTTATGGTAGTGTGCGTATCGCGTAATACAGGACCGACCATCTCAAGAGATCGCAGTGATATTGTGTCATCCTTTTTCCACGCGCAGTAATCCCGTATCGCTTGCCTGCACGCTCCACGCAAACATTTACGTGTTCCAAAACAAGCGAATGTCGCACGTAGTCGATCGATAAATTGCCGCTTGCTTCAACGGCTCAAAACTATGGAGGTGGCTTTTTACTTCTTATTATTAAATTATTTATTAAAAACATTTATTGCAATTTTTTTCGTTTATTTTTTTTTTATGGAAACTGACACGGTTGGCTACATCACCTACAACGTCCGTGAGGTCAGCCCATAACACCGGGTGAACTAGGTGCCATGTCAGTGCTTTCCCCTTCGATCGTGCCGGCTACACTGAACTGGTCGGAAAACACAAACTATTTACATAGCCGTTTCAACCGACGTTTCATTCAGTGCGGTGGTACCAACCCGGGCGGGTTAGACCCTACCACCAAGTAAGATTAGGAGGGAAGGGACCTACAGTTTTACGATTTACATTTATTTATGTAAGAAAACCTATGGATGATGAGTGAATTATTTTATAAAAATTTCAAACGCATTTGTCAATTTATGTCGACTTTAGACGTGTCTTATATCACTTGCAACTAAAATCACCTAAAATTTGACAGACCTGCTTAAATTAAGATTATTAAATCATTCGTTCATCTCCTGTCTTTCTTTCTCAAAATGACAATAATGACAGGAATATCAAAATTTCAGCTTTAATAGTGTGAAGTGTCTACTAGAAATAAAGCCAATATGTTACTAACATTAAAAACACAGACCAAGTTGACCAACCCACAAACCGAGGGTTCCGCACAAATACGACGGGGGCGTGGCTTTGAAGTGGGGAAGTTTGCTAGCAAATTGCTAGTAAGCTTATTGTGTAGACTGAAGTTAAAAAATAAATTTTAGTGAAATAATGTTTTGCCGGACGCGTAGTTTATTTAGTTTACTTAAAAGAAGAAACAGGTTTCCATACAACTTTTAATTTTTAATCTTTCATGCAAAATTAAAACTTTACTTTTTTTAACTACAAAAACATTGATTTTGAATAGACATGTATGCACAAACGACACGGGCTGCCTCGACATGGTCCCTATTAGGTTGCGGTTAATTTATAGAAGATGCGGAGCGTAGTGACGCATCTTCTATAAATTAACCTTGATAATTTTTTTTGAACCACCAAACTGGTTATAAAAAGAAAAACATTTCTCACCTCCACTCATCACCTTTTTGATACATAAATATATTACAAACAAACTTAATTTTGCAGTCAACCTAAATAATAATTTCTCACTAACTATTTAAACGGGACCAGTTTTAATATTTTCGTATTCCTCCCTTTGATGTTAACTTTTTTGAACCACTTGTCATATACGTTTCATAAAGCAAATAAATATGTTATTCAAAATCTGTAAGAATCAAACAAGAACCAACCAAGAAAGAAACACGTAAATTTCTTGTGCACCTAAGTCCTTTTGCACAAATCGCAGATCAGGTCATGCTTGGAGTACTGCTTGCACCTGTGGGATGGCTCTGCCAAATATCAGCTTTTAAAAGGGAAATTGTTTGAAAAGAGGAATTTGTTAAAAAGGATTGCATTCCCACACGCTGGACTTACCGTGGATGCGTACCAACCTCTTCTGCAGATTTTTCCTCTATAGAACCGGTAAACTCTGGGACGCTCTCCTGTCTATATATTTCCTCCCAAGTACAGTCTCGGGTCCTTCAAGAGGGGCATGAACAGGCACCTGTCGGGCCGGCATGGCATTCGCAACCCCCGCATACGACCAAATGTCCATGGGCGTCCTTAGACATCTCATGGGTGCCTCGGCGCCACAGGTCGCGCTTTCAATAAAAAAAAAACACAAAGAAAACACAAGCAAAAATCTGTAAATAAAAATCATGTAAGGGTTCTGGTATTTTGTTGATTTTATTGTAGCTTTTCAAATTGCCATCTAATATAGTAAAATATATATATTATAAAAGAATTCTTTTGGGAATCCAGTGTTACCGTTTTCAAAGGTGGTGACGTAAAAAAATTTAATTTTAAAGAAGCCATCTCCACTTAATCCAAACACATTAAATGTATGAAGTGAAAATTTTTACTTTTTCTTATAAAACATTGTATTTGAAGGGATTTTCACTCTTGAAATATAATGCCAGATGCTCTCGTATACTACGCAGAGGCCCGAAGCCGGCATTTGTGTAATATTGAAGACGCTGAAGCAAGTGCTCTCGCGCTGGCGGTCGATGGCAGAATGAGCGGGCGATGCACGTAATATTTGAATTGCACGTATTTTTGGTGGGGCACGAATCGCCCTGACATGCGGAATCTTAATATTTTTTATGATCGAAGACATACATGTATACGTACAGTCGAAACACATTATGCTCCTTTTTATTTTGCGCAGTCGGGTAATTAAACAAAGCGTGTCTCTCGACAATCGAAATACGGCGTGAGAACAGGCCAACGATTCATGATGTTTAGTTTGAATTATTTTGTGCGTTCTCTACTCTACTACCTATAATAACCTGGGGATATTCAAAACGCGTTGTAATAAATTAGACGAAGATATTTTTTGGCACGGGGCGCCTTTCTGAGCGTGTGTTATTTCTGAGCAATGACGTCTCTTTGTTTCTGAGTGGTGTTATTGGCTGTGCCTGATCTTCCATTGACATTTGAACAGTGGCCAATTTTTATTATTTGTTTAGAGTTTGCACTATATTCATAACAATTTGACGCTTGTATGTGTTGCCCTTTATGCAATAGAGCAATAACAAACAAAAAAAGCTTAAAAAAACACGTTTCATGTAACCCCTTAATTTTTTTTTATTTTATTGGTTACTAGCTGAGCCCGCGGCTCCGCTCGCGTGAAATTCGTATTCCAAAGAAGAATGTAAGTAACTAAGGGCGAGGCCGAAGGCCGAGCTGCGTTCAGGTAATCGATAAACCTTCTTAAAGAAAGTAACTAACTAAGGGCGAGGCCGAAGGCCGAGCTGCTTTCGGGTAAACGATAAATCTTTCTCAAATAAAGGAAGTAAGTAAGGGCGAGGCCGAAGGCCGAGCTGCGTTCAGGAAGACGACAACCCTTCTGGAAGAAAGGAAGGAACTAAGTGCGAGGCCGAAGGCCGAGCTGCGTTCAGGTAAACCAAAAACCCTCTTCCGCCTTCGGGCCTCGCCCTTAAAGACTTCCTTTCTTCGATAGAATATAATATCGTTTACTCAATCTATTTATTTCGTATAAATAAAAAAGTAATATTAATAACTAAAGAATTAAACCTACCTAACAAACATTAAAATAACTATCAAAACGGGCATTTTCAAATGTTCTTAGAGCACTTGCGGCATTACCCCGCTGGATGGCAAGGCGTTCATAATTTGAATGAAGTACATAAGCCCTTGATGACGGGACACCAGTTGCGTCAACCAGCTCAAGCCTCTTTTGGCTTCACTGCTCCACGGACCGAGGGTTTCAACCGCAAACGCAACTAATTCGAAATCTTGAATTATATTTCTATATTTGCTGCGTTGGAGGCTCTCCGCCCCTGCCTCGGCCGCGCCAGCCGCTCTTGAAGATGTCCTAACGTGACTTGGAGCCAATGTGAGAACAAAAGTGGCGTCCCACATCAAAGAACTACCCTTAGTCCATGGCACTAAGGTCTCTAGCATCGGGCCTCTTGCCATCCAGCCGGGAATAACCGCGAGGTTCTAGGATGCACGGTATATTTGCCGTTAGAAGCGTGGACTTTATAATAAAATTTAAATAAAATTAACTCAATCTTAATATTAATTAACTTTATTCGAGATGGTTTAGCTTCTTCCAGAACGCAGCTCGGCCTTCGGCCTCGCCCTTAGTTACTTGCTTTCTTCGAGATGGTTTATCATTTGTCAGAACGTAGCTCGGCCTTCGGCCTCGCCTTAGTTGCTTACTTTCTTCAAGATGGTTTAGCTTCTTCCTGAACGCAGCTCGGCCTTCGGCCTCGCCCTTAGTTACTTGCTTTCTTCGAGATGGTTTTTCAATAATCCGAACGTAGCTCGGCCTTCGGCCTCGCCTTAGTTACATACTTTCTTCAAGATGGTTTAGCTTCTTCCTGAACGCAGCTCGGCCTGCGGCCTCGCCCATAGTTACTTACTTTCTTCGAGAAGGTTTATGGTCTTCCAGAATAGAGCTCGGCCTTCGGCCTCGCCCTTAGTTACTTATTTTCTTCAAGAATGTTTTTCTTCTTCTTGAAATCAGCTCCGCCTTTCGCCTCGCCCTTAGTTACTTTCATCGAGAAAGAATATCGTTTACGTGAGCGCAGATCCGCCTTCGGGCCCGCCTTTAGTTACTTACTTTCTTTTTTTTAAATACGAATTTCACGCGAGCGAAGCCGCGGGCAACAGATATATAAATTTTATTGCACCAATGACAGCGACATAACTTCGACTTTCAATTATTATTTTTATTTATCAAACAATTTGTCACCGGCCAGCTCACGTCGAGATGACAGTTCTCCGTTGTCAACATGACATTTAAAATTGTTTTTACCTTTACTTTGGACTACGTGATTTTAAACGCGCTATAATGTTTATAATTGTTATTTTTTTTTATTTTTGTTAATTCTTTTTACGTATTATGTTAACCCGGCATATAAACTGCCACTATACAAAGTTTCGTCTAATTCCGTTCAGTGGTTTTTGCGTGATGCGCGTACAGACAAACAAACAAACAAACAAACAAAAATTTTAAAAACTGTTCTAACATGTTCAATATCTCATTTTAAGCCACCCTGGTTAGTTTTTTTCCGAATACATTCAATGTACAGACTTTCTTACCTCTACGATTTTATTATATGTATAGATGATATCCTCCATCCACAATAACACGTATTCTGTGAAAATTTCAACCGGCTACCTATTACGGTTAAAAATATTACTCTACTTTTTGTTTCGCGCAGTCGGGTAAAAAGATACATACAGCCCTTTGAAGGTATATCGGATGGACAGACGGACAGACGGCGGCGTAGGCTTAATAATAGGTCTCCGTATCCGTACGTACGGCACGGTGACGTAAAACATTATTATTAGTTTTCTACGTTCCTTATAGTATAAATAAAAGAAAATAGACCCTGAAAAGTCACAATGAGTGTGGAGCCCGACGCACGCGCCCCACTACCAAATAAAATAAATAAATAAATAAATATCTTATTATGCTTCTTACCACTGTTATTTAATGTGATTACTATTTATTTTATTGACTTTTTTTATTGAGCTTTTATGCAATTATTTAGAACTACCGAATTGTTTATTAATTGTATGAATCATTATTGAATCTATTTACTACATAGGTTATTTTCATTGTAGGTATTGACACCCGGACCCACTTTAACTATTTCTATTTTTTACATTATTTTTACAACATTAATTTTGAATTTTTACCTAATATTGACCATTCATATTTTTTGGCATTGCCTAACATATTTAATTTATACACGGTGTTGCAACCCCAAACCGTAAAACCCGAAAGGGGGTGATTATGTACGTGAAATAGAAAAACTTTTGTTCTACGACTTTTTAATTTGAAGAAAAACAATATTTTTTTCTCCATACATTTTGAGAATAGGTATTTAAAATTTATATGGAAAAAATATATTTTTTTTGTTTTAAAATATTTTCTTTCGCCACAGAAGTTTTTTAGTTTCACTTACCCCTTATGTCAGTTAAATATATTACGGGGGCAACTGCAACACCGTGTATAATGTAATGATCGAATTTGTATTCAAAATGTATTTTTAATTAGGTACCTACTTAATTTTATTGTTTAAAATGTTGAAATGCTCATATTGCATAGAATTTAGTGTAAATGTTGACGATTTCTATATAAGTAGCACGATGGATTTTCCACATACCTACAATGCTCGCTGAAATTAAACTTTCGACTTAACTTTTCAGTGTCCATTTGGAAAAAAATACTTACATTAAAACTTGAATGATTTTTCTTTTTTATGTTGCAGAATGCGTGTCGGAGGTCGGCTCGGACAAGGAGAGCAGCAAGTTGGAGAGCTGCGCCACCCAGGTCAACCTGAGTCCGGAAATCGTGGCGCCGCCTGTTACCAGTGAGTATTTCTCTACGGTAGCGTTTCCCAAATAGTGGTACGCGTACCCCCAGCCTCGTCAAGTCGCCCACTAAAACTAAAACTAAAACTAGCGTACTTTTAGCATATTAATTACTATCCATCCACGATTTTAATCAATTTGTTTTCCACAGAGTGGGTGTCTCAAAAATTTTTAAGATCAACTACGTGTGTGGTAGAGAAAATTAAATGCGACCGCGACCGAACGTCAAAAAACCTGAAAAAAACCTACTCTTAAATTCCAAAAGTACCAGGATAACAGACTAACAAAGACGGATTAAAAAGTTACATGCAATTCAGCTCATTGGCAGTTGCGACAAAACAATAGCTGTGTGGCCACCACAGATTACTTGGTACAGTACGCGGCGGTAAATAATGAATATGGAGCTTTAGAAAGAGCAATCCGGTTGTAGAGCGTCGTCCCTGTCGCACAGCGAGGTGCGAGTTCGCACGACAGGGACGGCGCTCTACAACCGGATTGTCTCTTTCTAAAGCTCGATGTTCATTATTTACTGTCGGGTACTGTACTGCCGCTTTCTGTTCACTAGCTCCATCTTGCGGATGCTCCAGGCATCATAACAAAATTTGGTTTCGCAGTGCGGTCGCGTGCCGCGGTCGAATATGAGTGAATGTATTGGAGCCAAGGGGGCGCTGGCGCTGTCTGTTCAGTAAAATCGTGAAATATTTTTATAATAATATTTCAAATTAACAACATGTTGAAACGTTTATTACCCGACTATGGTGAAGCTAAAAGGAGGGCAGTCGGGTTTTTAGAAACTTCTACACGCCCCACTACAGCATTTTCGATCAACTTTCCTTGCTACTCCCTTCGTCTTTTTCGTAGTTGGGGTTCACAAAATTTAAATTTAAATTTACAAACGTTTTATTCCACTCCTCCAGTTCACATATAACTCGAGGATGGATGAACGCTATACATGCTGACTGCAGTCCGTTAACTTATATATAACTGAAGGACGACTACCTAATCGGATTGTCAAAAAAATTTACCACTGGAGCCCAGGAGAACCTTGTTGCCTTCAACGTTCGCAAGACGTAATGCTGTGTATATTTCCTTGCAAGAACTCTGGAAAATTGCAACCATATTTCAACACAACATCCACCACCACGCATGGAGACTCCATGCCACCACGTCATACCATACCTGTCAAAAACCATATCCGCCTATGTTTTGTCTGTCTGCAATGCAAATGCAATTATGCCATGCAACTGAAAAAATGTTTGTGGTGGCGCCATCTATTATTTAGTAGCGCGAATATGTGCTAATCGATTCTGATCACGTTTGTTTTATGAGGACCGGACCCCCCCCCCCCCCCGCCCCCTTAATTTTTTACTTTTTTATTATTTGTTGGCATATATCCGCCATAATATCACGTATTCAGTGAACATTTCAACCGGCTACCTATTACGGTTCCAAAAGATACAGCCCTCGGACGGACGGACGGATTAGGCTTAGTAATTGGTGTCTGGGATAAATAAAAAAAAAATGAAAAATATACTTAAAATTTATAAATAAAAATTAAAAAATAAAACAGACTGGTACGCGACATGGTTGCGGGACGCGGACGCAACTGGCGCGGACGGAGGTGCACGGTAGCGGCTAGACGCAACTTTTGTTGCACTAGAACCTGCACATTTCACAGCTTTTATGATTTAAGAAATTACTATTATATTATGAAATTTTTTTTTTTTATATTCTAGTTCTTAAGTTTGTGTCAAATAAATATACATATATGAAATTAGAAAGGACTTATTTACCATAAACAACTTGATAATAATATAAAAGGCTAGTTATTAAAACATCTAGCAAAAATAATTAAAATGTGAAAAAAAAAATCAAAAATGAGTGCTCTATTAGTCCAAGCCAAGTAACTTATAACTAGTTTTGTGATGTAGGTGATTGTGTGTAGGCTTTATCCCGGACAATATTTACATATTGCCTCACAGGACAGGTTTCCTCACGATGTTTTTCCTTCACCGATGGGCGGGCAAGCACAGGGGCTTGAACTCGAGTCCGCAAGCTCAATCCCAAGACTTAACCCGCCACGACTAAGGCACTCCCATAGGGCGACGAGAAATTGCGGAGCACATTCATCTTGTCGCATGACGTCATCACGGCTGACTGTGCGGTGATTGATTGGTCGGTTGACGCTTGTGTGGGTATATACCGTATATATGTATGTACCCTCATGTCACACATCAACGATGTTTATGATGCCCTGGTACTGCACCATGTAAATGATCACACTAAATTGCGGACCACGCACCCTGGGCCGGTTCGCGTTACAGCCGGAAGTCAGGCACGCACGTTACGTGGTAGTAAAAATATTCTTCCTTTGAGAAAGAGTACTTAAAATACTTGATAAAAAAATTACTGAAAATTTGTGTAAGATCTCTGAAAATCTAATTCATATAAGGATGCACTAAAGAAGAAGAAAATAAAAACTTTTGAAGTGAAAACTTCTTAAGCGGCGCTTGGCACTTTTTTTAGATGGGTAAAAAATGTTAAACTCGCGTCAGATCCGTAGCCTGATCGAAAAAGCGTAAGATTCGTTGAAATTATGGATGAAAGTTGATTTTTCTGAGAAATAAACTTTTTGATGTAAAATAAATTATAATAGTTCTGTAGTGTTAAATTTTTTATGTAATATAAATTGTCATGTTTGTCTACGATAGCGCAATAAATGAATATTGTATTTTACCACATAAATGATAGTACTTTATACTGATAAATAAAACAATTCGTGCGAAATTATTCCCTAACCATTCCAAAATATTCAAAAATGCACAACGTTGATGTTTTCACTTCTGCCGGCACTCCCGGAGTGCAACCTTAGGCTTTTTTATATCCGCTACGGCTGTTTAGGCTGCTAGTGACGTAGTCGGGTAAAAATAGTTTTTTTACTCGTACGTATGTAGGTATGTATGTGTGGTCTGTGTAGGTGTATATATATGAAATTAAATATGCATTCAATGTGCAAGAGTTTCTGTTTATTTTATGTTGTCTATCTCCTCTGCCAACAGGTATAAAAAACACATCACTAGTAAAATAAACAATTTTAACGTTTTTATGCAACCATATCCGTGAAAACTAATTTCTTCCTTGAAATATGACTTGGATACACCTAGGTGCATAATACCTCAATACTCTTTCATTGAACGCGCAATATATCATTCAGTATGTACCTAATGTAGAGTTATGGTAGAGTCTTCGCGCTGCGTGTAACGTTGCGTGAACACGCACTGCCTGCAACATAGCGCGGCGGCAACATGTTGCGGGCGATATCTCCACTGGTGTGCAGATACTGCAAGTCCCGCGGCATGTTCCGAGATGTTCCGCCCAACATACTTTTTTTTTTTAATTTATTTAGGAATCCAACAGTACATAAGAACATATAAAACAAACACATTATGAGTATACGAATTAAACCAATGAAGATACCGTAGAAGTTGGTGGTCCAGGCCGGGTGGTGAGACCGATTTGGATGCGCCCGCGAGCACACACAACGCGTGTGGTCCGCAAAAACACAAACAGTCCGAGCAGGGCGGCGACGCGGCGCGGCGCGAGAGCTACATTGTCCATGCCCACGAGGGACCAATGGTGCAGTCGACGGAGCCAAAATAACCTCTTCTCGCGAAACTACGCTCGGTGGAGTGTGTTTCCCGAATCCTTTTAACCTGGGTGTCTTCAAACCAGCCTAGCAACAGTCCGCAAATATGCTGACATGGCGCCTCACTGAGCGTGGTTTCGCGAGGAGAGGTGTTTTTGGCTCTGTCGACTGTACCATTGGTCCCTCGACGCAGCCACCCATGTTGGTTTGTTAATTGTTGTGGTTGGTTAAGTTTTTATTTTAAATAGTTCTCTACTTTTTTTCAATTGCCTTTAAACAAGTATTTTATATTTATTGATTTTCAACTAAGTAATAAATTGCAATTAACTTTTTTTTTTATTTGACTGTGCAGCTGGTTTTTACATTACAAGAAAAAGTTGATTCACCCATTTCTACTTCACCAGGCGAGGACAGCGACACGGCTGATGCGGACGGGCGTCAGTCGACGGAGAGCTCGCCTCGCGCTCGCCGCAGCGGCATCCTCAAGGGCGGGCGACTCTGGAAGTCCTTCCCCGAAGGAGACAAGGACTCAGCAGATCAGGTTTCTTGCGTATTGAACATCGCTATTGGGATTGTAATACGGTAATTAAAAAAACCGGCCAAGTGCGAGTCGAACTCGCGCACCGAGGATTCCGTATCGCCATGTCAATGGTCAGCGCCACTCACGCCTTCTATGGCGTGTTTTATGAAATGCTTCTTAGTTTAAATTCATGATTAGTTAAAATGCTACATACTGTTTTCGGTAGATGGCGCGCATACACTTTTTAGTTTTTTTTTTTGTATGGGGACGCCGGGAATTTTTTACTTTTTCTTATTTTTATTATTTGTTGTTATATCGGCCATAATAAATAACACATATTTTGTGAAAATTTTAACAGGCTAACTATTACGGTTCAAGAGATACAGCCCTCGGACAGACAGACAGACAGACAGACGGCGTAGGCTTAAATAAAACTTGCACAGCTCCTCTGTCCTCGCCTTAATGCCAGTTTTTTTTATTTTTATGGAAACTGACACGGTTGGCTACATCACCTACAAAATTCGTGGTGTCAGCCCATAACACCGGGTGAACTAGGTGCCACGTCAGTGCTTCCCTTCGGTCGTGCCGGCTACACTGAACTGGACGGAAAACACAAACTATTTACATAGCCGTTTCGACCGACCTTTCATTCAGTGTGGTGGTACCAACCCGGACGGGTTGAACCCTACCACCTAGTAAGGTAAGAAGGGAAGGGACCTACAGTTTTACGTGGAATCCGAACCACGGTCAGCCTCCAAGGGCTCCAACTGAGGCTTAAAATTAATGTCGCATTTGAACAATACTGCAGGCGGACGACCAGCACTCCACAACGACGGCGAGCGATGAGGACGGCTCGCAGACACCGCGCTCAGTCCGCTTCTACGAGGAGCCGCAGGCCTGCCAGCCCAGGGACGCCTGCGATGGCGAGACTGACACGGGCAACGAGTCCGAGACCTCCAACCGAAACCTCGATCGCAACAGCGCAACCAACACGCCTAAGGAGTACACTCCTCACACGAGGTAGCCCTCATTACTTTCACTAGATGTTCACGTTTTTTTTTTTATGTAATCCGGTATGGGTGGCTGAATCAGAGGGGCCAAAGCACATGCTCTGACTAGCCAATATCACCACCTCAATACCAAATCGTAGCCGACTGGGTCTCCGTAGAGACCCAGCCGGCTACGATTTGAGCCTACCACCTAGTAAGGGGCAAGGGACGTTTGTTTTTGTTTTAAAATGAAATGAAAGAAAGAAAGAAAGAAAGAAAGAAATAAACATTTTTTTCCCTACAGCATTACATTATTTTTATTAACACACATTTAAACAATAAATAAATAACAAGGAAATATTTATTTAACACTCACATTAGAACACTACAGAAGAAGGGGGAAAAAAGGACTGGGCACACACAGCCTATGCTGAATCTAGTGAGAATTTCACTAGACTCAGGGCTGGACTAAGCAGCCCATAATTATGAAAATATCCTTTATTGCACACAAAGCAGTTTGAAAAATTCACAGAATCTCATGCATTGCATGACCTTCGGGTACATTAAAATTTACTTTTAGTGCGTATTTTCAAATATAAGGTATAGTGAGTCGCCGACTGTGAGCGTGCTGACTGTGGGCTATAAGAAGCGATTAGTCAGATCTGGTCAGTGAGCTTAAAAAAGAGCATAATATGTATTGTGTAATCAAATTGTAACGTAGTTAGTCTGACTGAGATAGCCAGAGAGAGCAATACTGACTGGCGACCCACTGGCGCTGTTCGCGTGCGAATGAGCGGCTTTTACGTCTTCAGTACGCGGCGTCGGGCATACTGTACGATGTATGTATGTTCTCTTGACAAACAATTATTAAAAAATCTGGTTGTCATGGTTACTCTTAAAACGAATTGTAAAAAATCGTAGACGGAAAAAATTTCTTTATGATCGAAGAAAAAAATCGTCTAACTTTGATGACTCACTGTGCTGCAAGTATTTTATCACTGTTGTTTGCGCCACCTTCCTCATTTAGCTGATATATGTGTTTTGTATGTACCTACGTTACTTAGAAACTGAGCATTGACCATTTTCGGTACGTGTTTCGTGTCGGTGACCACATTTTTACCTTACATGCATCCCCACCGCCCACGTCAAAAGCCGACGCAATGGGAGTACTAGGAGAACAGCTGCAGCAATCTGGCAGCAATAGGACACAGATTATTATAATGATCAGTCGACTCGATGGCGATTGACGGCTAAAAGTTGGTTGGATCGACCATAACACCAGGAGAACATGAATTGTTGGCTAAAGTGAAGCTAAGAAAGAGCAGAAATCACAGAACAGCGATCGACAGCCGTCTTTTAATCTTTCTACGCGATGTTGTTTTGTGGCTGAAATGACTATCTCTTTTTTTTGTATGACTAATTTCATTGATAGGCTAGCTAGAGGAGGGATGAGGAAATTAATTACAAAATTTAAAAAACCCCGAGACATAAAAACCCTCAAAAAGTAAAAAAAATATTCCTGCTTAGGTAATTAGAGGCGTCGGGGGACCGAGTGATTATTTTTGAAGTGAAAACTTCTTTAGCGGCGCTTGGGTATAAAATTTTAAACTCGCGACATCGCGTCCTCGAAAAGCGAAATGTAACCTTAAGTCGTTGCATTAAGGGTTAAGTTACAGTGGCACGGGATCAATTTTGTTCGCGCATCGCGTCATTGTCAGATCTCGAAAAGCGAAATGTAACCTTAAGTTAAGGGTTAAGTTAGAGTGCCGGCACTCCCGGAGTGCAACTGTTAAGTAGGGTTCGGTAACACGTTTATGTCTGTCCATTCTACTAAGTTCTGCAAAATGAATGTAGCGTTCCGTAACAAATGCATGTCTGCCCGTTCTACTAAATTTAATATTTATTTCAAAATGAATGGTCCTCCGACGGTTATTTTATAATAAAAGTAGGGTTCGGTAACACGTTTATGTCTGTCCATTCTAATAAGTTCTGCAAAATGAATGTAGGGTTCCGTAACAATTGCTTGTCTGTCCGTTCTACTAAATTTAACATAATTTTTTTTTTAATCAATGTTACCGTGTTCTTTTTTTAAGCAATGTTACGGTGTTGTTTTCACTTCTGCCGGCACTCCCGGAGTGCAACTGTGGCTTTTTTACATCTTTGTCTCCCGCGGCGTCTCTAATTACCTAAGCGGGAATTATGTTTTAATTTTTGAGGTTTGTTTTTTAATTTTGATTTTTTTATTTGTAATTTAACTTTTGTTTCACAAGCGATGAGCGGCAGAGGTAACATCGGCAGGCAATGATGTAATGAATCAATATTATCAACGCAATACAGATTGGACACACCGTTGATTCTCACAAACCACAATCCGAAGGCGACATCAGCAGTGCGGCAACTTTTCAACTCTTCCCGACCTCCTCCGCCGGCCATCGAACCTCATCTCGTGACTTCGGAGTCGCTGAGGGCGTGGGACGCGGACAGAAGGGCACCCCGCTCGGAGGAAGTGGCCGTGCGCAGAGCTGCCGAGAGGAACGCTCTGCGATGTTCGCTTTTGCGCAGCGAGGCTAGGAAGAAGACGCAGCCAAAGGTTTTTATTAAGCATATTTTTTTTGTTACAGAATTATTGAAAATGACATTGTTGAAAATTTCAGTTTTCTATTTCATGATAAGTCTCGCCTTGGTGCTGAAAGGACGTCTCAAAATCTAATTTCTAGATAAAACCATTTTAAAATATTTATTGAACACAATTTTTGTTATTTTGCTCATCATGACTGGTTTATTTTTCGGAAATTTTAATGAAACTTCACACGTTGACAGGTGTAACAGACGATTTCATTAGGTAGGATACTAAAAAAAAATTGTATAATTAACTTAGCTCTTTTCACTAATACCAAAGAGTTTGTATTAAGTCGCTGCGCAGCGACGTAATACAAACTCTTTGACTAATACCTATAGACATGAAATAGCGGCACCCTGTATTTTAGAAGTGAATGGAGCAAAATTGGTTATCTCTTTTCGCTCTTAAAGATGTTTAGCTAAAATTAGGAGGTGAATGAAAGAAAAGGATATGATTCTTAATGCTTTCCAATCTATTAATTCATCATAACCATCATCATCATTGACATGTGTTCATCCACTTCATTTATAATCGGTAAAGTTGTTAATGAACCTAATTAGCTTGGGTATTTTCACCAGTGCAATTTTCACTACTGCGTATTAGATGACCTTTTTCACAGTTTTGTAAACCCACCTTCTAGTTAGCGTATCGCTTGGATATTTTCACTGTAATAATCTGCGTTTCATTCTGTGTATGATCGTGGATCTTACTCAGTTTAGCCACAGAATAGATATTAGTGGTTTAGCCAAAAGTGCAGCTTGTGTCCCATCACCACCAAGGCGACATTATGAATTGTTTTCATTGATGATTTTTTACCTACGTTCACGCATGTTTTAGTTGTTCAACCTTAGACCATAGACCCATAATGGTCTATGGTTGAATAAAATTGTTGTTGTTTATTAAATGGTGTTTATTGTATTGCTTATTGGATTGTGTGATCCTTTTAACGTTTTGTTGGTAGCTCTAATTCCGTTATTCTTTTTAGATATTTGATTCTATTTAGTCGGACTTTTTACAAACGATGTCTTCATAACCGAATAACATCCCTCTTAAGGGTATCTCATTAATCTCCCTTGGAGCTGATATAAAATCATTATGACTATTGTATTGTAAGTATAATAGGGTTTATTGAGCAGTCTTATGGCAGTAAGACTGCACTCGAACTTGTCACAATTTGTTCTATCCAGTTCGATTACACCCACGGCCCCACGAAGAAAACCGGCAAGAATCTTCGCAGGATATTTTTTTTTCATGCATAATATTATTACAAGTATTTTAGTGACTATCGCCATAATAAAATCGCCAACAGTCTATCGAAAATACATCTTGAGAGCAAGATCAACCATATTACTGAGAGTTCTGACTACAAAGACTTATTAATTAGGTGTATCGAGTGCAAATAATGTTTTTCAAACTTTGATACGTATTTTGCATCAACTTAATTATGTTAGTATATTATACATACTTACTACAATGTAGTATACATACATATCACACACGCTGAATCCCGACAATCGAGGTAAGCAGAGTAATCGGTGTTATGCTGCAAGAACTCTGGAAAATTGCAACACAACATCGACCACCACGTTTAGCAAAATATTCGAACAAGATTCAATGGATCAAGCAGCAAGTAAGGCACCAAGACCCACCTGCTGCATGACTCGGTGAAAGTAGTAGGTATAATAATTGCCAAAACAAAATATATCCTCAGGTTAGGTTAGGTTAGGTTAGGTTAGGTTAGGTTTTTATTAAGCATATTTTTTTTGTTACAGAATTATTGAAAATGACATTGTTGAAAATTTCAGTTTTCTATTTCATGATAAGTCTCGCCTTGGTGCTGAAAGGACGTCTCAAAATCTAATTTCTAGATAAAACCATTTTAAAATATTTATTGAACACAATTTTTGTTATTTTGCTCATCATGACTGGTTTATTTTTCGGAAATTTTAATGAAACTTCACACGTTGACAGGTGTAACAGACGATTTCATTAGGTAGGATACTAAAAAAAAATTGTATAATTAACTTAGCTCTTTTCACTAATACCAAAGAGTTTGTATTAAGTCGCTGCGCAGCGACGTAATACAAACTCTTTGACTAATACCTATAGACATGAAATAGCGGCACCCTGTATTTTAGAAGTGAATGGAGCAAAATTGGTTATCTCTTTTCGCTCTTAAAGATGTTTAGCTAAAATTAGGAGGTGAATGAAAGAAAAGGATATGATTCTTAATGCTTTCCAATCTATTAATTCATCATAACCATCATCATCATTGACATGTGTTCATCCACTTCATTTATAATCGGTAAAGTTGTTAATGAACCTAATTAGCTTGGGTATTTTCACCAGTGCAATTTTCACTACTGCGTATTAGATGACCTTTTTCACAGTTTTGTAAACCCACCTTCTAGTTAGCGTATCGCTTGGATATTTTCACTGTAATAATCTGCGTTTCATTCTGTGTATGATCGTGGATCTTACTCAGTTTAGCCACAGAATAGATATTAGTGGTTTAGCCAAAAGTGCAGCTTGTGTCCCATCACCACCAAGGCGACATTATGAATTGTTTTCATTGATGATTTTTTACCTACGTTCACGCATGTTTTAGTTGTTCAACCTTAGACCATAGACCCATAATGGTCTATGGTTGAATAAAATTGTTGTTGTTTATTAAATGGTGTTTATTGTATTACTTATTGGATTGTGTGATCCTTTTAACGTTTTGTTGGTAGCTCTAATTCCGTTATTCTTTTTAGATATTTGATTCTATTTAGTCGGACTTTTTACAAACGATGTCTTCATAACCGAATAACATCCCTCTTAAGGGTATCTCATTAATCTCCCTTGGAGCTGATATAAAATCATTATGACTATTGTATTGTAAGTATAATAGGGTTTATTGAGCAGTCTTATGGCAGTAAGACTGCACTCGAACTTGTCACAATTTGTTCTATCCAGTTCGATTACACCCACGGCCCCACGAAGAAAACCGGCAAGAATCTTCGCAGGATATTTTTTTTTCATGCATAATATTATTACAAGTATTTTAGTGACTATCGCCATAATAAAATCGCCAACAGTCTATCGAAAATACATCTTGAGAGCAAGATCAACCATATTACTGAGAGTTCTGACTACAAAGACTTATTAATTAGGTGTATCGAGTGCAAATAATGTTTTTCAAACTTTGATACGTATTTTGCATCAACTTAATTATGTTAGTATATTATACATACTTACTACAATGTAGTATACATACATATCACACACGCTGAATCCCGACAATCGAGGTAAGCAGAGTAATCGGTGTTATGCTGCAAGAACTCTGGAAAATTGCAACACAACATCGACCACCACGTTTAGCAAAATATTCGAACAAGATTCAATGGATCAAGCAGCAAGTAAGGCACCAAGACCCACCTGCTGCATGACTCGGTGAAAGTAGTAGGTATAATAATTGCCAAAACAAAATATATCCTCAGGTTAGGTTAGGTTATTAAATATTAAGATACTTGTAATATTAAGTTTGAATTAGGTTATTGTTATTCTGCTGTTATTCGATTGTCCTGTTGCCCAGACTGACACCACATCGCTGGCGGAGCGCATCAGACTGCTCACTTGCGACGTGGACGACGATCCTGAGCCAGCGCGCGAGGAGCGAGCCAGTCCCGCCGGAGCTAGCGTCGACAAGCCCCTGCCAGCGGAGAAGGCATACTCGGTGTCTTCCAGCTCCTCTTCCTCCAACATCTCTGTTCCCATGCGGACCAATGTCAACGCGCCAGCACCTGACTTAGCAGGGGACTTGCATCACGAGCTTAAGGTGCGTTGACTGCGGTGTTTTTTTTATGGGTGTCTGAGTCGAAGAGGCCAAAGCGCATGCTCCGATCAGCCAATATCACCTCCGAGAAGGTAGCTGCCATACCGGAGACTTCTCTGGATTGCTGGGTATACTGGACTAGAGGAGAACACAACCGAGGCTGCTATGCGGCCATCTTACATCCAGTACGGTGGTAATAACCCAGTCGGCTACAATTTGAGCCTACCACCCACTAAGGGGCAAGCGAAGGGTAGGTCCCTTCGCATGAGAAACCGATGCCCAAACCACTCGGCCACCCGCCGCTTATGAATATCTAGGTATGTTGACTTTTTGTTCATATAGGTAGCTTTTATGTGGCGCTGAGCCACCCGTAAGGTGTCTAACGACGCCCATGGATATTCGGTCGCACGCGGGGGTTACGAATGCCATGCTGGCCTCATAGGTGCCTATTACGGCACTCTTCATCTTGACCCTAGGCTGCACTTGGACAATAAGGAAACTGGCACTGTGGCTATGCCCAGGAGTTAGTCGGTCAATCAGTAAGTCCAACACAGTTCTATTCTTCCAAAGTAACCAGCTAATTCAAAATTCCACCTTCCGGTTTAGCACCGACCTGAGCCTCGGAGGCAGTTCCTATCAACGCTGGCGCCGCTAACGGCTTGCGTGGGGAGCGCTGCTCATCATGAGGGGTTCTACTACGTGCCGCCAGGTGACAGGGGGTCCGCGTCACCCGCCACGGATCTGGACATGCACGTTCTCGGCTCGGACGCCCCGGCGCCGGATGTCGTCGCGGGCACTCCAGGTAGAGTTCACAAGACATCACCATAAAATTCAAACTCATACAATTTCTTATACCTGCCTGGCCTGCCTATTCTCCATTAGCGATGATTCTTTAATAGCCGCTTAGGGTTTCGTATCTCAAAAGAAGAAAAAACGCAACCCTAAATTATAGAGTTTGCACTATTATCACACCAGGTTTTACTCTTGTATATGTTACATTATTTACGATAGAGCAAAAAAAGCTTTTTTTTTATTGATAGCGCGACATATGGCGCCGATCCACCCATAAGGTGACTAACGACGCCCATGGACATTCGGTCGTTCGCGGGGGTTGCGAATGCCATGCCGGCCTGACAGGTGCCCATTCACGCCCCTCTTGAAGGACCCGAGACTGTACTTGGGGGGGAAATATATGGGCAGGGAGAGCGTTCCAGAGTTTACCGGTTCTGTAGAGGAAAGATCTGCAGAATCGATTTGTACGCATCCGCGGTAAATCCAGCGTGTAGGGATGCAATCCCTGCCCAGTGCGCGTGGCGCGGAGGTGGAAAGGGGACGGCGGGATCGCATTAAACAGATCCTCCGAGCACTCCCCATGGAATAAGCGATAGAACACACTTAAGGAGCCGACATCCTTACGGTGTTGAAGTGGTTCTAAATCGCGGGACACTTCGGGGTCACCCACTAGTCGCACGGCTCGACGCTATGAGACAGACATGAGAGTGATCTTAAAAGGGTTGCGTTTTTATTCTTTTGAGATACGAATCACTAAAGACGTTACAAAACAAGTAAATCAACAAAATAGCAAAAGCCGGCCAATAACGCGGTGGCACGGAACCCTCGGTGCGCGAATCCGACTCGAACTCGGTTTATTATGTTATACCGTCGTGAAAGACTCCCTCGAAGCGAAGCGATCGGCGGTCGTCTTCCTTCCCCGGCGTAGGACCGGTTAACTACGATTGCTAATAACTCCATTATTATAACGAAGAATAGGCATTGAAGTTCGTTCGTACGTTCCATCCAGGTACCTACGTAATTACGTATGCGTGCGCCCGTGCGCTCGCAAGCGCGGGGCTGCCCGGAGTGTTTTGCAAGCCCGGTTTGTCGCGCGCTGTAGGTGACTATCGCGGCAGTTACAAAGGAGTATCCAAGGCCTGCCGCCGCCGCCGCCGCCCGGACTCGCTGCTGTTTTGTCTGCAAATTGATTACGTCATGTTTATTGTCCGTATGGTCGTATGTCGTCGATTACCGACTCCCGCCCACGAATGTACCAGGAGCGATGGAGGGAGACGACGGTCTGGCGGCGTTCGCACGCGCCGCGGCCTCGCGCAACGAGAGACTGCGGCAGCGCTACCAGGAGTCGCAGCCGCCCAGCAGTGACGACGAGCATGACGACTACGGTACTTACACACTACCATACAATGACATTTATAAAAGGGCTCGTCAAACTCATGTCACACTAGTATGACCGGCGAATACCATGGCGCGCCGGCCTGACATGTAGTGTAGTAGGTGCCTCTTCACGCCCTCTTGAAGGACCCGAGACTGTACTTGAGGGGGAAATATATGGGAAGGGAGAGAGTTCCAGAGTTTATGGAAGGATTACGATTTTGTTCTTGTTGTCTGGTCTTGAATATCTTTGCTACGATATTACATTAGGTATGCTTGCCCAAAGACATTCAAACTAGCTACTGTATCGGACCGAGGACCGGACAAAGCGAACATAATAGTAATGTCATCCATCATGGTACTACTTGTTATATCGAATACATACCTACTTTATATTGTTTACTGTTTATTGTTTATTTATCATCTATTGACAGTACATTGCGCTCAGATTTGTCATATTTACATTGTAACATTCCGCCAGTTCGATTATCACAGCGAAGAAGAAGAAGAAATGTATACACAGAATATAAGAATATAAACAGTGATTTGTAAAGCTAACCAGTTGGCATGAAAATTTCGCGCGAACAACTTTAGTTTTTAACTGCCTAAAAATCACGAGTCGCAAAAAGTTCGTGGCTGAGGCACAACGTGAAGAGTTGTGCCTCAAGTGCCACGCGCGGGCGTCAAGAATCAATTGCCCAATTGCAAAACTGCAGACTCGTCTCGGTGCTGGGTTGCAAGTCGTCCACTTTTATCGTGGACAGTTAATGTGTTCGATGCTCTGTCCACGATAAAAAATATAAGCAACACGTGGACTATTACTGTCCTTGTTTTATAATAATTTTGGTGCGCACACTCAAGCGATTGTTCAAAAAATAAAAAAACTTGAAATACTATATCTATAACGTATACTCAATAACATAGGACTCTCAAACATCCAAAGGTTCACTGGGAGAAATCCCTATAAGGGATAAGTCCGCCTTTGCCCCTCATGTAAATTACTTATCGCTTGTTACTGTAAAATGTTTTGGAGCAATAAAGTATTTCTATTTATCTATCTATCTGTATTATATTTATCTTATATTTCCTTACTGCCTCCATATTGGTGAATTATCAAAGGGGAAAATGTACACCTTATTTATCTGGGCCACGTGGCAACCTTGGTGTAACCCCACGTCCAAGGCTTGGACACCAAAGCTGCGTGGGCACCGCCGATCGAGGAGTTCCAGCGCTCACTCGACTCCGCAACACAGCAGCGGCGGGTGGCCGAGTGGTTTTGTTCATCGGCTTCTCATGCGAGAGGTCCGAGGTTCAAATCCGGTTGGCGTGTACCAATGAGTATTTTCTGACGAAAAAATTTACATGCATACCTACACCTGCTGCTTCACCGTTCGGAACCGGTGTAAAACTGTAGGTCCCTTCCCTTGCCCCTTACTAGGTGGTAGGCTCAAATTGTAGCCGACTGGGTTGGTACCACCGTACTGGATGTAAGATGGCCGCATAGCAGCCTCGGTTGTGTTCTCCTCTAGTCCAGTATAGCAGCAATCCAGTGAAGTCTCCGGTATGGCACCTACCTTCTCGGAGGTGATATTGGCTGGTTAGAGCATGGCCCCTCCGAATCAGCCACCAAAACCGGATTACATAAAAAAAAAACAGCAGATTACAAGGGATCCAGGGCCCTCTTGCCCACACCCACAACTAGCCAAGAACAGGTGCTTCGTTTCCTAATTGAAACCTACCAAATTTAATAATTCTAATATGTCTCCTTCAGGTTTCCACCGACGCCCAGCGGTGCGCGGGATTAAGCCCCAAGCCGGCTCCAACGACATACTGCAGCAGATGCAGTCCCAGATGCAGCCGACATCAGGCTCCAACCAGGCGTCGTCCCAGGCGCAGCAGAGCCACGCCCACAGCGCCTGTCCCAAGAACGCGAATTATTCATGGGCCTACTACTCAGAGTCGAACCTGGCTCCGAGCTCGCGCGCCGTGCACAGGACTTCTAGCAATACGCTGAGCTGGTAACTAATTGCATCACCTATACATACATAAGGCGTGCAACGAGGCAATCCGCCGACGCACCAAAGTATATTAGAAACCGGGTGGCTAAGCTCAAGCGGGGCAGTGGTCTGGACACGTCAGCCGAAGAGACGACAACCGTTGGTGGAACTGTGTCCTAAACTGGCGGCTGTGGACAGGAAAACGAAGTGTAGGAAGGCTACCCGCCAGGTGGGACGACGACATCGCGTCCGTCGGCGGAAAGCAGTAGTTCCGCACCGCTGAAGGTCGGGAGAACTGGAGGAAAATACAGAGACGTATGTCCAGCGGTGTACGCTGACAGACACTTAAGTATTATTATTAGGGTTCCTTTACCTTAAAAAAACGAATTGAGTATTATAGTCGGAAGTAATAGTAATTTGAAAATCTGTTTGTTTTAATGCGATTTATTACAACAATACTCAACCAATATACCTATATAGGGTTTCCACCAATGTGATCTGTGATGTTATAACATCACGCCATAACTTTTTTTTGTTTTTTTTTTATCGAAACTGACACCCATCAACCGGGTGAACTAGGTGCCATGTCAGTGCTTTCCTTCATTTTATGTCGGCTACACTGAACTGGACGGAAAGCACGAACTATTTATTTACATAGCCGTTGAATAAATTATTGAAATCATTGCCATGGAATAATTTTTATATTGAGTAGAGGACTGTGTAGTAAAGTAAAAAATAATCGAAATTTGAGAATCGGATTATGATTGATGTCATTACTTCGAGAATGTTTTTACTTTACCTAAACGCAGCTCGGCGTTCGGCCTCGCTTTTTGGATCAATAAAATATTTTCTACCTATCTATCGCACTTTTCAGGGCGAAGCCGGAGTACGTGACGGCTCGCTGCGGCGGCACTCCGGTACCCTCGACGCACGCAGACACGTGCTCCGCGCACGCGCAGCCTTCGCACAGCACCTACGTCCACTCCTATCATCGGGGCCAGGAGAGCATCTACCAGAATTGCTCCCTTTATGCTAACGTCAGGTACGCATCACTATAAAATGTTCCGATTCTGCTATTGATTGTGATTGATGATGAATTCAGTGCGGTGGTACTAACCCGGGCGCGTAAACCCTACCACCTAGTATATAAGAAGGGAGTCATATTCCTTAGTCGACTTTTACGCCATACACGGGGAGAGATGCAGTGGGGCTATTCTTTTAAAGTACCGGCCCCACACGGTACAAATTATTTTAATATAATAATAATTATTGTAAATTACTTTAATATAATACTTACTTAAGGTAGGTACCATTGATTTTATAGGGGGAGTCAGATGTACCGTCAGCGATGTTTTAAAGGTAACATGAAATTAGTCTTCAATTATGTCCTAAGATGGCGCCAGGAGTATCGAATTTGAATTAAATAATTATTATATTTTTAAATCTGCTAATTATAGAACGATGCTAAGTGGGAACAGCATAGTTAAATTTAAAGATTATTTTATATTAAGTAGAAATTTCAAAATAGTGTATTTTAAGGTTTTCATAATTTTTCCAATAAATATTTTCATGTTTTGTCAGTCAGTGAGCTTGGCGGATAAAATGTATAATTTCGTCGCTTCTGCATCATAGATGTCAGACCAAAGTTAAGTTGTCCTATTTGTCTATAGATGGCATGCCTATTTCTATATTTTTAGTTGCCAAATACCCACCAACCAAACCTGCGTGCAATTCAAATACGTGCATGCGGTTAGGATAAAGTGGAGATACCTTCTTTCAAATTATATTTTTTTACGTCACCACCTTTGAAAACGGAAACAAACACGATGGATTCCCAAAATAATTATTTTATAATAATATATTTTTATTGTTTTAATATATTAGATGGAAATTTGAAAAGCTAGAATAAATTCAACAAAATACCAGAACCCCTAAACATTATTTTTATTTATAGATTTCTTTTTGTGTTTTCTTTGTTTTTGACGTGAATTTGATGAAACGTCTTTAGCCTGCTGCCGAATGTATTTTACAAAAAGTTGCGTCACGAAAATGATTTGGTTTCATAAGGGGCACTATCACTTGAGGCTCTGCCATAGGCCCCGCTTAGTGTCCCTTATGAAACCAAATCACGAAAATTATGTACTTTTGGCGACTTAGATCTCAAAAACTATAACAGTTACAGGAAGGTGAGGCATATCGTCTTAAAGGTAGTTCTTCCGACTTGCTAAGACGACATACCCGAGAGTCGCATATCAAGCCCTTCTATACATGGCACTTTGAAAAAAGGCTTCGAAAATCAATAAATTCTTATAACTCCTGAACTACTCGTCAGATCGACTTGCAATTTGTTTCTTTTCGTAGAAAAAAATTGCTCTTTTTGAAATAGTTGTTTTTTTTCAAAATCGGTTCAGCCGTTTCAGAATAAAAAAGGAAAAAGTGTTTGAAAGAGGGCATATCTCGGAAACTACTGATCCACGACTACTCATCCGCTGGAGGAAATGATAGGCCTCGATAGGATTTATTTTTTCGAAAACTACTGCTCCCAAACTACTCGTGTACAAGCAAGGATAGGTATCGATGAGATCTTCATCAAATTCACGAATCTGCGGCCGTGTCTCCGACACAGCCCACTCGCTTTTTTTTATTGAAAGCGCGACATGTGACCCCGAGCCACCCATAAGGTGTCTAACGACGCCGATGGACATTCGGTCGTATGTGGGGGTTGCGAATGCCATGCCGGCCCGACAGGTGCCTTTTCACGCCCCTCTTTAAGGGCCCGAGACTGTACTTGGGGGGAAATATATAGGCAGGAGAGCCTGCGTGTAGGGATGCAATCCTTTTTAACAAATTGCTGTTTTCAAACCATTTCCCTTTTAAAAGCTGATATTTGGCAGAGCCATCCCACAGGTGCAAGCAGTACTCCAAGCAAGACCTGATCTGCGATTTGTGCAAAAGGACTTTACGTCCATAAAAAAAAAAACGTGCACAAGAAAACTTGATTCTTTCTTGGTTGTTGTTTGTTTGCTTCTTACAGATTTTGAATGTAATATTTACTTGCTTTTATGACAAAGTGGTTCAAAAAAGTTAACTTTAAAGGGAGGAATACGAAAATATGAAAAACTGGTCTCGTTTAAATAGTTAGTGAGAAATTATTATTTAGGTTGACCGCAAAATTAAGTTTGTTTGTAATATATTTATGTATCACAAAATTAATCTTGAGATGAACTTGGATACCTAGCGCTCTCGCTTGCGCACACAGGTTTAGATGGAACGTTACACTTCTTCGTGCGTGCAGCCGGTGTTCATCAATTTATAAGACGTGACATCATCACGTCAAAAAAAGCCACCTCCATAGTTTTTAGCCGTTGCGGCAATTTATCGATCGACGCGCGACGTTCGCTTGTTTTGGAACACGCAAATGTTTGCGTGGAGCGTGCAGGCAAGCGATACGGGTTACTGCGCGTGGAAAAAGGATGACACAATATCGCTAATATCTCTTGAGACGGTCGGTTCTGTATTCACGCAATACGCACACTACCATAATCGCGGTGTCTCGTTTTAGTAATAGTTGAAGTATGAAGTACGGAGTCCAGGCACCGAATTAAAAAAAGTTGAGTCCAGGGCTATTTTTTCCATCTACGATGCTGCTGGTGGTGTTATACCAAAGAGATTAAAAGAGGGTGGGTTTAATGTATTTGTGTTATACTTTACAGAATATATAAGTCAATGATATTTTATGTATTATATTTATATAAAATAGTAGATTTTACCAACGACGACGAATAAAATTAAAAAAAAAAATAAAAAAAATAGTAAATCTGATTTAAATGCAAAATTGATAATAAACCATCGCTTCTCTTATATTCTCTATCTTTTTCTCCCTTCCTTCCTCGCCCATCTCTCACTCACCTCTCTCCCTGTCTTCTCTCCTCGATCCCGCCTTTCTCCCCTTCTTCCCCTCACCCTTCACGGACCCCCTCTTTGCCACCTTCCCTTTCGCCCATTCCCTCCCTCTCTCCCTACTTCCCTTCCTCCCCTCATGCCGCCCCTCCTTTCCATCACCCTCCCATTCCATTCCTCCCCTACTACCCCTCATCCTGTCCGCAACCCCCTCTTACCCCGCCCCTTCCCCCTTCCAACCTCTCACTCGCTCGATCTCCATTCCTCCTCGTTCCCTCTACTACCTCCCTCCCCCACACCTACCCTCATTCACTAACCCTTCCTCCCTCTATACCTCTCCTCCTCTTCTTCTTTTTTTTATGGAAACTGACATGGTTGGATACATCACCTACAACATCCGTGATGTCGGACATGTCGTGCCGGCTATACTGAACTGGACGGAAAAAAACTAAAAAAATAACTATTTACATAGCCGTTTCGACATACGTTTTATTCAGTGCGGTGGTACCAACCCTAGTAAGGTAAGAAGGGAAGGGTGCTACAGTTTTACGTGGAATACGAACCACGGTCAGCCTCCAATGGTCGAGCGGTCACCCATCCAAGTGTTGACCGCGCCCAGGGTTACCTGCACCACTGAGCTACCGAGGCTGACAAACGTACCTCCCACCCACTCCCCCTTCTTTTCTCTCCCCCTTCCACTTCCTGAACATTATTCATTATTTCTTACCAAAAGCAGTAACTATTGAGTAATCTAAGCGGCGGGTGGCCGAGTGGTTTGGGCATCGGCTTCTCATGCGAGAGGTCCGCGGTTCGAATCCCGTCGGCGTGCACCAATGAGTTTTTTCTGACGAAAAAATTTACGTGCATACCTACACCTGCTGCTTCACCGTTCGGAACCGGTGTAAAACTGTAGGTCCCTTCCCTTGCCCCTTACTAGGTGGTAGGCTCAAATTGTAGCCGACTGGGTTGGTACCACCGTACTGGATGTAAGATGGCCGCATAGCAGCCTCGGCTGTGTTCTCCTCTAGTCCAGTATAGCCAGCAATCCAGGGAAGTCTCCGGTATGGCACCTACCTTCTCGGAGGTGATATTGGCTGGTCGGAGCATGCGCTTTGGCCCCTCCGACTCAGCCACCCAGACCGGATTACATAAAAAAAAAATCTGTGCCAAAAGCCTAGATACAAAGACATTAACTTAATCTCTTTGCCTAGATATTAAATTTTCATATCCTTACCTTGAGAAATCATGGATTCCCCATATAAAAACTTTCACCCCTATTTCACCCCTTATTTTTAGGTTTCCGTATCCCTGTACGGAAGCCTATTACTAAGCCTCCGCAGTCTGTCTGTCCGTCCGTCCGTCTGTCTGTCCGAGGGCTGTATCTCTTGAACCGTAATAGGTAGCCCGTTGAAATTTTCACAGAATATATGTTACTATGGCGGATATAACAACAAATAAGCGGAGCTAGGTACAACCAAAGAGTTTGTAAACTCTTTGGACCGGAGTAAAACCGCAAACAGGAAATTACAATCTTACACGTTCAACGCCACATGAAAAATCCAGTATTTCCGTTTGGGCCACGGGGCTCACCGCTCACCGGTGAGCCTTTCCTTACTGAACCATTCAGGGCATGGGGTCACCGGTGAGCCGCGTGAGAGGTCCTACGTAAACGCTTCCTACAAGCCACAGAGCGCAGCTACAAAGCCAATATGGAAGTGAGCCGCGTGGCCTTGTAGTCGAAGCGGACGGCGTGGTTTTCAAATCCAATAGAAACTTGTAGTTTTTTATTAAGTTTATTGTAACGATGCTAGGGCTGCTCTTAACGATAAGGTAGAAAATAATATTTTTATTAATAGAATTAATAAAACCAGAAAATAATAAGAAAATATTCGTCAAAATAAAAATGAACATCAAATTTGCTTCATTACCAAATAAGAAGACATTATTTATTACGAAAATAATTTATGAAATTGAACAAAAGAAAATATTTATGAAATTTAACAATCACAACATTATGACACTTCATTATTTAAAATAATCAATCATCTTAAACCTTTGGCTCTCAACCATAAACAATAAAGAATTATCCGTGAGTCTTGTTAAAACAAGGCAAACAAAGGAATGGTTTAGTTGGGCTGCTTTGGCAATAAGTGGATACTTTTTTCGACTTGGTTTTAGCCTGTTTGCTACCCATTATTGGTACGTTCTTTGCATAACATTGGTGACATGTTCTTCTCACGTTTCTGGCCAATCCCTCTTTCCTTTCCAGAGTGTGTCATTCTCTTCCGTCTTTCTATACGCATTTCATCGTCGCTATCCTCACTCTCCGACAAAAGAATTCGAAGCATCTTCTTTTCGTTGGTTGAACTACGTCTTCATAGAATCTATTCCGAAACTACGGTCCAGAAGATCTATCTCGATGTTTTCTAACTGCGTTAGCGCTTTTTGTGTTAACTCGAAATCTTCAAAATAATCCATTTTTGGCGAGAAAAGCGTAAAACATCCTCAATTGTCGACGCAGCCGGACCGGGATTGATCGCTGCGTCCGCGGCGCGCGCGCAAGGGGTGAGCCGCGGCGTGACCCCGCGGCCCCAGCCAACAGAAAATTACAAATCCTTCATAGGAGGCCACACGATCCACCCGTGAGCCTTTTGCTATATCTCGAAAATTTTACGGTAAAAGTCGCAAATTTTTATTTTCCTTACAAATTACCGCATTTTATAAACTTTGTGATGAAAATCTCAAGTTGATGAAAATTACGGATATAATGAGTTTGGCTTGGCCCGAACGGAAAAGTACGCTAGGCCCACCGGTGGGTCGTATGGCGTTCAACGTGTTAAATGTGGGCTGATTTTGAAAATTCTTTTTTTGTTTGGTAGGTCATACTTCAGAGTAGGTCATACTGAATCAATTTCGATAAAATTTAAATGGGAGCACCATTTAAATTTTATCGAAATTGATTCAGCGGTTTATGAAAAATCAACAAAATACTATTGGTGTGTGGTTACCTTCAGCAAAACTTTTGTGATGTGGACTTTTTCAGCAATTTGCAGTTTGACACATGGCGAATAATTCTGTACCACTTCAACCGATTTCGATTATTCGATTTCGATTATTGTTTTTTATGTAATATTACTAAAAAGAATGAAATAAAAACTGTTTTAAAAAATATAAAACCGACTTAAAAAAAAAATTAACTAGAACTAAAAAGTATTAAATAAGTACCTAATATTTTGAAATTTTCTCTGTCATTGTATTGAAATACATGAATCGATATTGTCATTCATATTCGGACCCTTGTTTCATGAATATTCTAAATTTGAAATCTTTTCATCGAGCTGGTCTGATGATGGAGACGGAAGGTGGCCATAGGAACTCCTAAACTACACACGATAAACCCATCGTGTTTGGGCTCGTTGCATTTGTCTTCACGAGCAATTTACTTTAGACCTAGGAGATTCTCAATTCGACGGTATGTTTTCTTTTTTTGGATGTTTGTTACGCGATTACTCCGTCAATTATTGTGGGCCGATTTTGAAAATTCTTTTTTTTGTTTGAAAGGGGATAACCATGAGGTGGTTCCATTTTAATTTGGTCGAGATCAGATTGGAAAGCGAGGCGGAATCGCTCGACCTTTGGCCTCGCGATTCCGCCGAGTACATTAATAGCAAAAAAATTACAAAAAAAAAACTGTGAAATAAAAAACTATTTAAAAAAATATATAAAAAAGGCCTTCAGAAATGTATGAAATAAAAAAAATCGAACCCTAGAGTTGAAGGCGGTGCTAAAGCAAGCAAAAATGATACATGAAAGAAAACATGCGTGGATGATATCCTTTGTGATTTGTGTAGCCTTCTTTAGCGCCGCCGCCGCCTTCAACTCTAGGGTTCGATTTTTTTTAATTTCATAAATTTTTTAAGGCAGTTTTCATTTTTTTTTTACATACAATGCTGACATTATTAGAATGAAGAGTGACGAGTATTTGTTTAACTGTTCAACTAAATAAATACGATCTATCCACAGAGCACGGAATACCGCACGCGCGCGCGCGGGGGTATTCCGTGCTCTGTGGATCTATCTATTAAAAGCGCACAAACACGAAATTACAATCATAATAATATTTTGTTCCGTATACCAAATTATTTTCAAAACATTTTTTTATTTTATTTAATTTGATAAGAAGTTTTAGTTTAATTGTAAATTGTCATATTTTTATTATTCAAATATATTTACCTAATAAAAATTTAGGAATTCACATAAATAATGTTCTTTATAAATAAAAATGAAAGCGCCATCTTTTGTCTAGTAGCAGTAATTCTACAGCCTAGTGACAATTAAAGGTACCTACATACATGTTGTATTTCAACTAGATAGCGCCCTTAGTAAAGAAGTATTAACAAACATTAACGCCACCTGTTTGTTTTACGACAACATCAAGAAAAATTATTACCGCCCCCTGTTGGTTTTACGATTTACAACGTTACCAAATTTTTTATATGGAGTGGTCTATCTGTCCCGACAGGGTTATAAAATCAATGGTAGGTACTAACAAAACATTGTGACTTTGCGAAGTTGTCAGTTCTTCTTCGCACTGCTAAGCTGAAGTGGTAGTGGGCTGGGCACGTTAGCCGAAGAGGTGATGACCGTTGGACTAACCGTGTCCTACACTGACGGCCGTGGACAGGAAAACGGAGTGTGGGAAGACCACCCGCCAGGTGGGACGACGACATCAAGTACGTCGACAGAAAGCAGTGTTTCCGTATCGGTGAAGGCCGGGAGGACTGGAGGAAAATTGGAGAAGCGTATGTCCAGCAGTGGACGCTTGCGCGCTGACCGACTGACTGACTATGCATGTATCCTATTACTTTAAGTGAGCTAAACTTGTATATATATACCTATATACAGGGTGTATCAGGATAGGTTTTCGAAACTTCAGCGTTCGAAAGGGGCCCATATTTGAAGATGAAAAGCTCTGAAACTTTTTCCCACATCCGATCATTTTACAGTACTTTTTGGTGAAAATCTATTCTTCAAGATTTGGTGGATGGTTAACGTCCGCCTTTATTAAATAAAAAATAAATTCTGACTCATGAATAAAAATGGGTAGGTTGCATACATAACTAGTACAATTGAACTGCGTGTAGGTAAATTCCAAACACTGAAAGTTCAATGACCTCAAAAGAAAAAGAGGACTGAATTAGTTCACTGCACTCTCCAGTCTCACTGTCCATCGAGTTTTTATTACAATTTCCAACTTTTGTATGACAAAAAAAAAACAACGGAATTTCGATTTGAGTGATTAGGATTTTTTTCTTCTAATAATGAGTACTTTCTATTCCTGAAGTTTCTCAAACCTATCCTGATACACCCTGTATATAATTGGTTTCTCGGAAACGGCTCTAACGATTTGGATGAAGTTTTGTATTTAGATACCTAATGTTATTTTTTTTCAAATTTATCTAGATAAATGTAGACGCCGAGCGAAGCTCGGTCGCCCAGGTACTTTATGTAATAATGCTCGACCTCGCATCTCGTCATTTCGCAGATGCGCGGACAGCAGCCAGGACATCTACAACTCGCACACGAGCTCGGAGCAAACGTCGCCGGTGAGGGCCGATCCGCACCGGCAGTACCGCCGCCCTGAGTCGCCGCCGCCCATCAGGAATTACCACCACACCCTCATGTACATACCGTACAACAACGGCCATCCGCAGTACCACTACAACGATATGTCCACTTATGTGCCGCAGTGGAATGCGGCCGAATGTGAGCACTGCATTTTAATCATTTAATTTATTCGTTTATTCACACATTTTTGAAGTGAAAACTTCTTTAGCGGCGCTTGACACTTTTTTAGGTGGGTAAAAAATGTTAAACTCGCGTCAGATCTCGAAAAGCGTCAGAGCGTGAGATCTCGAAAAGCGTCAGATCTATTTTTATTTATTACTAGCTGTTGCCCGCGGCTTCGCTCGCGTGAAATTCGTATTCCAAAGAAGAATGTAAGTAACTAAGGGCGAGGCCGAAGGCCGAGCTGCGTTAAGGTAATCGATAAACCTTCTCAAAGAAAGTAACTAACTAAGGGCGAGGCCGAAGGCCGAGCTGCTTTCAGGTAAACGATAAACCTTTCTCAAATAAAGGAAGTAAGTAAGGGCGAGGCCGAAGGCCGAGCTGCGTTCAGGAAGACGATAAACCTTCTGGAAGAAGGGAAGGAACTAAGTGCGAGGCCGAAGGCCGAGCTGCGTTCAGGTAAACCAAAAACCCTCTTCCGCCTTCGGGCCTCGCCCTTAAAGACTTCATTTCTTCGATAGAATATAATATCGTTTACTCAATCTATTTATTTCATAAAAATAAAAAAGTAACTAAAGAATTAAAACCTACCTAACAAACATTAAAATAACTATCAAAACGGGCATTTTCAAATGTTCTTAGAGCACTTGCGGCATTACCCCGCTGGATGGCAAGGCTTACCCTTTGAATGAAGTACATAAGCCCTTGATGGCGGGACACCAGTTGCGTCAACCAGCAGAGGCCCAAGCCTCTTTTGGCTTCACTGCTCACGGACCGAGGGCTTCAACCGCAAACGCAACAAATTCGAAATCTTGAATTATATTTCTATATTTGTTGCGTTTGAGGCTCTCCGCCCCAGCCTCGGCCGCGCCAGCCGCTCTTGAAGATGTCCTAACATGACTTGGAGCCAATGTGAAAATAGTCCATGGCACTAACGTGATAGCATCGGGCCTCTTGCCATCCAGCCGGGAATAACCGCAAGGTTCTAGGATGCACGGTATATTTGCCGTCAGAAGCGTGGACTTTATAATAAAATTTAAATTAAATTAACTCAATCTTAATATTAATTAACTTTATTCGAGATGGTTTAGCTTCTTCCTGAACGCAGCTCGGCCTTCGGCCTCGCCCTTAGTTACTTGCTTTCTTCGAGATGGTTTATCATTTGTCAGAACGTAGCTCGGCCTTCGGCCTCGCCTTAGTTACTTACTTTCTTCAAAAATTTTTACCTTTTTCCTGAACGCAGCTCGGCCTACGGCCTCGCCCTTAGTTACTTGCTTTCTTCGAGATGGTTTATGGTCTTCCCGAATAGAGCACGGCCTTCGTCCTCGCCCTTAGTTACTTACTTTCTTCAAGATGGTTTAGCTTCTTCCTGAACGCAGCTCGGCCTTCGGCCTCGCCCTTAGTTACTTGCTTTCTTCGAGATGGTTTATGGTCTTCCCGAATAGAGCACGGCCTTCGGCCTCGCCTTAGTTACTTACTTTCTTCAAGATGGTAAGCTTCTTCCTGAACGCAGCTCGGCCTTCGGCCTCGCCCTTAGTTACTTGCTTTCTTCGAGATGGTTTTTCAATTATCCGAACGTAGCTCGGCCTTCGGACTCGCATTAGTTACTTACTTTCTTCAATATGGTTTAGCTTTTTCCTGAACGCAGCTCGGCCTGCGGCCTCGCCCATAGTTACTTTCATCGAGAAAGAATATCGTTTACGTGAGCGCAGATCCGCCTTCGGGCCCGCCTTTAGTTACTTACTTTCTTTTTTTGAAATACGAATTTCACGCGAGCGAAGCCGTTATTGCACCAATGACAGCGACATAACTTCGACTTTCAATTATTTTTTTTATTTATCAAACAATTTGTCACTGGCCAGCTCACGTCGAGATGACAGTTCTCCGTTGTCAACATGACATTTAAAATTGTTTTTTACCATTACTTTGGATTACGTGATTTTTAATATATTTTTTAATTATTATTTAATCCGGGATATACAATTTCACTATAAAAAGTTTCGTCAAATTCCGTTCAGTGGTTTTTGCGAGATGCGCGTACAAATAGACATTTTTGCATTTACGATTTTATTATATGTATAGAAAGAATAAAGAATAGATATGCATAGACTATTGTGTTCAAGTTATAAAAAAGAAGAACTTGTCATTTTCGTTGTATCTACTTATTTTTAAATTTCGAATGAATATTTTATTCAAATTGTATTTGCTGCCAGTTCTCAAGATATAATTATGCACTTTGGACTACGTGATTTTAAACGCGCAATAATGTTTTTATTATTGTTTAATTTTTTTTATTTTTGTTATTTTTTTTTACGTATTATGTTAACCCGACATATAAACTGCCACTATACAAAGTTTCGTCTAATTCCGTTCGGTGGTTTTTGCGTGATGCGCGTACAGACAAACAAACAAACAAACAAAAATTTTAAAAACTGTTCTAAAATGTTCAGTATCTCAGTTTAAGCCACCCTGGTTAGTTTTTTTCCGAATATATTCAATGTACAGACTTTCTTACCTTTACGATTTTATTATATGTATAGATTTAAAATGTAACCTTAAGTCATTGCATTAAGGGTTAAGTTACGAGTGGCTCGGGATCAATTCTGTTCGTCTCTCAGTGACAGTAAAGCCGAAAGCGAATCAAGGGAATCCGATATTCGTTTGGTCGTTTATGTGATTTCGTGGCTCAATGGTAAGAGTGTAGGATTTGTATTTTTTGACCATGGGCTCGAATCCCTCAATTTTTTTTTGTTTTTTTGTTGTTTTGTTTTCTTGCAATGTTACGGTGTTTAAATTTTTTTAGGGTGTTTAGTTTTTTTATAACCACCTAAGAATTATTTTCGGAAATACAAAAAGTTTTCACTTCTGCCGGCACTCCCGGAGTGTAACTGGGGCTTTTTTTATATATATATATTTTTTTTTTTATGGAAACTTGACACGGTTGGCTACATCACCTACAACATCCGTGATGTCAGCCCATAACACCGGGTGAACTAGGTGCCATGTCAGTGCTTCCCTTCATTTCGCGCCGGCTACACTGAACTGGACGGAAAACACGAACTATTTACATAGCCGTTTCGACCGACGTTTCGCTCAGTGCGGTGGTACCAACCCGGCCGGGATAAACCCTACCACCTAGTAAGGTAAGAAGGGAAGGGACCTACAGTTTAACGTGGAATCCGAACCACGGTCAGCCTCCAACAGTCGGGCGGTCATCCATCCAATAACTGACCGCACCATTAAGCTGCCGAGGCTGACGATCCCTTAGTCGACTTTTACGACATGCGACGGGGAGAGATGCAGTGGGGCTATTCTTTTTAAGTACCGACCCCACACGGTACATATAATATTAATTGAATATTAATTGTACATATAAAACTTAAATCTAAAATATTTAATACAAAATAACAAAATGGAGTTTCCACCACCGGCGGCGGGGCGGACCCAGGCTACCGATGGTCGGACCCGAGAGAGAGAAACCTCCGGACAATTCGAGCGGTGTCGAGCAAGACCGCCTTCTGCATCTGACCCTTGATCCAAGCAAGTTGCTCTAGTGAGAGCCTCTTGAGATGATGGTCGAGGCTCTTCGCTATCAGCCCATGTATTTATTTTTAGGGTTGCGTATCCGGTGTCTGTCTGTCCGTCTGTCCGTCTGGCTGTCCGAGGGCTGTATCTCTTGAACCGTAATAGGTAGCCCGTTGAAATGTTAACAGAATATGTGTTATTATGGCCGACATAACAAATAATAAAAATAAGAAAAATTAAAAAAATCACGGGGTTTCCCTCCCATAGAAGAAACTAAAAAGTGTATGCGCGCGCGCCATCTACCGAAAAGAGTATGAAGCATTTTAACTAATCATGAATTTTAATATGAAGCATTTCATAAACACGCCATAGACGGCGTGAGTGGCGCTGACCATGATATGGCGATACGGAACCCTCGGTGCGCGAGTTCGACTCGCACTTGCCGCCGGCGCGTCGTCGGCGGATTGCCTCTTTACGCACCGTTTGAATTTACCGTTTAAATGTATGGGAATCAATGGCACGTTATGTGTAATACCTAGGCACAATAGTGACCTCATGTGTGCTCCACAGACAACCGCAACATGCAGCTATATTACCAGCAGCAGCAGCAGCTCTCCTCCGGGGCGAGCACCCCTCAGCCGGCCAGCAAGCTCCGCCCGGACCACCCCGCACCGGCCGGCAGGCTCAGCTACCCGCAGACGCTGCCATTGCAGGTGAAATCAATTGAACTCAGAAAAAACGTCACCGTCATGCGTCATCGTCACTGAAATCGTCACCGCGTGTTCGGTTTTTTTCAAATGACTTATCAGGCAACCCTGTGTGTTGACCAGAACATTGTAGCACTCTAGTGGATGAACGAAGTGTTGATTCTGGAGCTCAAGTCAACAAAGTTAGCCTTTGTAAGTTTTCACAAGTCTTGAACAATATTCATGATCCCCATACATTTTTGTGGTGGTAAATTCGAAAAAATGTATGGGAATCAATCATGAATTAAGTTTTTTTTTAATATAAAAAGGCCTATACTTATCCTAATGCCCTGCAAAATGAGCCTTTTAAAATTTTACTAGTAAAAATTTTTCTGAATAAAAAATGCCAATTAATAAAAATGCTAATTTATTTATGTATTTAATGTAATTTATAAATAGTAATTTATATGTTTAATTAACTAGTACGTACTTATAATAATGTAGTGTATATTATGGTTTATCATAGTTATTTTTCCTTTCCTTATATTATATTATTTTACTTTCCCGCACTCAAGTCAAGTCTTTTGCTACTACCTACTTATATCTCGCAACATACGACTCTCAAACATCCAAAGGTTGACTGGGAGAAATCCCTGTTAAGGGATAAGTCCGCCTTTGTCCCTCATGTACATTACTTATTGTCTGTTCATGTAAAATGTTTTTTTTTTTTAGCAATAAATTATTTTTTAGCAATACGTGATCACGTGGGCAGGTGCAGGTTGAGCAGCGTCACGGCGGCGGTGGGGGAGGGGGTGGAGGGGGAGGGGTTGGTGGCCAGGCGCATGCGCTGTGTCCGGTGGCAGCCGCGCGCTACCGCACCGTCTCCTCCTCGCAAGCACAGTCCGGCTCGGGACAGCAGATGATATGCTACTCTGAAAGGGTACTCATCAGTCTTTATGTTGAACCGTTTTTAACGTTCCGTATCCGGTACACAGAACCCTATGACTAAGCCTACGCCGTCTGTCGTCTGTCTGTCTGTCCGTCCGTCTGTCCGTCTGTCCGAGGGCGGTATCTCTTGAACCGTAATAGGTAGCCGGTTGAAATGTTCACAGAATGTATGTTATTATGGCCAATATAACAACAAATAATAAAAATAAGTAAAAGTTAAAAATTCAAGGTGGTTCCCATAGAAGAAACTAAAAAGTGTATGCGCCCGCGCCATCTACCGAAAAGATTATGAGGCATTTAAACTAATCATGAATTTTAATATGAAGCATTTCATAAACACGCCATAGATGGCGTGAGTGGCGCTGACCATGATATGGCGATACGGAACCCTCGGTGCGCGAGTTCGACTCGCACTTGGCCGGGTTTTTTTACGATAGAGCAAGAACGAAAAAAAAAATGGTTTTGTGTTATAACTACAAATTGCCGATTTTCCTGTAAGATCTTTTTTTTTTTATTTAGTTTATTTTTAGGGCTTTTAACAATAATTTGTTAATATCAGCCCCATAGTACTCATCTTCTCCATCCCTTAGGGCCCAGAGTCCCTAAGAGATAGAGTAAGATCATGCTTCTAGATAAATTTCATGATTCTAGGTCAACGGAAATTACCCTATAGGTTTTGATGAATGAGTTTGCGAGTACAACTTTGAAGGGTCTTGACAGAGGGACGGACGGACGAACGGACAACAGAGTTATTCTATAAGGGTAGTTTTTTTCTTTTGACCCTAATAATACGGAATAATACCACTGCATCTCTTCCGGCGTTGATGTGTATAATAAAGAGCGCGACATATGGAGACGAGCCACCCATAAGGTGTCTAACAACGCCCATGAACATTCGGTCCTACGCGTTGGTTGCGAATGCCATGCGGGTCTGACAGGTGCTTATTTACGAATATCTTGAAGGACCCGTGACCGGAGAGCGTTCCAGAGGTTCCAGGTATGTCTTCATGATGGGCATTTTCCGCATGTAGGTCGCTCTTCTTGGACCCGTTGTGCGTATGGCTCCAGGTATGTCAGTACTATTGTATGGTACAGGTGCAAGCGCCGCTGTACCAGCCGGCGCCGGGGTCGCCGAGTCACGTGGCGCGCGGGGCACCCGAGGGCGCGCCAGCCGCGGCCGCAGCGCCCACCAGCGCCGCCGGCGGCGCCACCTCGCCCCTCGCTCCGCCCGCTCACAACTCCGTCTACTACGCGATGAACGTCTGACGCGGGGATTAGGTCAAGATCGTGGTGGACCCCAAGGGAGACGTCCGCGTCAGCGTCCACACACCGAAGCCGCCGTGATTCAATCGCAGGCGCAGCCCCGTCCGCTCACACGATTGGCTGCTTGCATCCTAGACGACAACGGAACGATGGTGACCACGGCACGGTAATGCACCAGTGGAGACAAAAAATTTTATGAGACTCCTAAATAAATAAAGCGATGTTTCTACGGCCGTGTAACGTACATCAATGAGTATCCTTGTAACTCGAGAACCACATTATCGTTTTACATACGGTTTACATCGCTGTTACATTCTGTCGCTTCTCAAGATGGTTTTCGGCTATAAATCATGACGCTACGTCATCGGAGGCCTGAGCTTTGAGCAAACAGTCACGCGAAGCGAAGCCGCGGGCATGCAAGCTAGTAATTAATAATAAACTAATTGCTGGCGATGGTAACGATATACCGTCACGGCAATTCATACAATTTTTATCTCCACTGCAGCGATGCCGCGCCGTGGTCGCGCCGTGGTCTTTTGGCGTGATTTTTCGTCTAGTTAACAAGCAGCTAATGTGTCGAATCACCGGACTCTCGGCTAAACTGTATGTAAAGGTTGTTCTCCACAGAGAGAAATGGAGAGAGAGAGAGCTCATTTCGAATGGATACCGACTAAACTGTGCTCAAACTACGAGTCAGCTTCGCTGCGTAAGCGCGGCTGTATTTTCGAAAGGGTTGTAAGTTTTGAGTAGTAGAGTTTTGCTCAAATTATTATGCCAAAGTAAGGTCTGACCTTCCTAATATTGCTGTTTGGAGCGGCAGTTTAATGTCCACCACGCAGAACGATATATGGTGTTCCGATCGAGGGGGATTATTTTTTATATCTCCCGCTGTAGTAAATACTGTGTATGCCGGCCCCAATTTTTGGGAACGGTTCGCTTAACAATAATAAATGTATATATATAGACGTAGTGTCAGAGACGCTTGGTTGTAGCGCGAGTAGGTAGGTAGGTAGACCGGTTTCAATGAACCGTAAGTAGCTATTGATGTTCATGTATTGATTTATTTTTTTGTTGAAAACATAATATTCGAAATTAATAAATAAACATTTGATGTTTCTTTAGTGATTTATAAAATGTATGTTCCAGTCATAGGTAAGCTGTACCGTACCGGTATGTTTGCCAAAGTTAGTTACTTATCATAATATTATGTTTTAATGTTTCGTTACGAACTGTTTTTTATACGCCATGTAGAGATAACGGAAAAAGTTATTTATTTATTTTAATGTATTAAATTAAGAAGTTACCTACCGACATGTACTTTAAGTTCCTTCCTTACATTAAAAGTATATTGCACAAAAATGTAATGGATCTCGAGAGTTGAGGCATTATTATAACATACAGGTCCGGACAGAAAATAATGCGTCTCGAGCTTTAGAAAGGGACAATGCGGTCGTAGAGCGTCGTCCATGTCGCACAGTGTGGGGCCGGTACTTTAAAAGAATAGCCCCACTGCATTTCTCCCCGTGTATGTCGTAAAAGGCGACTAAGGGATATGACTCCCTTCTTATATTACTAGGTGGTAGGGTTTAACCCGCCCGGGTTGGTAGCACCGCACTGAATGAAAGGTCGGTCGAAACGGCTATGTGAATAGTTTGTGTTTTCCGTTCAGTTCAGTGTAGCCGGCACGACCGAGGGGAAGCACTGACGTGGCACCAAGTTCACCCGGTGTTATGGGCTGACATCACGGATTTTGTAGGTGATGTAGCCAACCGTGTCAGTTTCCATAAAAAAAAAACAGAGACGTGCAAATTCGTGCGACAGGGAAGACGCTATACAACCGGATGGTCTCTTTCTAAAGCTCGACACGCGATGTTTGTTGCCGGGAATTGTACAGTGCCCGGCAGTAAGTAAGCTTTAGAACATTGAGCTTTAGAAAGAGACAATCTGGTTGTAGAGCGTCCTCTCTAGCGTCTTTCTAAAGCTCAATGCTCATTAATTACTGCCGGGCACTGTGCCTGCTTAGAGCAGATCAAAGTAAAAATTAGACCAGCCAAAATAAGACCAAAAATTTATTTCTGCCTTCGAGAATTTAGACTTAAGTGAAGAAGGGCTTACGATTTAATATCTAAGACAAAAATGTTGTGAAGGAATTTGTTAAAAAAGTAACAATTACTAAATGTATTAAAAGATAATGTATTTTTCAAAAGAATAGATTTTAATATGTTAGACTGGAATGTAGTAGATTATAATGACATTCCAAAGACTTTACGAGGCCATAGTGTTAGTTTTAATTATATATATTGTACGTTTTAAAATATTTTGCAGTTTTAAACTTTTAGATTACAAACGTATAACGGTGACAATTCTATTAATGTTAACATTTATGTTTCTCCTAAATGTTTATATTAGATTTTCGGTCTAAAACTATATTGATGTGTATATAACTATACAGATAATTGTATTCATTACTTTATTTTATACAAGCCGAATCTGGTCGCTTGCATTATAATAATATACACGTGTATATACTTAGTATACATGTTCAGGTGTACATTCATGAATGTGAATATAGGTGCTGTTGAAGGAAAAAGTGTTACAACGAAAACCTCCCAACACTCACAACGTTCACACCGTCGTCCGATCGCACCGAGGGTTCCATATCGCCATGTCATGGTCAGCGCCACTTACGCCATCTATTATTAGTTAAAATGCTTCATACTTTTTTCGGTAGATGGCGCGCATACACTTTTTAGTTGCTTGTATGGGGACCCCCGTGAATTTTTTATTATTTGTTGTTAAATCGGCCATAATACCTAACACATATTCTGTGAAAATGTCAACGGGCAAGAGATACAGCTCTCAGACAGACGGACAGACAGACAGACAGACGTATAATGTTAGAATAAAAAGAAGAAGAAGAAGTATATCGTTAAATAGAATGCAGCTCGGCCTTCGGCCTCGCTCTCAGTTACTTACTATACCCCACAAAGTATATATAATTTACCTGAGCGTTGCTCGGCCTTCTTCCTCGCTCTTAGTAAGTCACTAACTAACTAAAAGTCAAAACTAACATGTTTTTTGAAAAATTATTCCTTTTACATGAACGCAGTTCGACCTTGGGCCTCGCCCTCAGTGATCTATAAGGTACTTTCTTCGAAAAGGTACCTACCTAACTAAAACTCATCATCAGTGACTTACCGTTTTCAATAAAGTATATATTTAGTTAAGGTTGCGTATGACGCTAGACATAGGCCGCGATATAGCGATAGGGAATCTGTGAGAGAGGCCAAAGGGATACTCGTATTTTAGTTTGAAGGAAAGGTTGTTTTTTCTATCTGTGTTTTTAAAAAATATGTCCAATCCTTCCTTACCTATAATAAAATCCAACGTCTGCTTTCTGTCTGAGTGTCTGTCTGTCCGCTTATAACACGAGAACCACTGAACCGATTTTAATAAAACAAAATTCTACGGATAGCTTGATTCTTCACATCAACTATAGGCTACTTACTATCACGCTAAATGGCTTATGAGGTTAGCAGTGAAGTGAAATATGAGAGCGGGCGGAGCCGCGGGCACAGCTTGTTGTAACAATAATTGTGGAATAAGTTCATAAGCACGATGCCAATGCAATATGTATTTCTTTGTTTTGTAATGCAGACTAATTAGTAGAAATAACGAAAAATCGGAACCAAATAGATCGATTTTCGTGATTTTTTTTCTATCGAACAAAGTTAATTCTATTCCAAGAAAAAGCATGAATGTGGTGCGGATATGTCTTAAATTTCACATCCATGCGTCACACGCAGCCTTAAACGGAACGCAACTCAGCCATCGGCCTAGTCTTCAGTGAGCTGCTGTCTTCGAGAAAGCAGGTACATAAAAACTACAACTTTTATCTGAGCTGTATTGAAAGACATATTATTTCATATAATCTGAGGCAAAAATCTGCTATTTCCTCCAGTACATATGAAATGCGAGTGCACTACTAATTTTTGAGTAGTGACTCATTTTTTGAGGAGTGGAAACTTCTGTTTACGGTTTGTAAAAATACAGACAGAATTAAAAACTAGTTTAATTCAAATATAGAAAATGATTTAATATACCAAATATTCTTAAAAACATTAATATACAATGTTATGTTGTTGCTGGATTAATGGTATCAGCTGCATGCCTATTATGACTGCCCAGTAGGGCAACTGAAACTACAAACAATTATTTGTATGCACCCAAATAATGATATTATTACCAGGTGTTGAGAACCTTCAATTATATTTATGTATTCGAAATGTTTGTTTCATATTATATTTGAATGTTATCGTATGCAATCAAATTTGCATTTAAAAAAAATTCAATTTGTGGGTTTTAACCACTGGTGATATAAATAAATGGAACGAAGTTTAAACTAAATAATTTTATAGAGTTGGAAAGATATGTTCGCAAATTATTATAATTAATATCGTGGATTAATACATTTTATGTACATACTTATAGTATGTGATTGATAATATATATATTCTATATATTGCTATATTCTATTTATATTTAAATATAAATTATACCTAACGGGAAGCCTCTACCACTCTACCGGGTCATCTGTACCGTAGGATTGATGCAGACATATGAAAAGTCAAAGATAAGTATAGGGAATGTTCTAGGTTTTCAATCTACAGGATTATCTTTAGTGAAGCTCGACGTTGAAACAGCAAGTTTTTAACTTCGCTCGATAGAAAAAAAAATACAAACATTCCTCTATTTTTTCCGTAATTTCATTTGTAAAAATATACAGAATTAATGTATATTTTTTATAATTTTTCTCCAAATGCAATTTTATGTTCTTTAGTAAAGCACTATTTGAAAAATTCACAAATATCAAATGTTTCATAATTATTAAAATAAAAACGATTTGCGCGCTATTCGCATTCGCTTTGTTTCTTCGTAAAGCGCCCAAAGAGGAAACTGCCTAAAGAGGAAACGCCCCTGTCCCCGCTCCCCATTCCGCTGAGCGCATGACGTCACTATGAATGGAAGAGGCTTAAGGTGCATACAAGGTGAAATTCGGCTCTTTCGGACAAACGATCCATCAATATTCAAACTCACCGGACAAAATAGAAACGGAATTTTCCTTTACGCTACAAAACGTGCGATCCATCCTACTCGAAAGAACGGCGTATCGCTGTCTTGTTTGCCCCCTTCGAATTTTCACCGTACTTGCTTGCCTTGTATGGAGTTTTGATAACCCGCTTATGTGTCGATGCCTCGGAGGATTTCCGCCGAGGTCCTTGCAAATAGATTCTGGCAAACCGAAATCTACGTACCTACAATAAGTTAAATTTTTATAAGCAATTAGGATCCTGTGTGGGTTTCTGAGTCGTATGCTATGTCACGCACATGCGCCGACCAGCCAATATCGCCTCCGAGAAGGTGCCATACCGCCTTTGGAGTGCTGGCTATACTGAACTAGAGGCGAATACAGCCTATACGCTCGGTTATCTTTCCAGTGCGGTGGTACCAACTCAGTCTGATGCATTTTGAGCTTATCACCTTTATTCAGATTTCTAATTGCGTGGAATTGTGACAATTCGTGGTTCCCAGATGAAAAAATAATCCCCCAAAATATAAAAGAGGAAGGGGATACTAATATTAGGGAACTTAAATATTTTTTTTATTAATTTATTTTCCCATATGTCATCAAATACCTAGTCGGTCGAGATGGTATTCGCAGCCCCCGTAAATATAAGAATGCCCGTGGGCGCCGGCGGACTACACCTCTGCGTTAGTCTGGCGCGCGCCATATTATGTTGTGTTGCCCATAAAAAAACAGCAGTGACAGCTAGAGTCTGGTTAAAAATGCGAAAATTTTGGAAAAATGCGAAAATTCTGGTCACCGTGCGAAAAACATGAAAACCCATTTTTTATTAATCCGAACCTGACACTGATCGTAACTGGAAAAACATAATCGGTCCATCCGTTTGGGAGCTACGACGCCACAGCAGACACCCGTACACACATACACACACCCTCACACACGTTAAACTTATAACACCTCTCTTTTTGCGTCGGGGGTTAAAAAGTGGCGCGAAAAGGCTCCTGTCAGGCCGATATGGCATTCGCAATGCGTGTGCCTCACAGAATGACCTTGGGCGTCGTTAGACACCTACTTATAGGTCTAACGAAGACACATGTTGTGCTTTGCATAAAAAAAAACCCTAGCCCGTATACCTTGCCAAACTCTATATAGTAATTATATAGATAGAGTATCGTTCCTTTTAAAAGTTCCGCACAAACCCAATTTGCGTTACATCTAATTTATATATAATATAATGTATGTCATGGCCAACAGTTTATTTAATTTTTCGTGTCATTTACGATTAGGAAAAACATGAAAAAACATCGCGAATGCATGCGGCCTAAAATATTTTTTTTTTTTTTATGTAATCCGGTATGGGTGGCTGAGTCGGAGGGGCCAAAGCACATGCTCTAACCAGCCAATATCACCTCCTAAAATGCAATAATAGCGTTGTAAATGAGTGCTCAAATAAGGGGTGTAGCCGGAAAGCTCGAAAGCAGAAAGTTTGACTTCGGAACTTTGTTCTGACTAGTTAGGAGGTAAACATACTAAAAGTACCCACCACAATCGTTGTCGAGATTCCGAAAAAAGGCCGACGTTATTTGCAAATAAGAGCAATGTATGACAAAAAACGTGAGGTGAAAAAATCATTTTTGAAAATCGGCCTTTTTCGGACCTTATATCTCGACAACGATTGAGGCCCACTTGCACCAACACGAGTTTAAAGTTAAGTAGCGAGTTATGGATTTAAACGCGGTTCCCACAGTCAACGGGTGCTAGCTTAAACTGGTTTAGCGAGTTAAACTGGTTTATATATTAAATTTGTGTTGGTGCAAGTGGGCCTGAGAATTGAATTAGTCTTTAGTCCCGCACCGTCACTCATATTAATTAATGATATCGGCTTACCGGTGCGATTATGGCGAGCGCATCGCTGCAGCTCGACGTTTCGAGTCCTCTATGGGACCCGTTTTCAAGAGGACGTGCTAGCTTCTCGGGCAGCCAGCACGTCACTGACAGGAGCCCGCCTGCTTCTCAAATTGTAGTGGTGGGTAGGTATAATTTTCGTGGGAACTTTTATTATGTTTACCTCCTAACCAGTCACTAGTCAGAACAAGGTTCCGAAGTCTTCCGAAACTTTCTGCTTTCGAGCTTTCCGGCTACAATCATTCGTTTCCTGGCCTACACATATAACGCACACACAGACAGCGCGCGCCGTACGCATACTGAGTTTAAACATGCATTTATAAATAGGTAATCGAAAATAATGGTCTCGGCCCTATTATGGTAAGCGTCGACATGTTCGCACCGCACGCATCCGACGGATCGGATTGTGCCGTCTCGCTTCGTCAATGCCGACGACTCGCGGATGACGACGCGAAAATCCAAATACAAATGTCGGAAATCCGATTTCTCCGGTTGCAAAAGAAGCCGTACTTTTGAAAACTCGTTTAATCCGATCCGTCAGATGCGTGCTGTGCGGACATGTGGGCGATTTTGCCGATAATTTTACAATTTGTGGCTAAAAGAATAGATGAGCGATTATTTATCCTGTAAGATTTTAACGATAATTTAAAAATGTTCTCCGCTTTCGGGGTTGCCGGTGATAATGTGGGGATATACGTACATGTACGAAACCCACATTTAGAAATTGTAATAAATACAGTGAATAATTGATATTGAAAATATTAATATCTAAATAAATATCATAACTCGTAAGACAGTTTATTCCTATTGTTATTCAAATCGCCTAGTCAAATAAGTAAGGAGTTTTTTAATTTTATATTATTTTAGGTGTTTCTGACCAAATGTAAAAAAAAAAGATGGATTATTTTTTTTATTTTTAGCGATTTGTGACAACTGGGCTATAACTATGTATCGCAAGCAGTTGTAGGAATGAGAAGTTAACTTTCTCCATAGAAAATCGTCTTTCGGCATTTATGTTTTATACCTCACTAAATATTATCCGATTTTTAAATGTTTTTTATGACATGAAGTTCATTAATATTAATTGAGTCATTACTTTAGATATTCAAAAAATAACGTAGATTGGACTGTCCTTAAGAAAAGAAAAAAAAATGGTTAAAATCGGATAAGTTTTAGGGGATTAGAAAACATAAATGCCGAAAGACGATTTTGTATGGAGAAAGTTAACTTCCATCTCGTCTTAAATCCTGCTATTCGAATATTATTTTGTTGTCTAATTTTGACGCTTAAGTTTTTCAGATTTTAAAGCCTATTTTAATTTGAATTATCTTTTCTCAGCAGTGTTCCCTGTCTGTCGGTCCTGTAAGAAGTGGGTTAATATAAATTGGAACAATTAAGGATGAGTTTCCTTTCTTGGACATACTGGTAGGTTTATACTATTAACACAATGTGAATAATATGTTATAAAATAATATAATTTATTATTCTAAATTTATAACATGTTTTCAAAGTAATAGTGAACAAACGAAAAACAACGACAATTAAACCCTATCTAAAGGTTGACTGTAAGAAATCTCTGTAAGGGATAAGTCCGCCTTAGCACCTTATGTAAATTTTCTAATTTGCTTGTTACTGTTGAATGTTTCTAGGAGCAATAAAGTATTTTCTATATATTTATCTAAACCCAGTGTGGGGCCGGTACTTAAAAAGAATATCCCCACTGCATCTCTCCCCATGCATGTCGTAAAGGCGACTAAGGGATAAGGACAAGATACCGTGCTAAAGGGCGACAGGCTCGCGACCTCTCACCTTGGCACGGTACTTCCACCGAGTCATGCAGCAGGTGGGTCTTCGCGCCTTACTTGCTGCTTGATCGATTGAATCTTGTTCGAATACTTTGCGAAACGTGGTGGTTGGTGTTGTGCTGTAATTTACCTGAGTTCTTGCAGCACAACACCGATTACTCTGCTTACCCCGATTGTCGGGATTTAGCGTGTGTGATATGTATGTGTCATTTAAATGGGTCATTTAATCAACCAAACGGAAGATAACATGTTTCTGTAAATACTACATACATAGCGTGACGTCTTTTTCCCAGTGAGGTAGGCAGAGACAACGGATCTCCACGTGCCACGATCCAAACACACCTCTGCCGCCTCTTTCACTCTCATAATGTTCTTCGAATACATGCTCGTCGGTTACGGGTACTACGGCACCTGACCCTTTTTGAGCATATGCTCAATCTGGTCTAGGTACGTGCGATCTGGTCACAGGTCGAAGCTGTGACCTGTGCCCACGAAAAGTGCGTGGGCACAGGTCACACAGAATTTGATCGATCACGTGTTCTGCTCCTTATGAACACGTGTTTTTTTATGAAAATTTCTTGCTACAGTTTTCTTTTTTCCTTTAATTTCCGCTACCGAAATTTTACCAGGAACTTGAAGGTTGTTGGCAGTACCTAGTAAAGTACAGTCGTGTTGAGAATGAAGAAAAATCTATATGTATTAAATATTCCCATTAATCTTTTTCGATTTTATAACAATCATTTGAGTAATAATATAAAAATAAAAATTAAACTGTGAGAAAGAACTATCCTTACCGAACAATATTTCATAACAAATTGTCGCAATTTTTTATACTTCGGTTATTTACATTATTAATGGAGTTGGTTACCTACTGCCCAACTCATTTATAGAAAGGAAGAATTAATGAAATTAAATTAAAATATAGGTAATTTATTGCACAATGTAAAGCCTAAAGGCATTCTCTAGTCTCTACCAATCATTTCTGGAATTTTGGGTAAGGTAGATGGTTAATACGAAATTTAATAAAAAAAATATGTATTAAATAAAAGTATATAATATGTAGTTAATGTTGTTTTATAAGCAAAATAAAACAGTTAAATAATATAAGATACTTTAGCTAGACGATCGATGAATTTTGTTTGGTTGAACGTCTGTAATAAAAAATCATGAATAAAATTTTCACCATGATACATTTATTTTGCCTTTATTGTATGAATGTATGGTTCGCGCCTCGACCGACCCCCATACTTACGTAATCGAACGTTTAGTTCAAACTATTTGACATAATTATGGTTAACATTTCACTTTTTATCAACTTTCTCTAATCAAGATCGATGTCTTCGTATGAACATGCCCGAAATGAATTTAACAGGCGCGAAATGAAGGGAAGCACTGACATGGCACCTAGTTCACCCGGTGTTATGGGCGGACATCACGGATGTTGTAGGTGATGTAGCCAACCGTGTCAGTTTCAATAAAAAAAAAAATTGAATTTTGGTGAAATTTGAATATGAAATGAAGAAAGTAACTCTAAGAGCGGCGAGTGGCCGAGTGGTTTGGGCATCGGCTTCTCATGCGGGAGGTCCGAGGTTCGAATCCGGTCGGCGTGTACCAATGAGTTTTTTCTGACGAAAAAATTTACGTGCATCCCTACACCCGCTGCTTCACCGTTCGGAACCGGTGTAAAACTGTAGGTCCCTTCCCTTGCCCCTTACTAGGTAGTAGGTTCAAATTGTAGCCGACTGGGTTGGTACCACCGTACTGGATGTAAGATGGCCGCAAGCAACCTCGGTTGTGTTCTCCTCTAGTCCATTATAGCCAGCAATCCAGGGAAGTCTCCGGTATGGCACCTACCTTCTCGGAGGTGATATTGGCTGGTTAGAGCATGTGCTGTGGCCCCTCCGACTCAGCCAACCATACCGGATTACATAAAAAAAAAAAAAAAAAAAAAAAAGTACTAAGGCCAAAGGCCGAGCTGCGTTCAAATAATTCATATAGTTTATCGAATAAAGTCACTAAGGGCGAGGTATAAAAAACCCTACCAGGGTTTAACCCGCCCGGGTTGGTACCGCCGCACTGAACGAAACGTCGGCCGAAACGGCTATGTAAATAGTTCGTGTTTTCCGTCCAGTTCAGTGTAGCCGACATGAAATGAAGGGAAGCACTGACATAGCACCTAGTTCACCCGCTGTTATGGGCTGACATCACGGATGTTGTAGGTGATTTAGCCTACCGTGTCAGTTTCCATTCCAAAAAAAGTATAAGTACCAAATTATTTGTAAGTGATCGTTCGATTTCGTTAGTAATGGACATGTTCGTTCAACTAGATAAATAGGTACCTACTCCATTTTTTTTTCAAACACGCTAACCTCTATTATATCTTACCTAAAAACTAACCTCCGTAAAATATAGCTTGATACGCGTGACAGATGTCATCGAGAACACCTCGCATGAAGTTCTGTATTTTTTTACAGTAAAATGCACGCAATACAACGTCATACTTCGTTGAAATGTCACTCTGACAGCTGTCACGCATACAGAGAAATGTCACTCTGACATCTGTCACGCGTATCAAGCTATATTTTACGAACTTGACAATTTTACCAGTGAGGCCACCACACCATATATATTCTATGTTTTTATAACTATGTTAACTTCTATTGGTAATATTAAATAGGTTATGCCTAAGTGATAATGTAAAAATATCGAATATTTAATGAGTGTTAGGGAAGTAAATTCGATAAATGTTTTATGTAACAAAACTATGTACAAACGTAGAAAATTACCTAATAAATAAAATTATTACATAACACAGTTTGTTTCATTTCATTAATTTCAAACAATAATAATACAATTTCGAAAAAAAAAAAATTGAAAAGTCTCAAAGTTCTCAAAACCTCCTATATGCACGTAAGAATATAAATAATACTCCATCAAATGGCGACTTTCCTGCCCATAATACCAGAAATAGAAAACAAATAAGGCTCGTCTACTCGCGATTGGCCAGAGTTCATAAAAGTTTCCTGTGCCAAGCTTCCACTTGCATTTCTAATGTACATATTTAAGAATCAAAGAATTATTGATGAAAAACTCTCATTACTCGATAGATGAATTCCTTAATGAGACATATAAATAATTTTGTATTAATATTAATATTTCAATTTACTCACTCAAAAAAAAAAGTGATTCGTTGCTACTTTAAGTATTTACTTGATTTTATGTTATGTTATTTTTGGTTATTGAATCTGTAACTTTTTTAAGAATTTTATGGTTTGTCTTATTGTTGTATTTTGTCTTATTTATACCATATTTTGTTTGTTTGTATGACTTATCTGAGAGGCACCTTGTGTCCAAAGACGAATAAATAAATCTAAATATAAATCATGGAAAACCTAGATTACGGTAACCTCTCCACGCGAGTTCAACTCGCTTGATCGCTTTTTTTTCTCTCTGGTATTGTTGGTCTGCAGTGGGATATTTTAATATCATTACAATGATAATAAAATGAATGAACTAAAAAAAAAATTTCTTGGGCTGAATTTCGTAGATGTATTTATGTTATGGACCAAGTGATTAATAGGGCATTATACATAATGCCCGGGCAATTTGAAAAATGCCCAATATGAGAGGGCAATATGATGATTACTGTTGAAATAATTAAATTGCCCGGGCTTTATGAATAATGTCTATCTCGTATTGGGCAGGATAATAAAAATACGTGTTTTATTTAATATTCTTTTAACCGACAATGAAACCTACGAATAGCCCTCATGTCAAAACCTGCACCGCCTCAACATAGCGACGCATCTTCTATAAATTAACCCTGGTTATTTTTTTTTTAACCTCCAAAACATTCACCCATACCACTTTCCTGTCAACCTCATACCTACGAACTAGGTCCAATAAACATAGACATGGTCTATCCCCGCGCCCGCGCCTTGCCGAATGTAGGTACGTAAATTATCAAATTGCCCGTAGCGTAGCAGTATTCGTAATGACCAGACACTATGATAAATAATGAATTTTAGGTAATAATCAATCACTTGACCCGATTTGACTTGTCATTATTCATAATGCCCGGGCATTATGTATAATGCCCTTATTAATCACTTGGTCCATAACATATACACACTATACTTCCCTGACCGAAAGCAAGGCTTCCGCGATGTATTCCGAAATTCACTGTACCAAAGTTACTTGGCTGTGACGGTTCTAGAAACGGCAGTATGGGGCGAGGCACCGGTCGCGTAGTCGTCGCTTCGCCGGAGGACACTCGCAACGTGACAACGTGATCAGCCTCTTCGGCAAAATGGAAAACTTTGTCAGGAAACAAATTCAATGTACACATTTTTTGAAAACAAACCAATTAAGCTTGCTGCAGAAGTTTTTGATCAAAGTCATATATTTTTTTATGTATTCCGGCATGGTTGGCCGAGTCAGAGGGGCCAAAGCGCATGCTCCGATCAGCCAATATCACCTCCGAGAAGGTGGGTGCCATAATTGAGGTTCCCTTTGGATTGCTGGTTATACTGGACTAGAGGAGAACACAACCGAGGCTGATATGCGGTTATCTTACATCCAGTACGGTGGTACCAACCCAGTCGGCTGCAATTTGAAAGCGGCAAGGGAAGGGACCTACAGTTTTACACCGGCTCCGAACGGTGAAGCACAGCAGGTGTAGGTATGCACGTAAAATTGTTCCATCAGAAAAAAACTCATAGGTACACGCCGACACGATTCGAACCCCGGACCCCCGCAGGAGAAGCCGACGCCCAGACCACTCGGAGTGGACACGAGACAATAATTATGTAATTACTTGATTACAAACATAGCTAAGAACCATCCCGAACCCGAATAAATCAGCCCTCTAATAAAAAAGCCGCCAAGTGCAAGTTGGACGCGCGCACCGAGGGTTCCGTACCATCACACAATATATTTGTATTATGTTTTTTTTATTGAAACTGACACGGTTGGCTACATCACCTACAACATCCATGATGTCAGCTCATAACACCGGGTGAACTAGGTGCCATGTCAGTGCTTCCCTTCATTTCATGTCGGCTACACTAAACTGGACGGAAAACACGAACTATTTACATAGCCATTTCGACCGACGTTTCGTTCAGTGTGGCGGTAACAACCCGGCCGGGATAAACCTAGTAAAAAATAAGAAGGGAAGGGACCTACTGTTTAACGTGGAATCCGAACCACGGTCGGCCTGCAACGGTCAAGCGGTCACACATCCAAGTACTGACCGCGCTCAGAATTGCCTAAAAACAGTCGAACCACCGCACCACTGAGCTACCGAGGCTGACAAAAATGTATGTATACAAAAATTATGTGTTTTGGAAAATCACAAAACGCCTAAATAAAAATTACATACAGCAATGGTTTGACTGTTAGGCATTCTTGTAGTAGAAATATACAAAAATATTTTTTAATATGACATAACTCCAAATTTACTATTTTAGGATTCATGCTTTACTTGTGCTGTGAGACCTTGCTTCTTACCAAATTTCATGATTCTAGGTTGACGGGAAATACCCTATAGGTTTTGATTTGATTTGAGTGAGTTTGCGATTATCAAATCTGACATAGACGGCCGTATCTTTTCGCGTTGATTTAGAAACTTGCATTTTCTAATACTAATTAGTATTTCTTATTAATTTCAATTTGATATCTTGACCTCTTCCTGAGAAAAGGGGTCTTGACTTACAAAACATATTTTTTTAAATGTCATATAGCAACAAGTTTACAATTTTCGGATTTCTCCTTTACTTGTGCTGTGAGACCTTGCTTCTTACCAAATTTAATGATTCTAGGTTAACGGGAAGTACTCTATAGGTTTTGATTTGATTTGCCAGTAGCAAAATATGTAACTTAAATGGCCGTATCTATTGATTGCGTTGATTTAGAAGCTTGCATTTTCTATACCTCAAACGGTTCGCAGACTTTAGTATTTTATATTAATTTCAACTTGATACCTCTAACCGTTCCTGAGAAAAAAAACAGACAGACAGACGGACAACAAAGTGATCCTATAAATAAGGGTTCCGTGTTTTCCTCCTTTGAGGTACGGATCCTTAAAAAGACCTAAAACTGTATTATCTCCGTCAATGGGAAGTAAAACCCTAAAAAAACAAAAAAACAACTTTTGTTTCATACCTGGATGGACAAGTATGTATGTATGTGTAGGTACAGTAAAACCCGCTTAATACGATTCTCAAGGGGATGGGCGCAAAAATCGTTTAAGCGGGAGGAGTTAAAATACAAAGTACACACTTTAAAATCTGTTTATTGTATTTCTGACAGGAATCAATAGTCAATACGAACGATTTGTCTGGCATTAGTTTGAAGAATAATCCAAACTCGTCAGCATTGAATATGTCGAGAAGAGCGTAATCTTTAATCAGAGTTAGAAGAACCGTTTTTTTTCAGGTATCGGCGTCTTCTTCTTTGACCAATTCCAATTCGCCAGAAAATTGGCGGTACACGATACCGTTGCGAGATTTAAATCGGTCGAACATCCGCTCGAGCCTGAGAAGTCAGTGATTTGCAAGGTTTGTGCAAATTGTATGAGTTTTTTCTGTCAGTATAGGACCACTTTTAGGTGCACGGCGCGGGGTGCGGGCGGCGCACGCGGGAGCAAGCGGGGTGAGGGTCCGAGCTTGCTCAGAGGTCGCGCGCGGCGACCTACGTCGTCAAAAAAGATCGTTTTAAGCGGATTGGGGGTCGTATTAAGCGAAAAAAATTCTTCGTAAAATTAAGGTAGAGTATGGGACACAATGATCCTATTATGCGGGAAATCGTATTAACCGGGACTGTATATTTATTTCTACATTATATTCTATATATTTAGTAATTTATATGTATTAACACATGTATGGCTTGTATTTAGCTAGCATGTACTTATATGTATTGTTAATAAGTAGGTATGCTTATTATTATTATTTTATATTCAATTCTCACGCTCAACTTTTTTGCTACTACCAAAGATTTTGTATTACGTCGCTGCGCTCCTGCGACGTAATACAAACTCTTTGGCTACTACCTACTTACATTCCACTATATTATCGAATCTCAAACATCCAAAGGTTGACTGTGATAATCTCTGTAAGGGATAAGTCCGCCTTTGCACCTTATGTAAATGCCTTATGCCTGTGTTACTGTTTAATTTTTACTTACTGGAGCAATAAAGCATTTTCTATTTATCTATCTATAATAAGAGATAGGTACACTTTGAAATAGTTTTTTACTAACCTGTTTAGTAATGTCGTTTTTTACTAAAATTTGGTACGATGTACTAAATAAAGTTACTTAAACCGGTTTAGTTGCGGCAACTAACCACAATTTAGTAAAACCCTCTTTTGCAACCAACTGCCGAAGTAATAGCTAATATTTACAAAATTAACTGTTCACTGAATTGTTTGGCTACACGTGACCAAACGTGAGCTATTTTGCCGAAACTAGTTCAGCTAATACATTACAAATCTATTTAGCTGTTATGCAACAAACAGTTTTTCTTTAACAAACAGTTAAGTAGAAAGCAACCAAACTGATTTACCATACTCGGTTTAGTTGTGGTAACTGCTAGTTTTGTAGTCACCACAGAAACTAAACTGTTTTGTAACATATTACAAATTTAGTTACTAACTGACTTTTTTTTTTATTGATAGCGCGACAATGCCATATGTCGCGCTATCAATAAGAAAAAAGTCTTGTGTCATCGTTTCACCTACAAGTAGGTGTCTAACGATGCCCATGGACATTATGTGATGCACGGGGATTGCGAATGTCATGCCGGCCTGACAGGAGCCTTTTCACGCCCCTTTTGAAAAACCCCAGGCTGTACTTGGGAGGAAATAGATGGGCAGGGAGTGCGTTCCACATTTTAAACTAAACGTTTTTTCAGTGTATATACGCCGCCCGTTTGATACGCAGTTATTGTCACCCCCTCCCCCCGCAGATCGAAGGTCGCGGTGTCTGAAAATACACTGGCGACACGTCATCCAGTGGTGGCGATGTAACATCGATCGCGCCTACGAGTAGGTACTCACTCGCACATTTGAGGGCACGTTGCAAGGAACGAGGCGTGCCGGCCATCACGGGGCTCGTACCACGCGGCGGTGGGGGCGGCGAGGCTTAATAAGCCTTAGGAGCACATGACGGGCGAAAATGAACTTTCGTTTTGCTCAATCACAAATTATTACGGTTTTGGGCGAGTTTCTGCTAACATCATCGTTAGCTCACTCTGCCACTCAACACTCATTCATGATAGATAACCCAAAGGTTGACTGGAGGAGAACGCCTACGGCGTTAATTTGTACCTTTTGAAAAATTTTAAAAGGCAATAAACATGTTTTGATTTGATTGATTTGAGCTCAGTGGTGCGGTCGGTCGATTTTCGGTTGTGATGATAAGCACACCTGGGCGCGGTCAGTACTTGAATTGGTGACCGCTCGACCGTTAGAGGCTGAACGTGGTTTGGATTCCACGTAAAACTGTAGGTCCCTTCTTTTCTTACCTTACTAGGTGGTGGGGTTTAACACGCCCGGGTTGGTACCACCGCACTGCATGAAAGGTCGGTTGAAATGGCTATTGAAATAGTGCGTGTTGTCCGTCGTCCAGTTCAGTGTAGCCGGCACGACCGAAAGGAAGCGCTGACATTGTACCTAGTATTAGATGATGTAGCCGTGTGTGAAACCGTGTGTTACCACAAAAAACGTACATCAATAAATAGGGAGATATTGAAGAAATCCTTATGAAAACCCAAACCAATTCCGCAGCCAGCGACTCTGGCAGCAACACTGAAAAAACAGTGAAGTCAGTTAGTAACTAAATTTTGTGTAATATGTTACAAAACAGTTTAGTTGCTGTGGTGACTACAAACGTACCAAATTTGAGTAAAAAACTATTTACTAAACAGTTTAGTAAAAACAATTTCTTAGTGAACCCTTATAAAATCGGTTAGGTGTTTATCTGTCCGTCCGTCCGTATGTCTGTCAGTCTGTAGCTGCTAAACGGAATGAGCGATCATCTTGAAACCTGGAATGTTTATAGATATCTGAGAGGCAACAACTTAAGGGATGAGCAAAAGTCAGGTGTCCTCAACTATAATTAATAGGGACCGCAAACATTTTATTGAAAATAGAAAAAAAAAACAATTCCCATAAATTGAGTTGTATATCGTTGAAAATATCCTTTAATAGCCTAGATTAGAACAATTGTTTGATAATCATTTTATCAATTTAATAAAAAGTTATAGTTTGGCTATAACTAATTTGTTCTGTCCGAGGCGATAAATTCTAAAACAAAATGCTCAACAATAAACCAAAAAAATATCTATACATATAATAAAATCGTAAAGGTAAGAAAGTCTGTACATTGAATGTATTCGGAAAAAAACTAACCAGGGTGGCTTAAAATGAGATACTGAACATATTAGAACAGTTTTTAAAATTTTTGTTTGTTTGTTTGTTTGTCTGTACGCGCATCACGCAAAAACCACTGAACGGAATTAGACGAAACTTTGTATAGTGGCAGTTTATATGCCGGGTTAACATAATACGTAAAAAAAAATAACAAAAATAAAAAAAAAATTAACAATTATAAACATTATTGCGCGTTTAAAATCACGTAGTCCAAAGTACATAATTATATCTTGAGAACTGGCAGCAAATACAATTTGAATAAAATATTCATTCGAAATTTAAAAACAAGTAGATACAACGAAAATGACAGTTCTTCTTTTTTATAACTTGAATACAATAGTCTATACATATCTATTCTTTCTATACATATAATAAAATCGTAAATGCAAAAATGTCTATTTGTACGCTCATCTCGCAAAAACCACTGAACGGAATTTGACGAAACTTTTTATAGTGACAGTGTATATCAAATCACGTAATCCAAAGTAAAGGTAAAAAACAATTTTAAATGTCATGTTGACAACGGAGAACTGTCATCCCGACGTGAGCTGGCCGGTGACAAATTGTTTGATAAATAAAAAAATATAATTGAAAGTCGAAGTTATGTCGCTGTCATCGGTGCAATAAAATTTATATATCTGTTGCCCGCGGCTTCGATCGCGTGAAATTCGTATTTCAAAAAAAGAAAGTAAGTAACTAAAGGCGGGCCCGAAGGCGGATCTGCGCTCACGTAAACGATTTTCTTTCTCGATGAAAGTAACTAAGGGCGAGGCGGAAGGCGGAGCTGAGTTCAGAAAGAAGAAAACATTCTTGAAGAAAGTAAGTAACTAGGGGCGAGGCCGAAGGCCGAGCTCTGTTCTGGAAGACCATAAACCTTCTCGAAGAAAGTAAGTAACTATGGGCGAGGCCGCAGGCCGAGCTGCGTTCAGGAAGAAGCTAAACCATCTTGAAGAAAGTAAGTAACTAAGGCGAGGCCGAAGGCCGAGCTACGTTCGAATAATTGAAAAACCATCTCGAAGAAACAAGTAACTAGGGCGAAGCCGAGGGCCGAGCTGCGTCCAGCAAGAAGCTACGATCTTGAAGAAAGTAAGTAACTAAGGCGAGGCCGAAGGCCGAGCTACGTTCTGATAATTGAAAAACCATCTCGAAGAAAGCAAGTAACTAAGGGCGAGGCCGAAGGCCGAGCTGCGTTCAGGAAGAAGCTAAACGATCTTGAAGAAAGTAAGTTATTAAGGGCGAGGCCGAAGGCCTTGCTCTATTCGGGAAGACCATAAACCATCTCGAAGAAAGCAAGTAACTAAGGGCGAGGCCGTAGGCCGAGCTGCGTTCAGGAAGAAGGTAAACATTTTTGAAGAAAGTAAGTAACTAAGGCGAGGCCGAAGGCCGAGCTACGTTCTAACTAATGATAAACCATCTCGAAGAAAGCAAGTAACTAAGGGCGAGGCCGAAGGCCGAGCTGCGTTCAGGAAGAAGCTAAACCATTTCGAATAAAGTTAATTAATATTAAGATTGAGTTAATTTAATTTAAATTTTATTATAAAGTCCACGCTTCTGACGGCAAATATCCTAGAACCTCGCGATTATTCCCGGCTGGATGGCAAGAGGCCCGATGCTATCACCTTAGTGCCATGGACTAAGGGTAGTTCTTGGATGTGGGACGCCACTTGTGTTCTCACATTGGCTTCAAGTCACGTTAGGACATCTTCAAGAGCAGCTGGCGCGGCCGAGGCTGGGGCGGAGAGCCTCAAACGCAACAAATATAGAAATATAATTCAAGATTTCGAATTTGTTGTGTTTGCGGTTGAAACCCTCGGTCCGAGGAGCAGTGAAGCCAAAAGAGGCTTGCGCCTCTGCTGGTTGACGCAGCTGGTGTCCCGCCATCAAGAGCTTATGTACTGCATTCAAAGGGTAAGCCTTACCATCCAGCGGGGTAATGCCGTAAGTGCTCTAAGAACATTTGAAAATGCCCGTTTTGATAGTTATTTTAATGTTTGTTAGGTAGGTTTTAATTCTTTAGTTATTAATATTACTTTTTTATTTTTATGAAATAAATAGACTGAGTAAACGATATTATATTCTATCGAAGAAAGGAAGTCTTTAAGGGCGAGGCCAGAAGGCGGAAGAGGGTTTTTGGTTTACCTGAACGCAGGTCGGCCTTCGGCCTCGCACTTAGTTCCTTCCTTTCTTCCAGGAGATTTATCGTCTTCCTTAACGCAGCTCGGCCTTCGACCTCGCCCTTACTTACTTCCTTTATTTGAGAAAGGTTTATCGTTTACCTGAAAGCAGCTCGGCCTTCGGCCTCGCCCTTAGTTAGTTACTTTCTTTGAGAAGGTTTATCGATTACCTGAACGCAGCTCGGCCTTCGGCCTCGCCCTTAGTTAATTACATTCTTCTTTGGAATACGAATTTCACGCGAGCGAAGCCGCGGGCAACAGCTAGTATATTTATAAAATCAATGAGGTGGTTCATTTAGTGCTAACGGCATGAAAACATTTTTAAACCCCGACACAAAAAGAAGGGTGTTATAAGTTTAACGTGTGTGTGTATGTGTGTATGGGTGTGTCTCTCTGTGGCATCGTAGCTCCCAAACGGATGGACCGATTTGGATGCGGTTTCCAGCTATGTTTGTAATCAAGTAGGTAATGAAATAATTAATTATCTATAGTTTTTAACCGATTTGCATGCGATTTTTTTAAATTTTGAAATAAAAGTTAAATTACAAATTTAAAAAAAAATAGACTTTTAAAAAGTCAAAAATAATTTCCTTTTACTTACTTAAAGGAGTCGGGGTACCGATAAGTAAATAAAATATGGAAACTCAGAGCTGCGCGGAGCACTGTGTCATTTCCATAAAAAAAAAACGGAAATTATGTTTGACTTTTTAAGGGGCGGGGTTTTTTGAATTTGTAATTTAATTAAAGTACGTATATGATGTCGGAGAAGTCGACCGCGTACGCACTGTTTATGCCTAGCTACGGAACCATCTGTGTGCGAGTAACGTGCGCACTTCACAGCTTAGAGGCGTTTTAAAATTATTTGTATGATTTATCTAACAACGCACACATACTGAAAAAAATACGATTCTGAAAGTCTGATAGTGCGTTCGTGAAGTTTACGTAAAATTTGAAATATGGCAATGCGAGATATGAAGCGATCAAACCGGTGAACCTACTTTTTTCATTATAATCACCGGCTGGAATTTTGCTATACGAATAATATACGAAGTATAGTCTCGGGTCCTCCAAGAGAGGCGTTAATAGGCACCTGTCATGCCGGCATGGCATTCTCCACCCCCGCGTACGACCGAATGTCCATGGGCGTCGTTAGACACCTTATGGGTGGCTGGCACCACATGTCGCGCTTACTATAAAAAAATGGATGATTTTGTGTATAATTGAAGCGATTCTTGGCGTAATTCTGTATTTCAAACTGAAAATATTTCATTCTGAAAACATTGTTACAATATTTAAAAGTTAGAAAATTACATAAATTTAAGGAGCAGATATTTTTTTTTTCGAATTTCGACTCGAAGTTTTCAGATTTAGGTCAGAATAACTTCCTGAAGAGCTGCAGGTATTCACCAAATCATCTGTTTAGAAAAATTTAAATTAAGTCCATGTTTGATTATAAATTAAAGCTAGCCTGGCCTAGCCCGCATGGCTAGGTAAAGAGTTTACAAATTAATATGAAAGAAAACAGAAATAAAATATAATAAAATAATATTTAAAATAACAATTAAGACACAATGTAGGTACTTACCTAAATACAATCACACAAATGTAAAATATTCATACTTCTAAAATTTTACTAAATTTAAAACTTGACTAAAATTAATACTAAAAACTAAAAGTAAACAGAAAATAAAAAAACTGTGATACCTAAATAAAACTAATAAATTGAATATGTGGCACTACTTAAAAAATTATAATTAACTAACAGAAATTTGTGTCAGCCACTCAACATCCCGTTATCATAATAAAGGTAGGTATACTAATAAAATAACCACTTCTAATAAAATAATGTATTATTAATGTAAATGTATGAATTGCTATTACTTAGCCCTTTCCACTCACTCCAAACGACAAATAATATAATATATTTTTGTATTTGTTTGAATATTTTTATTCTGCACATAAATGTTCAGTTCTCTGCAAGCAATTTAAGAATAGAGCTTGTTTTGTTCACATGTGGAAGCGCCGTATACCTGTGTAGGCACGCGTGGTTGCATGAGACGGACGGATGTTGCCTCTCGCTCCATCTAGCCGCTCACGTGTCTCCCTGCGTGAATAACGCTAGGCCACCGTGCCTCGGTGTGACCAGTGCGATAGATTGCCGTAATTAGCAGGAAATATGTGTATCGGGTAAACTGGAAAATGGCAGAACCGAATGGTGCGTAGTTTCACTATTGGAATATGGCTCGTCTTGGGACGGTTACAACGATTCTCCAAGTGGCTGATCAATGAACCATTCCGAAGTAAATAGTATCTAATGTAATATTGAAATATTGAAATTGAATGGTACATCAATGTAATATTAACAATACAATTTTTCGAAAGACATCTTGAAAGAATCTGTATGTACAGGTTGATTTTTTACCATGCCGGTCCCTTTCAGAGAGAAGTAAAAATATTTGAGTTGTCCATACATATATGGGTTTTTAAATTACCGTGGTTGTTAGACATTATTTTTTAAAACAAAACAGCTTTACTCACGGTTCTTCCGAGCTATGTGGCTCGACGTTTCGGGCCAAGCGTATGGCCAATCCTCATGAGCACTCTGCCTAGTGCGACGGTTGGCAGAGAACTGACCAAGTGCAGTTCTCTGCGAACCGTCGCACTAGGGAGAGTGCTCATGAGGATGGGCCATACGCTTGGCCCGAAACGTCGAGCCACATAGCTCGGAAGAACCGTGAGTAATGCTGTTTTGTTATGTTGTCAATACATTTTCGAAAATAGGTACCTAACCTCAAAATGTATGGGAAAGCAATTAATTTTTTCGAATTTTCCCACCTTTATTTTTGGGAATATACTTAGTTTTTGATCAACAAGTCACCTTTATATTACAACAAAATATTTTTCATGTTAACTACAAGAATATTAATAGAATTCTATAACCAGTACGAAAAAAAATTTCTTTCGTCTGAGACGGAAAATATTATAATAGAATAGAATAGACCTAACTTCCAAGAGCAAGTAAAGATGACTAGATGACCTAGGCACCTAATATGAACTTATGCTATTTTAACATAAAAATGTACACACTCGATCATTTTTAGAGGGCAGGCGGAGCAAAGGTAAAGAGATAAAGTTAAAATATATTTATCCTCATAAACACATTACAAAAAAATCATACAATCTTAGTCATAATATATCACACACACACACACACACACCCTCACCCTTCTCTGAATATATACTTGGCTGATGCTTGACTTGAGTTTTTGTACTACATCCATTTCGTTTTTTAGTTTTTTATTTTATATACTTACCTATGTAATCAACTTAGCATTAAGTATAGCTTTTTTATTGTATAATTTAGTGAGAGCACTGTACTCTTTTACATCACATCATCCCAGATTATATCAAATGTTCCGTTCATGGAAACAATTTCGTGGCTCTGTTTAAAGTATAAACTCTTTTGTGTACTCTTTCTTTGTAAATAAGGGCTGTCTGTTTCCTAAATAAATAAATAAATAAATAAAAATAAATATATCTTGCGACCTAAATATTTTATATATATAATTAACTTACTTACATATATAATTTGTGTTTTATTAACATTTTTAAGTGTTCTGCCCCTTAAACTAGCCCACAGGCTGTACTAAGGGGCAGTGCTTCCATTCTTACAGCTAAAGGTTGGAGATTTTTTTTAATAATTTACTTTTTTATGGAAACTGACACGGTTGGGTACATCACCTACAACATCCGTGATGTCAGCCCATAACACCGGGCGAACTAGGTGCCATGTCAGTGATTCCCTTCGGTCGTGCCGTACGTAGGTACCTGGTGTTGATAAATCACTACCACTAGCGACTACGTAAAATTTTCCCCACTTCCAACCGAACCTGGGTGGGTAAACGTGTTTTCTATACGGGCATCACCGCCTCAATCTGTAAGCGACCGTGGCCCCACAGTCCGCATCGCTCACAGCTCATAGAATCTACTCTCTAACGTCAGACAAGAGCGGTCGACACAGGCGTCCGTAGGAAAATTCTACTATTCCAGGGCAAAGACTTTAGAAAAAAAAAGTCAATTGACTGGTGAAAATTTTAGTGTGCTTATACATGCCAAGAACATTAAATGGAGTGAAGAAAGGAAGAGTTGCGGTGAGTTTTGCTTTGGTTTTGCCGATAATTAAAATTTGTGGCGGTCGGTGTTGTGCTATTATTTACCACAGTGCTTGCAGCACAACACCGATTACTCTGCTCATCCCGATTGTCGGGATACAGCGTGTGGTGTGTAATAAAATTTAATCTATCTTCTTACTGAGATATTGTGTTGTAAATATGTATGTTATCGATATAGCAATGCGTTTTATATGCCAAATGTACTTATAGAGTATCAGAAAGATGGTTACAAAAGTTACAAATATTTATATTATAACATGTTTATAATTTTAAATAATTGTCGCATTTCATCGATTGGTTTTTTTTTTATTTTACTGACGAACATTTAGCTTATTTAATTTAGATAAAGTTATTTAAATCTTTATTTTCATAACTGAATAACACAAATTAAATAAAACTAATTCGAATTAAATTAACCTAATTAAGAACCTAAAAATATACAAAAACTAAATAAATGTAACGTGGAAAAAAGGAGGAAACGGGATGTGTGTTTCTACACTGTGCCGTTGACGGATAGAGAAAGGGGGGGTTCGCTACAGTAGGTAAAATATTTCATCCAATTCAGCCGACTCTCCCACAGTGCCCAATACGCTGGCAGCGTTGCCCCTTTGAATCGCTAGCCCTTTCCGCTGAAAGAAGAAAGACTTGGCGCGTCGGTCACCAGACTTAAAAGTTAATTATTATTTATATTAAACCGGTGCGTTCATACTTTGATGTAAATATTGCACTAAAGAAAAAAAAAAGAAGAAAATGACTGTATTCTTGCTCACTGTGAGTCTGCCAAGTCTCTGCATTGTCTAAAAGTTTTTCCTCTAAAGTGCGCCCTGGGAAAATGAAGTGAAACGTAGGCATTTCATTTCATTTCATTTCATTTATTTAGCATAAATAGCCCTTACGAGCCGTGCACATTTTATAACAATTAGTATAAACAGATACAAACTCTTTGAAACAGTCTTAATAAAATAATTAAATTATAAAAACCAATAAAATTTACAGCGTCAAAATCACAAATTTAAATTCCAATATCGGTCAGTATCGCTGTAAATTACAATTAAAATCATTATTATATTATATTACATTCTTTAAAAAAAAAAAAAAAATAATAAAAAAATGGGTGTGACGTTTATTCATTGATTTTACATTTTAATAATTTTACTTACATTATACAAATACCAATTTATTCGATTAAATAATCTCATTATGTCAAGTTACAATTAAAATTACTAAAATATTACGTCAGTTTCAATTAAAATTACTAAAATATTATGTTAAGTTACAAATTAAAATTACTAAAATATTACGTCAGTTTCAATTAAAATTACTAAAATATTATGTCGGGTTACAATTAAATGGCAATAGTTAGTGATCGTAGAGTATCTTCTACCTACGATTCTACGCAACAACAGTGTCGCGAACAAGTTGTGTGAGGTACTTACTTACATATTTATACTGCGCTACGAATAATTTTGTAATTAAAATACTTACATTTAAAATTTAAATTTCGAATGCAGAAAAGAATTTGTGAAATACTTATACCGACATATACCTCTTTTTTACGTGACTGCGCGAAGCAAAAAAGAGAGTAATGTTTTTGAAAATTTTGTTTTAGTCACGTTACGCCCAATTCGTTTTTAAAAATAAATTAAGAGCCATTTTCATGATTTTTTTCAACGAAGCGATTAGATTAATAAACTAATCTACCTAATAGTTTTTTTTTTTCAAAAAGCTACCGATCTGCCCTGATAGATCGTGTTTTACATATCTATATTAAAACTGAATATTATCAATTGAGTGGTATTGACAGTATACATCTATCATAAAGAGCGAAATTTATGACGTATTACTTTAAATTTAGATTATTTTTATTATCTTTATTTCCGGGTTTAAATGTGTACATTTATAATAAAAAAATCGAGTTTGCCCGTGCAGGGGGGGGGGGGGGGGGGGGGGACGCATCGTGCGTCTGTTTAGACTATGGTTGTGGGGAAGGTGAGCACCACTTCGCCATCAGTGAAATGAAATGAAATGAAATGAAAATATACTTTATTGCACAAAAAGTGACAAAAGGCGGACTTAAAGCCTAAGGGCATTATCTGCCAGTCATACCTGGGATTGTGAGTAGGGTAGATTGATTAGATCAGTGCACATTGATTAGATTTTATACATCTTTAATGGCGGTGAATTTAGATTTTTTTTTGTTTTCTACGTGTTATCTTTTTATATTTGGTTTAGACTGAAATAGTTTTTAATTTATTTTATATCTGTACGTTTATTAAGTTTTTTTTAATTTAATCTTTTAATATTTTTAAGTGTTGTCAGTAAGTTATATTGTTACCGCGTGGGAAGGTTACCCACCCTCTCTTCAGTATGTAGAAACTATCCAGGCCGTGAGGTATGAGGAGTATGTCCGCCTAATGCCCAGCCCACTGCCCACGCTTAGGATGGTGGGATCTCGGCTTACTTACTTCCCGGGCGGGTTGAACCCTACCACCTAGTAAGGTAAGAAGGGAAGGGAGTACAGTTACACCTACAGTTTTACGTGGAATCCGAACCACGGTCAGCCTCCAACGGTCGAGCGGTCACATCTATGTGCCATTTATAGTTAGCTAGACGTAGATGTATTTTAGTAGTAGTATTATACCTATAGCAATCTTGTCTGAGCATATTTTGTTTGCGTAAAACATTCATCACTCAATCTGATCGAAATTTTGTGCTGATAATGGGCGAGTTGTAAAATGCTTGCGTAACAAACATTATTGCCACCGTGGACCAGGTACCTTGGTATTTTACGTAAATACATTTTACTTTTGTTTTATTATATTGTATTATATATTACATTTTACCTATTGATTGTGTCCATTTATTTAATAGTTTTATTTTTCAAGCTTCTCTCTTGCACTGCATTGTCCGCCCTATCAGCTTCTCCACATCCCAAAGGTTAGTTTATAAAGAATGCTACTTTGCATTAAACTCGCCTGTTGTGTTCCTTTTTATGGTGTACAATAAAGTATATTTTGATTTGATATTATTATTAATAATTTTAAATTCAATTCAAAAGTTTGCCCTGCGAATAATGAACCAAGAATGGGACTTACAATTTATTTAGTCAGCGTTGTTTTTAGTAATACTGAAAATAATGATATTAAAATAGAAAAAAAAACACAAACATTGTATATATAGATTTTTGTATAATTACTTCCATAGATACATAGGTAACCTAAGCTTACATATGTCTAAAATTGTTGCAGTTCCAATTCAATGCGAAGAATATTTACTAACAAACTTCGCAAGTCACAATGCTTTGTTAGCACCTAATAAATAAGTGTTACAGAGTTACTTATTATAATTAACCCATACCTACTAACGCTCACTAGAGCTTTATTATATACAGCCTTAAGAATACTTAAGAATGTTTATAGTGTTGGAGGTTACCACGCAATTGCGATATTTTTGCTCTTTTGCGTACCTATATTTATTATCGCATATTGATTTTATGTAACAAAATTGAATTGAAACATTATTTTATAATAAGCCTATATATTATGTGCGGTCTTCCGTTCTTCTCATTCATCCACTCCCGGCTACCTTTTTTAGGTCGTCTGTCCACCTAGACTTAGTGTGGTGGCGTGCCTTGGGAGAGGCCTATGTCCAGCAGTGGACCGAAAAAGGCTGATGATGATGATGATGATGATGAAGTTAACATGCCGGATATTTCAGGGGGTTAATCTTTATCAAAAATTAAGAACATTCAAAAGAAGAACGGAGCCTAAATTGAAAAAAAATAAACATTGTTCTTCATACATTTTCGTAAACACCTAACCACAGATTACTTAATAGTTAATTCGTAACAGATAAATCTCTACATAGAAAAAGTTCCATACCTTCGGCTTTAATAGCCTAATGTTTCACGTTGCCAATCGCTGCGTGCGAAAATGTACCTAAACGATCGAGTGTAAAGTGATTATTGCTTTGCAGCTACGCGCAGTAGCGTGGGCGCGCGTGTAGGTATGCTCCGCGCGGCTGTCGAATTACACTGAATTATGCCCGCCGGCGGCCCGCCAGGCGGTAGGTAGTTAGCGCGCGCAAGTACATAGAGTGCGTGAGGCCTGACCTAACGTCGGAATGTATGGAGAATCTTTTTTTTTACCAATATGGCGGCTGATGCAGATGTGGTTCATCTGCCACACGCCGCTACCCTATATCACGTCGGAGAAGGTGCTATATCGGAGACTTCCCTTTGGATTGCTGGCTACGCTGGACTAGAGGACAACACTACCGAGGCTGCTATGCGGTTATCTTACATACAATACGGTGGTGGTACCAAAAAAGTAGGCTACAATTTGAGCCTACTAAGCCTAAGGGAGCGGGAGCGAGGGAAGGGACCTACAGTTTTACACCGGTTCCGAAAGGCGAAACAGCAGGTGTAGGTATGAACGTAAATCTTTCCGTCTGATAATAACTCTTTCTAATTAAACAACCGACTTCACCCCAGCAGGTCTATTCTTGTAAATTCTGACAGCGGACTCAGCGCTGATGTGGCGCTGAGAGCCACTTTCTAAAGTGGCTGTCAGAATTTACAAGAATAGACCTGCTGAAGTAAATCATTTCTAACATAAAAAGAATAATCGAAATCGATTGGCGCGGTATAGAATTATCGGCACATGTCATGTACATGCTTATGCAAATTTAAGAGTTTGATGATTTTCTCATGAATCTTATCATTAGAACTTGACCAAATTTGTCTCGGACCACCCCTAAGGTACTCCCTTCCTAACAAAAAAAAAATAAATCATCGAAATCGGTCCAGGTTTTTTTTTGTGGATAGCGCGACATGTGGCATCGTTTCACTTACGAGTAGGTGGCTTACGATGCCCATGGACATTCTGTGATGCACGGGGATTTCGAATTCCATGCCGGCCTGACTGGAGCCTTTTCACGCCCCAGGCTGTACTTGGGAGGAAATAGGTGATATTTGATTCAGCTATAAATAATTATAGTTGAATAAAAAATATTCCGACAAATTGAAAACCTCCTCCTTTTTTGAAGTCGGTTAAAAATACTCAATCTCACACTCGACAGCCTGCCGCTTACAAAAGCAGCGAGTCTCAACTCAATACAGATACGGCCATTGTTCTAGGTACGGTGCATGCGCGGTAGTCAGATTCAATTTACCTCTAGCATTGAATTCTAATAAAACTTTTATTTAATTTGATTTGTAATATTTTTTTTAACTTACCTGATCTAAAATGTTAAATCCATGATTATTATTTATTACAATACAAACTACAGAGCATAATCAAATAAAGCCTATTGCCGGCCTCGGTAGCACAGTGGTGCGGTCGGTCGACTGTTGTTAAGCACGCCTGTACGCGGTCAGTACTTCAATGGGTGACCGCTCGACCGTTGGTGGTGGTTCGGATTCCACGTAAAACTGTAGGTCCCTTCCCTTCTTACCTTACTAGGTGGTATGGTTTACCCCGCCCGGGTTGCTACCACCGCACTGAATGAAAAAAATGTTCACTTAATCTGCTTAACAAAAATGTTTGCCACTACCTAGACACGCATGTAATATTAGATAAATAGCAGACTTTAAACAAGACTACACCCACACCTGCTGCTTCACCGTTCCGAACCGGTGTAAAACTGTAGGTCCCTTCCCTTGCCCCTTAGTAGGCTCAAATTGTAGCCGACTGGCTTGGCACCACCGTACTGGATGTAAGATGGCCGCATAGCAGCCTCGGCTGTGTTCTCCTCTAGTCCAGTATAGCCAGCAATCCAGGGAAATCTCCGGTATGGCACCTACCTTCTCGGAGGTGATATTGGCTGGTCGGAGCATGCGCTTTGTACCCTAAGAATCAGCCACCCATACTTAAAAAAAAAAAATTGCCGCCGGGCTGTGCTGCTAAAACGCAATGAGCATTTCACCATTTTCTTTCCAATTCACCGTCTCCTTTCCAATTCGAAAACGAACGTTACGCAACTTAAAAAAATATATGTTTGCAAATGGTCTGGAAACCTGAAAAATAACTCATAACTTATTCAATTAAGAAACTTTCTATCGCGGATTAATTGGGCATATTTTACACAATATGCGTGACCTTTCCTCATACTTACCAGCCTAACTTCCTTAATTTTTAACCCACGACGCAAAAAGCAAAAAAAGAGACGTCGGCTTCAGGAACTCCCGCAGTCCCTGAAGAAGCCCGTGGCGTAGCGGGCGAAACGTCGACTTATGTAAGTTAACCTACTACTGTTAATCCGGAAACTTAAAAATGAATATAATTAATAAAAGAGTAAACTTAAAAACATTAAAAACGGAGGGGTTTTATAAGTTTGACGTGTGTGTGTGTGTGTGTGTGCGCGCGCGCGGGTGTGCGAGAGGGTGTGAGGGTGTGAGCGTGTGTGCATGTGTGTGTCTGTCTGTGGCATCGTAGCTCCCAAACGGATGGACCGATTTGGATGCGGTTTTTTTTATTAGGAAGCTTGTTTAATCGGGATGGTTCGTAGCTATGTTTGTAATCAATTAATAAAGGAATAAGGTAATAAAAAAAATTATTATCTGCGGTTTTTTTAAAAGCTTGAAATAAAAGCTAAATAACAAATTTTAAAAACCTCCGACATTTAAAAAGTAAAGATAATTTCCGTTGACTCGGGACCGCTAAGTAAATAAAATATAAAAACTCAGAGCTACGCGGGAATTTACTTAGCGGTCCTCCGACTACTTTAAGTAAGTCAACGGAAATTATTTTTTACTTTTTAATAAAACTGTAAAAAACATCGCACAAGTGTGAGAATATGTCTTATCTATCAGTAAATTTTAAAATAAAAATATTGTAATAATTATACTTCTATTATACTTACACTACTACTTATACCGTACTAGATGTAAGATGGCCGCATAGCAGCCTCGGTTGTGTTTTTCTCTAGTCCAGTATAGCCAGCAATCCAGGGAAGTCTCCGGTATGGCACCTACCTAGGTGATCTTGGCTGGTCAGAGCACATGCTTTGGCCCTTCCGACTCAGCCACCCATACAGGATTACATAAAAAAAATCTATTAGACTGCAAGCGAAAGTTACCTATACCTATAAAGCTAATTATACCTCTTTCAGCGATCGACAGTCAGTCAATCTCAATCAGCATTCTTGCGCACACACCTGCTTGCTGGGCATACACCTCTCCAATCTATCTCCAGTCTTCCCGGCTTTAAGCAAATAGCACGTGATAATGAGGATAAAAATGAATGATTACTTTTCCAAGTGCAAATTTAAAATCTAATTTAATTAATATGTTCTCTAAAAATTTAATATTTAATTTTAAATTATGATGATATAAAATATATTTATTAATAATTAATACAATTTAATTTATTTTTGTATAACCGTAACTGCTGGCGCAAAATTTGTTAATATTATTAAATTTATTGGCAACAACTTACCTATTCCTTTTTTCCTCAGATTACCTAGCTACTCGTAAATACATGGGGGTGTATCTTTAAAATAAAACACAGCTCAGCGTTCGCCTTAATCCAAATTGGCTTAATTTTTTTAAAATTGGCACTGAGGTGGGCACATCTCCCGAAGGGTCGACGACAGTTGGAGTAACCGTGTCCTAAACGGTTACTGCAACTGCGGCCGTGGAAAGAATAACTGAGTGTGGGAGGAATACCACCCGCCTTGTGGCACGAAGTTTATGTCGCCGGAAAGCAGGTACCGCTGAAGGCCGGGAGGATTGGAAGAAAATTGGAGAGGCGTATATCCAGCAGTGGACTACAGTCGGTCAGCCAGTCAGCGTGTAAGCGTCCACTGCTGGACATAATCCTTTACAATTTTCCTCCAGTCCTCCCGGCCTTCAGCGGTACGGAACCACTGCAGTCAGACGACCCTTAAATAAACATTTTTCTAAAGTGCTCATAGGTAGCAATACCTAGATCTTTCCTCTACAGAACCTGTAACTCTGGCACGCAACTGTCCATATATTTCCCCCCAAGTACAGTCTCTGGTCCTTCAAGAGGAGCATCGAGGTACCTGTCAGGCCGGCATGGCATTTGCAACCCCCGCATACGACCGAATGTCCATGGGCGTCGTTAGACACCTTACGGTACCTATGTATATCAAGAAGACCTAACATGTCATTACCTTGTTGCAGTAATCGCGATACATCTCGCCGAGATGGCGGACCCGGACAACAACTCTGACAACAACGGCAAAGTATCGGACTCGGTCTATTCCAACAGTTACAATAGCCAGTCCACGAGGAGGTGGGCTATATTCAATCTACCTGTTATCAGCCTGTTATAGTCAGACTGCGATCGAAGGCGGCGCAAAAGTTCAAAAAGTTGAATTTTTGCCCTAGGGCTCGCGCAAATAAGACTCAAAAGTTCAACTTTAAACGAAATTGTTGATAAAGTTGTAAAGATAAAAAATCTGTAAAAAATATATGTTTTGTATTGGTCTTAATAAACAAACAGTCTGCGATCGACGACGGCGCAAAAGTTCAAAAAGTTGATTCAAAAGGTCAACTTTCAACGAAATTATTGAGCTATTGGTAACGATAAAAAAATCTGTAAAAAATATATGTTATGGATTGCTCATTAATTAACAAACGTAACTAAAAAACCTTATTTTACTACTTTGGAAAGGCGTTAAATAAATCTCCAAAAAATAACGAAAGGTACGAAAATTGTACTTTCAAGTTAAATTCTCTTTAGAAGCATAAATTGTTTCAATACAAGACCCTCATAGAAATATACATAAAATTTTTCCCTACAATCGAAGATAAAAACAATTTTTTTTTCCACCCTCGTGAAGTGAAGTCTATAGTTATTGAAAGAGTGGTTTTGGTTTAGTGATTGGATTTTGTAGTGATGATGGTGGCTTTCAGGGATAGCCTGGTGCTTTAGTGATAAAGGAAACAGAGTGATCCTAAAGGTTGTGCGTTAAATTAATATATAAGTACGAAGTTCGTATTTAGAAATTCACGTCAAAAGCATACTGGACGTAACGTGACGTGAGCAAAGTAAGGTTTTGGAAAAAATAAAAATAAATTTTAAGCTATCTACCTAGGCAGTTTTACCGGCGCTTTTAAAACAATTTGATGGATCGAATATCATACAATATACCTGGGAGAATAGTAGTGGTTGTGTTTTTATGGTGATCGTTTGTGTAGCGGCTGAATTGTGAACAAAAAAATCGGGGTGTAGCTGTGTCGTGGACACGGCCGTGTGTTTTACGTAAATACGTGTACCTACGAGCGAAATGACCTCAAAATGGCGGCGCTTCCCCCTCCGTCGCCCGCGATGCGCAACAGTAAGCACTCAATGTAAAAAAATCTTTGATCCTTTAGCTATCTAGTGGTGTAATTAAATTTTGGATATAGATGATAGATATGAAGTTGCAACACCAAACTGTATACCCCGATTTTGTTATCATCAGTTTTCTGGATTGGCTCCCAGTATGCAAGCAAATTTAAAGACGTATTCACGTCAAAACCGATATAGTTCGGCAATTTGTTGTCGACTCAAGGAAACGGTTTTCTGGATCTTGTGAGCTTTACCGGGCTCTGTCGTGAGTTCGCGAGTGTGTTGAGTTGTGACTGTATGGTGCACAGGGTGACATATGAAGGTACCCGACGATACTAGTACGTAATTTGCGAGGAAATGCGACCTACTATCCGCAGCTTCACGGGGCGCGGTCGGGCGCGACTGCGCAGTAACCGCGCGGGGACTACCCTATTGCATGTACATCATCTCGACGCTGTTAGACGACGGCGCGTCGGCTATGGTGTAGGAGTGACGCGCGGAGGGTATATACACAGGCATGCGGCGGACCGGGGAGGCCTGCCGAGATCTGCGTCTGCGCAGCGTGTTGTGCTAACCTACCTACTATAGCTATAGTATTGTACGTCGGACACAGAATGGGTGAGTTCATTCCATTGTGCTTGCTGGCCTAGTTTGCCACTTATAACTATAAACTGTAAGTTGATACAACAGACTGGTGGTCAAGCTTTTATACAAACAATATATTGTTTTATTTAAAGAATCGGAGTGGTGTGAAGCCCATAATTCTTAGAAGGACTCCGCCCCATTTAACAGCAGCAGCAATGGAATATAGCAGAGGAATAAAGAAAGTAGGGAGGCCTATCTTCACCTAGAATGACTCGCTCAATCAAGACCTCACTTATTACACCCTGTCAAAGGAGGAATGGAAAGAACTGAGTAAAGAAGGCCACGAGGTAATGAAAAAAGCAAAAGAGATCTACAAAAATCAAGAGGCAGAAACGGACTCAGAGACAAGTTAATCATCGGAGGGCACCAACGAACCAGACACAAGCAGCGAGCCGTTCAGACGATAGTGCACCAGAAAACAGAAGAAAAGAAGAGGAAAGCCAGTAACGCAGCAACGCTCATTCCAACAAATCCCAATATCCCGTCTTTCCACATACTCCCATATTGGCTTCAGGCTGAAACATAAGCCGGTCGATTATTTCACTTTCTCGCCCATCCTCGAGCGTGTCTTCCTAAAATCCTGAAAAATAAACGCACCTCCTGGTGTCTTTGGTCTTACACCGTTGTGGGAGAACTCCTGGCTGGGAGGTGCCGCAAGTTCAAGTTCAAGTTCTTTCCAACACGTGAAATTAATATATAGTGTCATTTTCGCTCAAACGTTCATCGTCGGCGCAACGTATCAGCCACCGTATGAGTAGAATAAATCTCGCACCTATTTACATCCGCATACGGTTCGTGTTTCAATCATCAGTGCTCGAGTAGCACGGTTTGAGTCTTGTTTCCGCCTTGAGTCTTAATTATCTGCAAAAAAAAAAAAAAGTATTTTCACTAGTACTAGCTTAAACTTAGAAAAAGAAACTGTTTTAGTTCCTACCCATTTATTTGATCTTCGACGGTATGTAACTTTTTTCTACGATCGATTAGTCTAATCCCTTAGTATTCTTTTGTGTCTACATGTAGCGTTTCTATAGTAATGTGAGACTAATGTAGTGTGGGGCCGGTACTTAAATAGAATAGCCCCACTGCATCTCTACCCGTGCATCTCGTAAAAGGTGACTTAAGGGATACGAACAAGGTGCCGCGCTAAAGGGCGACAGGCTAGTCACCTATCACCTTGACACGGTCCTTCCATCGAGTCATGCAGCAGGTGGATCTTCGTGCCTTACTTGCTGCTTCATAGTTATATTGTCCTAATACATTGCTAAACGTGGTGGTCGGTGTTATGCGCTGTAATTTACAAGAGTAATTGCAGCACAGCACCGATTACTCTGCTTATCCCGATTGACGTAATGCAACCCATGTATATTATGAACTAATGAGATAGCAGAACGGCTCTCGATGAGCCAACCAGTGAAACACTGATTTTTGTTCCAATTAAAAGCGATGTTTTATTGTATTGTAAAATTCAACTCTCTCTCGTAGACTATAGGTATAAAATATAAATAATATTGTTTTTTTCTTTCACATAGCCACAACAGCAAATCGCTGTCACGTTCAGGTAGCAACTCCAGCGGTAGCAGCGGCTACGGCGGAAATCCATCCTGTGGGAGCAGGTGAGCACGGCAACCTTTATGTCGCTTTGTCGCTATATGTATAAATATCATCTATATATACATATATATACTCGTATATACTAATAATATCTCAACTTGTGCATTCGTTATATTTTCGGATTGCGCAAGTAGGATCATATTTCTGAATATCGAGCTCACCTTCAGTGGCTCGATGTTCGTGGTCGCAGAAACTCTCACGCCCTCTCTCTTCTCTTCCGCACACTTAATGTCCCTGCTGCTCCCAAATATTTGAGTGGACAGTTTGAATTTCTTTCTTCCCATGGTCTGGCTATAATATCTGTAAGGTATGGTCATGGAGTAAGTTACTCAGCAGTGCTTTCAACACCGTTGATTTCGAAATCCTTCTTGCTATCGTACGTTTCTTGAACATTTTACAGTCAGTTCTCGATTGGTTCTTTTCCTATCTCAGCGGTCGTCGCCAGTGCATTCGTGTCGACAATGCCACTTCTAAGTGGTGCGACATCACTGCCGGCGTACCACAGGGCGGTGGCTCTCTCCATTTTTTTCATTTTCATCAACAACATTGTTGTCTCTCTTATGTGTTTCTATCATCTGCATGCTGACGACTTGCAGCTCTACCGTCACTTCTGCCTCGAGGACACTGAAACAGCCGTAGCCCTCATGAATTTAGACTTTAAGTCTGTACTCGATTGGGCTGTGCGGTTCGGACTGCTCGTTAATCCTGCTAAGACGCAAGTTATAATTATCGGATCACTTAAATTGTTGGCAGATCTGAACAGGGATACTCGCACCACCGTTGTTTTCAACGGTATGGTTACCTCCTACAGCAAGTACGTTAAAAAATTTGGGCTTGTGATCGACGAATCTATTACATGGAGTGTGCTGGTTAACAAGGTCAGTCGAAAGGTCTTCGGGGTATGCACTCTCTCAAGGGTTTGCAAAACTTCATTCATCTCTTCTATTGCCAATTCTTGATTATGTCGATGTGTGTTATCTTAACCTAAATGAGGATCTCCTTAACAAACACGACCGTATTCTCAACTTGTGCATTCGTTATATTTTCAGATTGCGCAAGTACGACCATAATTCTGAATATCGAACTTGCTTTCAGTGGCTCGATGTTCGTGGTCGCAGGATTTCTCACGCCCTCTCTCTTCTCTTCCGCACACGTAATGACCGTGCTATGTAGTATTCGTTTGTAGTTTATCATATTGCTTTAATTCTTAATACATTGCCACAAACTATTCTTGTTCGCCTGCATATACTTCTCCCACATCCCAAAGCTTAGTTAGAATAGAATGCCTCACGGCATTAAGCTCACTTATTGTGCATAATTTGTATAAATTGGTGTTCAATAAAGAATATATACATAGGTAGTGGCAAACATTTTTGCAAAGTAGACTAAGTGCACATTGAAAACATTTCCAATGAAGTTTCTTGTCAGTTCTTTTTCGCTGTGATAATTGAACTGGTGGAATGTTATATATAATGTAAATATGACAAATATGAGCGCAGTGTACTGCCAAAAGATGATAAATAAACAATAAACAAAGCAGCAAGCGTGTCAGTGAGTGGGATGCTTGCTGCCGGAGTGTGCGAGCGAGTGCTCCCGATGGCGAGTGCCACAGAAGCACTCGTAACGTCGAGCTGCACAGCAACGGTGTGGATCGTTTATAAATTTTTACAGTAGCAAAACTGGCAAGTTTTTAAAACAACTTTTACACCATAAAGTTTCAAAGGGTTTTTTCTTTCTGACAACCCTAAACAATTATATTACTTATATGATGATGTTCTCCAAGGAATATACAGGGTGTTTCAGGATAGGCTTGAGAAACTTCGCGAATAGCATGTACTCATTATTAGAAGAAAAATATCCTTATCACTCAAATCGAAATTCCGTACTTTTTTTTCATGTAAAAATTTTAAATTGTAATAAAAACTCGATGGACTGTGCGTATGGGAAGATTTGGCAATAGTACTGTCTAGTTCTAGGGAGTGCAATGACATAGTTCAGTCCCTTTTTTCTTTTGATGTCATTCAGATTTAAGTGTTTAGAATTTACTTATATGCACTTTAATTGTACTAGTTAAATCATCTAAGTTAGTAATTTTATTTTTATTATTTAAGGCGGATGTTAACCGTCCACCAAATCTTGATGAAACAAATTTCACCAAAAAGTACTATAAAATGACCGAATCTGAGAAAAAGTTTCAGAGCTTTTCGTCTTTAAATATGGAACCCTTTCGAACCCTGAAGTTACGAAACCCTATCCTGAAACAACCTGTAGATTCGGTACCTGCTGGATCTGTTGTAAATTGCAATATAGCAACTACCGGCTTCGCACGGGTGGGTTCTTTAAAATTCGGAAGGACCAAGGTATACCTGATTTACAGATCTCATTCATATCACTGGTCCGGGGTTGTTCATTTTTCTTTTATATGTATAGATTAACGAAATCACTCTGTATATACGATACAGCTATTCTTTTCTGAAATAAACATCTTCATCAAGCTATCCAATAGTGGAGACCCCATTCGAAACCATGCAGTTGTTTTTGTAAGAGATGAGTAGCAATTTTTTTATGCAAACTGACACGGTTGACTACGTCACCTACAAACATCCGTGATGTCAGCCCATAACACCGGGTGAACTAGGTGCCATGTCAGTGCTTCCCTTCATTTCATTCATTCACTCATTTATAATTATAAGTGAGGTGATGATAATGAAAGTGATTGATATGAATCCAAAATTATTTATATCGTTTTATAACAGCGGTGACGGGAGCTCTTACACAAAGGGTTACAAGGAAAAGGACTTCAAAGTGGATAAGTCAACCGCCGCAGAAACCATTACGAGGGATGGCATGCCGGAGACGAAAACTGACAATCTGAACGATGACGTCACCAAAGCTTGTAAGTAACGATATACCTAGTTATCCTGTTTACTTCCAAGGTCCCCCCGGTTGTTTGTCCGACGAGTACGACGGATACGGAACCCTGAAAAATACGATCCTATTGTACAAGTGTATAGGTACTTACTCATTGTTAGAAATAAATAAGTCATATTATGCTCATAATAAGGGTTCCGGTTTTTTCTCATTTGAGGTACGGAACCCTAAAAAAGATGTTAATAAAATAGAAAAGTATAATGTTATTGTTTATCACAGCAGTGGTAGGTGACACTAAGTCTCCCTTCGCTAACGATGCAGTCACAACCGGTATTGAGGATGAAGATCCAGGACAGTCTACCAGTCAGGTAAGTTTTAAAATTATCTAATCTTTTACTTCCAGTGCGATAACGATAAACCACAACTTAAACTGTCAAGTTTTAAATTCGCAACTCTGCTGGCATGGCACCTCTCTGAACTTGGTTTAGAGAGGAGAAGTATTTTTGGATCTGTCGATGTCGGTTTACATGAAAAAAAAAATACATTTGTCTTGATATGACCATCCAAAATGTTACGAGGTGATTCTGGAGCTATAATGACAATGAAAATAATGATAATATTTCTTTATTTCTTAAAATGTAAGTAGGTAGATATATTAATAATAATAACATAATGTTTGTTATTTTGTATTAATTTTAGATTTAGGTTTTATTTGTAAAATATAATATAAAAAAAGAAAAAAAATGTGTAAATAAACGAATAAATAACATAATGTACAAAGCTTAATAAAACGGTCTAGGCGCAGCATCTGAGAGCTAGCTTTCACCAGTTATCGCTGAATTTAAGCCTAGCCGGTTCACATACTTAGTTGATTCATCCAGTTCACAAGTGGATAATACTGACCATACATGAACAACTTTGTTGTTTCTAATCTACAGTTTTTTTATTATCCCCATATATACATTTTTTGTGACGGTAAATTGGAAGCATTTATGGGGATGATGTATACTTTTTGAGATTTTGAAAACATTTTTGATCATTTGAGCTCCAGAATCACTCATTAAAATGTTGGTAGTAGTTAATTTGCTGATTCTATGCAAACAAACATGCACTGACAAGAAGAGACTTTAATTATGTTCCTTTATCTTCTCTTTATTTGTTCTCTGCCACTCAAACTCTTTCTACGATAAGCCAAAGGTTGGTTGGAGGTGGTTACGTTAAGATGTACCTTTTGCAAACATTTTGGTTTTTCAAGTGCAATAAACATATTTTGATTGATTTGATTTGATTTATCATTTTAATATTAAACTTCTTTCTAAACACGAGCTTTGATTGTATGTAGGGCAAACAGGAAGACTTCTCCTGCGTGGTGTCTATGCAAAATGGCGTCATAATGTATTCGACTGCGACCCTCCGCAACATCCTCGGCTATCCGCAGGAAATGTGGGTGGGCAGATCCTTCATCGACTTCGTTCATCCGAGGGTACGTGATCATCTATATTTTGTAATACGTACATAACACACGCTGTATCCCGAAAATCAGTCGGGATAGAAAAATCAATGCCCCTCATGTGAATTATACAGCGTGTTTCAGGATAGGCTTGAGAAACTTCAGGAATAGAAAGCACTCATTATTAAAAAACAATCTTTCTCACTCCAATTGAAATTTGAAAATTGGTATAAAAACTCGATGGGCAGTGAGTTTGGGGAGATTTGGCAAAAGTGCTGTATAGGTCTAGGGAGTGCAATGACCCAGTCGAGTCCCCTTTTTCTTTTGACGTCATTCAAATCTAAGTGTTTGGAATTTACCTACATGCGGTTCAATTCTACTAGTGAAGCACGTAAGTTAGTCACTTTATTATTTTTATTCAAAAAAGGTGGACGTTAACCGTCTACCAAATTTCGATTAAACGATTTTCACCAAAAAGTACTATAGAATGACCTAATTTGGGAAACTGTTTCAGAGCTATTCGTCTTCAAATATGGACCCCCTTCGAACCCCGAAGTTACAAAATCCTACCCTGAACAACCTGTATATCGATATTGTTTCTGTAAAATGTTTTTGGAGGAATAAAGTATTTTTATTTATCTATCTAATAATTTCAATTTACAGGATCAGAGAATCTTCGCGTCACAAATATCTATCATCGAAGGATCCCTAATCTCCATTGGTGAGTACATTTGGATTTACATTCAGTCAGCGTTTTTTGAGTCCAAAGCTGGACGTAGCCTCTATAATTTGTCTCCAGTCATCATGACCTTCAGCGTTACGGAACCACTGATTGCCTCTTGACATGTGCATACAATGTATGCACATCACCTACTTCACCCTCGTACGCTTCCTCCGAATCATGTATTTATTTATTTATATTAAAGAACTATCCACGCCCTCATCTCATCTCGTGTTTTTTTACACACCTTGATGAACTAAGTGCCTTGTCAGTGCTTCCCTTGGGTCATATCGGCTTGCACTGAACTGGACGGAAAACACGAACTATTTCATAGCCCCTACGACTGACTTTTCGGTACAGTGATACCAATCTGGTCGGGTTAAATCCTATCACTTAGTAAGGTAAGAGAAGGGACCTCGAAGGGATCTACAATTTTACGTGGAATTCGGAACACGATCAGCCTCAACGATAGCGGCCATTGCGCTCATGCAAGTTCTGACCCCTCCCGAGTGTTCATGATCGCCCGTCGATCCGTTGCACCACCGAGCCATCTGACATAATCATTAAAGCATTTCACACAGATGGATAGGTGAAATTGTCATATTGTTTCTAGATACGCAAACTAACACCCGCATGACCGTGCACTGCCGCCTGCGTAGATATAACGGTCTCTCGTTCACTGGTTTCGAAATCAAGAACAAGTCTGCTTCCTATTTGCCGTTCAAATTGGTTTTGTCGTTCAACGCCGAAAACCACCAAGCCGAGAAACGGGAGGAGAAGGACAGCAATAGCGAGGCTGTACAAATAGGCGAGGACAGCAAGTTCCACGGTATCTACATCGTCATACAGGCCACTTCTATTGTCACGGCTTTCAAAGGTATTTATGGCGAAAAAACAAATAATGTAAACCTTTTTACAAAGAGTTTGTATTACGTCGCTGCGCTCCTCGTAATCACGATTTCCTACATCGTGCTCGTAATACAAACTCTTTGCATTTTTATTCGAGAAAAAAAACCTTCAGTTAAAATTTAACAACATTTACTTGTCATTGTACAATTTGAGTACAAGAAAAAAAAATTCAAGGCTACACAAGTTTACCATTTGTCGTCATTTCACTGAATCAGTTTTGGGATTTGATCAAATCACTAGATTTGCTTAGGGAAATGATAAAATCGTGTTGCAATTTTATCATCCTCCGTGATTTGATCAAATCCCTGTTTTTAACATTTCCCTGCGAAACATACATACACACAGACGGCAGACGTTGAATCTTATAATATGTAGGGATTATGTATATTGTTGTATAGAAAGCGCGATATGTGGCGCCGAGCCATCCAAAATTATACAATAAGCTCGTCTTTTGTGATCCTTTTACTTATTGGTGGTTTGGTGGATAAACGGAAAAGCAGAATATTTAGAACTTCTATGGCAATCTAATCTTCATTCTTGCAGTTCCTCTCGACATATTGTACAAAGGGGGAATCTTCATGATGCGTCACTCGGCCCTGGGAGTCATAGAGTACGTTGACCCTGAATCGATGCCATATCTCGGATACATGCCCCACGACCTCATCGGGAGATGCGCTATTAAGATGTACCACCCTGAGGACTTGTGCTACATGAGGCGCGTCTATGAAACCGTGGTCAAGTTCGGCCAGGCGCCGAAGACAAGTTTTAGGTAAAATATTTCAATGGCCACCCATCGCTATTGCCAATAATTAATATTATAAAATCGTAGACAGAAAAAATATAAAATGCGTTGTAAAATTTTGGTCTTTAACCATGTATTTGTTGTACTGGAACTGGGTGGCTATGTTCGCAGTGGAAACTTCAGACACAGTCGATTTTAAACCCGAGGTGGTGCCAGTCAGGCTTTTTTTTTTTTTTTTTTTTTATTGTTTCCGAACTTGCTGGCTGTGTCCGAGGTCGAAGCCTCAGACGCAGCCAATATCACCCCCGAGGAGGTGCCAGTCCGGCTTGGAGGTGGACTAATGTCGCTGGGGAAAGGCTATTTACCCGCGATTTGAAGATCCGTGGATTGTAGGAGTGGGGAAAGATATTCCCCGGAAGCCCGTTCCACACCTTTGCAGTGCGGCACAAGAACGATTTAGAGAATCGTGCCGTTCGAAGTACTCGTCTGTCCACTACAAAGGGGTGTTCCCCGAGAGTATGGCGGGTTTGGCGAAGGCGAACAGGAGGAGGAGGGATAAGGGAAGCAATTTCGTCAGAGCAGCGCTTCTAGGCGGACTAAATTCGCTTGGGAAAAGCTATTAAGGAACCCGCGATTTGAAGATCCGTGGATTGTAGGGGTAGTGAAAGATATTTCCCGGAAGCCCATTTCACACATTCTTCTCTCACCATTTCATTCTGGAAGGGTTTTCCAGGGTCAGATCATTGCAGTCAACGCTGACGAATGGTTTTTGGTTACCGAAAGCTGTATCAGTATATGTATCTGGATCCGGTTGATTCGCAGATGAGAATGATTTGGTTTGGCACACCATCGACAAGGTAGCGATCTGTAAAAATCTGGTCAGCCACGAATGTCAGTCAATGTAATTTGGATCAGAATGTTGAGAGTGTGCATCGTCTCTGTTGATATTAGTATTGCTTAAAAATTATATTTTCGATATATTTGTAGAATGCTGACGCAGAACGGGGACTACGTGAGAGTGGAGACGGAGTTCACCTGCTTCGTAAATCCTTGGTCTAAGAAAATGGATTACGTTACCGGGCAATATGAAGTGATTCAGGTGAAAATTATGTGCCTACTACTATGTGTCTAATACGAGAATGCTATTTCGTTGGATATTTTGATCAAACAATTTTAGCTATCGAAGGAAAGACGGTAGATAGTAAAAAACTCTTAAGACGATGAATTAAAATAGATCGAATACAAAACAAAATGAGCGGTATTTGAATTTCCTAAAATAGTTTGAATTATACTTTTGTGATTCAGGGTCCATGTGACATCGAAGTATTCGGTCCAGCTGATTCTGAACGTAGCCTTCTGACTATAAAGAAAGTGAGGATCAACGCAGAGATCATGAAGGATCATATCTTGAGAACAATGAATGAAGTAAGTAAAAATATTGGTTTAACTGAATCCCAGCTGGATCACGTGTTTATATGAAATGTTGGATGGAAATGAAAGCTTTAAAAATATACTGCCTGCCCATAAAAAGCCAATGCCCGAAACATACATCATTCCTCTCTGCCCTTCCTGGTTCGATTTCCGGAGCAGTTTTACTCAAATGTGACATTGTAGGAGAAGGAATCCACGCTGATGGGTGAAATATCTCCGCACTACGATAACTGCGACAGCACCTCAAGCAGCACGGACACTTCCCCCAGCTACAACCAGATGAACTACAAGGACAACTTGCAGAGGTACCTCAACAGATAACATAAAACCCAGCAGTACCAAAAATCTCCCGATTTATGTTTCTCGTTTTCTCCGGATTTTCATTTTATGAGCTTCCAGCACATGAAAGCACTTAGACGGTAATCACCAAATATTTTATACTCGGGAGGTGCGCTGATATGTGGGCCTTACGCTCTGTGATCGGTGGTTGAATCTAGCTTGATGGCGATGTTCGGTTATGTTAGGTTATGTTAGGTATAGGTCATGTCTGGTCTATGCGGCCAGTGTTCTATGTCCGACCGCCTGCATAGTGAGTGACAACCATAAGAATGAAGATAAAACTGTATCAATTTTACAGGTTTTTTGACAGCAAGCCCACTCAGAGATACACGAGTGGTCCCGGTGATACTTCACCGAAGGAGCCGAGCGACCAGCCCAATTCCGACTGGTACAATAATCACACTATACCTTCCAGTGCACAGTTCACCTTAAACGTTCTTCTTTATTATTATTAGCTCGCTTTCTTGTCTGTTTATTTGTCTGTTCGGGTACAAATTTTGTAATACATTTTAAACTAACTTCCCGATGAGCCACTTTCCGATGAGAGACTTAAAACTTTAAATGTAGCTCAGAACTGGATGACAATGCAATATTCACTATATTTCATTTCTGTCTGTTTGTCTGATATATCAATTCTATTCGGTACAAATTTTAAAATCTATTTTAAAATTTATCTCCCTGATAACAAGAGACTTGAAACTTTAATAAGCTGAGTAATTGGTGTTGTGCTGCAAGGACTGTGGCAAATTTCAGCACAACACCGAACACCATAATGAAATATTGATCCCATACTTACGTCCATCCAATCTGAGTCATCGTTCTGAGGTCCTCGCACAAGAAAGAATGAAGAATAGTTTTTCTTTACTTTTAATACCTAATCTATACATATAATAAAATCGTAGAGGTAAGAAAGTCTGTACATTGAATGTATTCGGAAAAAAACTAACCAGGGTGGCTTAAAATGAGATACTGAACATGTTAGAACAGTTTTTAAAATTTTTGTTTGTTTGTTTGTTTGTCTGTACGCGCATCACGCAAAAACCACTGAACGGAATTAGACGAAACTTTGTATAGTGGCACTTTATATGCCGGGTTAACATAATACGTAAAAAAAAAATTTACAAAAATAAAAAAAAATTAACAATTATAAACATTATTGCGCGTTTAAAATCACGTAGTCCAAAGTAAAGGTAAAAACAATTTTAAATGTCATGTTGACAACGGAGAACTGTCATCTCGACGTGAGCTGGCCGGTGACAAATTGTTTGATAAATAAAAATAATAATTGAAAGTCGAAGTTATATCGCTGTCATTGGTGCAATAAAATTTATATATCTGTTGCCCGCGGCTTCGCTCGCGTGAAATTCGTATTTAAAAAAAGAGAGTAAGTAACTAAAGGCGGGCCCGAAGGCGGATCTGCGCTCACGTAAACGATATTCTTTCTCGATGAAAGTAACTAAGGGCGAGGCGAAAGGCGGAGCTGATTTCAGGAAGAAGAAAAACATTCTTGAAGAAAATAAGTAACTAAGGGCGAGGCCGAAGGCCGAGCTCTATTCTGGAAGACCATAAACCTTCTCGAAGAAAGTAAGTAACTATGGGCGAGGCCGCAGGCCGAGCTGCGTTCAGGAAGAAGCTAAACCATCTTGAAGAAAGTAAGTAACTAAGGCGAGGCCGAAGGCCGAGCTACGTTCGGATAATTGAAAAACCATCTCGAAGAAAGCAAGTAACTAAGGGCGAGGCCGAAGGCCGAGCTGCGTTCAGGAAGAAGCTAAACCATCTTGAAGAAAGTAAGCAACTAAGGCGAGGCCGAAGGCCGAGCTACGTTCTGACAAATGATAAACCATCTCGAAGAAAGCAAGTAACTAAGGGCGAGACCGAAGGCCGAGCTGCGTTCAGGAAGAAGTTAAACCATCTCGAATAAAGTTAATTAATATTAAGATTGACTTAATTTAATTTAAATTTTATTATAAAGTCCACGCTTCTAACGGCAAATATACCGTGCATCCTAGAACCTCGCGGTTATTCCCGGCTGGATGGCAAGAGGCCCGATGCTAGAGACCTTAGTGCCGTGGACTAAGGGTAGTTCTTTGATGTGGGACGCCACTTTTGTTCTCACATTGGCTCCAAGTCACGTTAGGACATCTCCAAGAGCGGCTGGCGCGGCCGAGGCTGGGTCGGAGAGCCTCCAACGCAGCAAATATAGAAATATAATTCAAGATTTCGAATTTGTTGCGTTTGCGGTTGAAACCCTCGGTCCGTGGAGCAGTGAAGCCAAAAGAGGCTTGAGCTGGTTGACGCAACTGGTGTCCCGTCATCAAGGGCTTATGTACTTCATTCAAAGGGTAAGCCTTGCCATCCAGCGGGGTAATGCCGCAAGTGCTCTAAGAACATTTGAAAATGCCCGTTTTGATAGTTATTTTAATGTTTGTTAGGTAGGTTTAATTCTTTAGTTATTAATATTACTTTTTATTTATATGAAATAAATAGATTGAGTAAACGATATTATATTCTATCGAAGAAAGGAAGTCTTTAAGGGCGAGGCCCGAAGGCGGAAGATGGTTTTTGGTTTACCTGAACGCAGCTCGGCCTTCGGCCTCGCACTTAGTTCCTTCCTTTCTTCCAGAAGGTTTGTCGTCTTCCTGAACGCAGCTCGGCCTTCGGCCTCGCCCTTACTTACTTCCTTTATTTGAGAAAGGATTATCGTTTACCTGAAAGAAGCTCGGCCTTCGGCCTCGCCCTTAGTTAGTTACTTTCTTTAAGAAGGTTTATCGATTACCTGAACGCAGCTCGGCCTTCGGCCTCGCCCTTAGTTACTTACATTCTTCTTTGGAATACGAATTTCACGCGAGCGGAGCCGCGGGCTCAGCTAGTATATAATAAACATACACATAGTCAATCATAACATTCACATACAAGGCAAAGAATGAGAAAAGAGTGACTAGACAAAGCATACACTGAATATAGCGAGAACTTCCAAATTGTGAATTGTTGAACTAACAAATTTGTATGAATATTCGCTAACTGAACTGTGGCGGTGTAACCAATATGAAAGATGTGTTGCAGCTTTTCATCGTCTGCATCCTGTGTGAATGGACCCGTCGCCATGGAGTCGTATGACGAAGACCACGCCATAGCCGCCGTTGGCAACATAGAACGAAATCGTGTTCGCCTCACAGAGGTCTCTCTACAAAAGTAAGTGACACAATTTTCGCTTCGAAGGCGAGTTGTAAATTTTCAATTTTCTCCATAACAATGTGTGTGGGCGCCGCGTGGCTGGTAGATAATAAAGAGAAAAGGTAACGACAGATCAGAAGCCCTTAAAAAGTAAAAAATAATTTATGCTTAGTTACTTAAAGGCGTCGCGGGATCGCTAAGTAAATAAAGTAAAACTCAAAATAGAATAGCTACTAGCGAGGGTACTAGTCATCCCAATTCAAGTCCCAAGTAATTTACTCCAGTTGAGAACAAACCCACATTGCCCCAGTCACACCGACAGTAACCCTCTCCTATGCTCGTCTAAGACTCGCAAAACATAAAATCATACGCTCCGGCAATCCAGGTTCAACCACGCACCAGCTCTCAGATGGAATGTCGAACAGAAGACCATTCATATAGCGAACATCAGAAGAACATTCGAAATCAGGCAGTATTTAATTTTCTGAAATAAGTTTTTTTTTTATTGAAATGGCGACATATGGCAACTAGCCACGCATAAGGTGTCCGCCCATGGACATTCGGTCGTATGAGGGGGTTGCGAATGCCATGCCGGCCTGAAAGGTGCCCACTCACGCCCCTCTTGAAAATCCGAGACTATACTTGGGGGGAAATATAAGTAAAGCTTTTGTTCGACAGACACAATCAGGAAATGGAGAAAGTGTTAGCGAAAGAGCACCGCGAGGTCCGCTATCGTCCCGAGAAGAAAACATTGAGTCGGCAACGTCTGGAGCACCTGGCGCGCTGCAACGTCTTCCACGAACAGACCAAACCGCCCGGGGTCTTCGTACACCCCGTAAGTATTCCTATTACTATCTTTGTTGAAATTCCTACCATATTATAGGGTAAGTATCTCGATTCTCGAAACCAGCTTTCATCTTGAATTTAGAATAATTTTCATTGTGTCAAATATGGAATATCGATATATTTTCATAGTTTGTCATCAGCAAGATTTGAAGTAAACAATTTATAAACGACCAACGCATAGGTATAGAAAATTTGAAAATAATAATTCACTACCTTCCGAAATGGCGAGACATTTTGCAAACACTGTTCGAAGATACTGCACTTTTATCATAGATTTTATTTCGACAAAATGAGCATCGCCTTGTTTGAGTCACCATCGGCATGCCATCTACGCATGAAGCTTGAGAACCGTGTATTAAATTATATTTACTTGAACATTCCTTTTGGAAACGAACACGGAAACTGCATTTCAAGTTTTGATTGGCAAACAAATTAGTAGAAATTTAATTTTAAATTATTCTACTTTCAGCAGCCGCGTGGCTCGAAGCTGGAGGTCTGCAAGACTGTAAACGCAACAAAGCGTGATCTCTCTCACAGTACTAAGCGCGACGTCGCAAAACGCGACGCGTCGAAGGGGAAGCGCGAAGTATCATCACACGTGGTGAAGAGGCGACGCGAACATATCCATCGCGAAACTCCTCAGGATAAGAAACGAGAAACACGCGGGGTGAAGAGGGACATGTCGGCAGCTGCCATACCCGAGAATCCGGCACCTCACAAGCAAGCCAAGACTCCTGGCCAAAGCTGCGATGTTCACTCCGTCAACAGCCATTCACCGTTGACGAATATATCATTGGCAACACCGCCTCCGCCGTCGGGTACTTATCTTATCTGCCTTTCCACATGCACGACGCTCATTCATCTGAGGAGAGCACATTCGAAGAAAAAAGTATGAGTTCCGGGACTCGCGCTAGTTGTTCAAACATTAGCGATATTATCTCACTCGCGAGTCCCACTTCTACTGGTGTCACTGTTATAAAATCGCAATTCATTACAGTCCCGATATTGGTGGCGGGTGGCCGAGCGGCTTCTTATGCGAGAGGTCCGAGGTTCGAATCCAGTCGGCGTGTACCCATGAGTTTTTTCTGATGAAAAAATTTACGTGCACACCTACACCTGCTGCTTCACCGTTCGGAACCTGTGTAAAACTGTAGGTCCCTTCCCTTGCCCCCTTACTAGGCGGTAGGCTCAAATTGTAGTCGACTGGGTTGGTACCACCTTCTTGGATGTAATATGGCCGCATAGCAGCTTCGGTTGTGTTTTATTCTAGTCCAGTATAGCCAGCAATCCAGGGAAGTCTCCGGTATAGCACCTACATTCTCCAAGGTGATATTGGCTGGTCGGAGCATGTGCATTGGCCCTTCCGACTCCGACGCCACCCATACCGGATTACATATAAAAAATTCACAGATCTCATTCATAAAATGACCTTAGGGTACATTGAAAATGACTTTTAGGACGTATTCAAATATAAGCGTATAGTGAGTCGCCGACTGTGAGCGTGCTGACTGATTTAAGAAGCGATTAATCGTGATAAATGGTCAATGACTACTTGACATAGATAATGTTGAACTTGGTAAATAATGCCATATTAAAATTGTATATGTGTTATATTTCAGGCGACTTATGGAATGGCCATAGTATTTCCAACATAAATCTGCAGAACAACAATTTCGAGAGTACAATTACTCCGAACTTGTCCTGCCATACCATGCTGCCGCCTTACTCACCAGCGTTTCTACCTCCAGGTATTTCATCATTTGTACTACACTTGCATACATAACGTCACTCGTGCTTTCCAATAACCGCGGACGGAGACGTCGGATCTCCACTTGCCACGATCCTGACAGACCTCTGACGATTCTGCGATTGGAGGGGGTTTATTAAGTAAATAAGCCACATTTTGAATACAAAAGTTCTCTTTATTCTTGGCTTTCGTGATCAATTTTTATAGTTTTTCTATGTGACCTGGTTTCTCTGAAATAGATTTTGAAAATTTCAAAAATCTCGTTTTCTCCTAAAATTCGCATATCACAGCCTTAATGGGCACCGAAGTCGTTGTTGGCTCTTGGCAACGCTGCAATTCCCTGGACGGGGGTTTTTTAGGTTAAGATTTAAATTTTTAATATAGTTTAAGATTGTAAGTTTAATTTAATAGGATTATTTATTAGATAATTCGATTGTTTCAGTGTGGCCAAATCAATCCAGCACATACACTACCATTAGTAACCCTCCTCAGGCGAGTCAGCTTGGTGAGAATACTTTTTATTGTACCATGATCTTTTTATGCATTCACATGTGAATGTCAAAATATCTGTGTGAAAGTGTATAACTAAGTGTGCCTACATAACTTTTGCATTAACCAGCGAGGAAGCTTATACATTTTTTATTTAAATAATTTTTTTTCCTCTAAAGGAACAGCTAACATGTTCTGCAGTGGCTACAATAGAACTGTGACCATGACGATGCTCTCAGATTTGTTCAGTTCATAATCTTCGCTGCCTTTGTTTTATTTTTATTTTTATTTTATTTTTATGGAAACTGACACTGTTGGCTACATCACCTACTACATCCGTGATGGTAGCCCATAACACCTTGATGAACTAGGTGCCATGTCAGTGCTTCTCTTCGGTCGTGCCGGCTACACTGCACTAGACGGAAAACACGAACTATTTACATAGCCGTTTCAACCGACCTTCCATTCAGTGCGGTGGTACCAACCCGGTTGAGTCATTCTTGAGATCCGCACCGCAAACGTCGAGCGGTCACCCATCTATGTACCAGTGACCGCGCCTAGGTGTGCTTATGATCCGATCAACAGTCGACCGACCGCACCACTGAGCTACTGAGACTGACTGAGCTTGTACGAACATTTTAAAATAATTCGAACAATAATATTTATTTTCAACCATAACATGAAACTACTCAACAAATTTTAATAACATTTTAAAAATAAGGCTATCTCCAATAACCCAATTCCTCACCATAGGTTTTATAGGTCTAGACGTAGGTAGATTGAATATATACTCGTAAGTAGTACTCTGTCTTACTGAGGAAAGCTTCTAAGAGAAATGTAATTGGAATTGAACAGTTTCAGGGCTGTATCCCATGTACTACGTGCAGGAAACTGGACACGCACCAACTGTAGCTCATCAAAATATGGGTAAGTAAACTCTCAATTTGACCGTCGGAATTTTTTTTAATTTTTTGATGTCTTGAAGTTCAAGCTTTATTGAGTCATCACTTTAGATATTAAAAAAATAAAAAGACAGGAACGTAGGTTCGACTGTCCTTATTACAACAAAAAAAGAATTATAAAAATCTGATAAGGTTTAGGGGATGTAAAAAAACATAAAGGCCGAAAGACGATTTTTAACCGACTTCAAAAAAAGGAGGAGGGTCTCAATTCAACTGTATTTTTTTTTTGTTTGTCCTATTTTGAAAATTCTTTTTTAATTTGAAAGCTGGTGCTTCCCGTGTGGTCCCATTTTAATTTGGTCAAGGTCGGATTGGAAAGCGAGGCGGATTCCGCCGAGTACATTAATAGCAAAAAATTACTAAAAAAAACTGTGAAATAAAAAACTTCCTTCAACTCCGCCTTCAACTCGGGGTTGGTTTTTTTTTATTTCATACATTTTTGAAGGCGGTTTTTATATTTTGTTAAATAATTTTGTATGGAGAAAGTTAACTTACGTCTCGTCTTAACCTTCAAAATCAATGTTGCAGTGTCGCTTATGTTGTACCCGCATGTCTACGGACAACCGATCGTCTATGCCCCGGTTCGCTCCCCGGTCGCATCTCCCACGCCAGCATCGCAGCCGACTCAAAGCAACATAACACAGGTAGGTAACCTGTCCCAAACAGAATCTGTCGTAAACCTAATCTGTCCTAAACCGAATCTGTTCTTTACAGAATAAAGGACTGTTACAACCCGCTTTTATACATACAGTGTAATACAAGGCAATATTATTTTTAAGCTTTTTAATGGACTTTTGGAATGGGGACCTAAGTCAGAAAAAGTGAAACGTCACGAAGTTGCAATGCTCCTCATTGGATGGGCAGCGCGTATTGTTGCCCCGAGCGTCATCTATGAGATTCTGTTGACCGTAATTTTGGTGCTGCCGATTTCCGAGAGACTGATGTTGCACAACCAAATGGAAGCACTGACATGGCACCTAGTTCACCAAGACGTTAGGTGATAGTATAGTATAGGTGATGTAGCCAAATGTGTCAGTTTCCATAAAAAAAAACATTCTCAATTCAAATAAATGTATTTTATTTCATTATTACACGATTTTTAGGGTTCCGTATCCGTCGTAATAGGGTCCCGTACTAAGCGTACGCCGTCTGTCAATAAGAAAAAAGTTAAAAATTCCCGGGGATCCCCATATAAAAAGCTAAAAAGTGTATGCGCGCCATCTATTGAAAAGAGTATGAAGAATTTTAACTAACCATGAATTTTAATTATGCCTTAAGTGGCGCTGACCATGACATGGCGATACGGAACCCTCGGTGCGCGAGTTCGGCTCGCACTTGGCAGACATTGCATTAAACATTAACATAACAACATTAAAATAAGGAATGATCAAACAATAAATTATACAGTTCTTAACACCCTACAAAAAGCCTAAAAATATGTAAAATTATAAGTAAATCCATACATACATACATTACATACATATCACACACGCTGAATCTCGACAATCGGGGTAAGCAGGTAATCGGTGTTGCGCTGCAAGAACTCTGGTAAATTACAGCACAACGCCGACCATCACGTTTCGCAAATTATTCGAACAAGATTCAATCGATCAAGCAGCAAGTAAGGCACGAAGACCCACCTGCTGCATGACTCGGTGGAAGTACCGTGCCAAGGTGACAGGTGGCGAGCCTGTCGCCCTTTAGCACGGCATCTTGTCCTTATCCCTTAGTCGCCTTTTACGAAATGCACGGGGAGAGATGCAGTGAGGCTATTCTTTTCAAGTACCGGCCCCACAAAGTAAATCCTTTCTTCAAATTGTCAGGCGTTCGACGGCTCCTCCTCGAATCGTTCCGCCAACAACGAGCAGAACAGCGGAAGCGAACAGGACCTGCCGTACAAGACCGAAGGGGAGACCAGCTCCTCATTCTACTCGTCCTTGCTGAGGATCGACTCCAACGGGGACGACCAGGGCAAATCGGGCAGCGAGAAAGACACCGAGACACGCAACAATTCGAAGGTTAGGTTCTCAAAGGTTTTTCTTATGTAACCCGGTATGGGTTGGAGTGGCCAAAAGCAGATGCTCCGACCAGCCAATATATCATCTCCGAGAAGGTATAGGTGCCATACCGGAGACTTCCCTGGATTACTGGCTATACTGGACTAGAGGAGAACACAACCGAGGCTGCTATGCGGCTATCTTACATCCAGTACGGTAGTACCAACCCAGTCGGCTCCCATGAGCCCTACCACCTAGTAAGGGGCAAGGGAAGGGACCTACAGTTTTATACAGGTTCCCAACGAATTTTGCACAAAACAATTATTGAATACAAAACAATTATTGAATACTCGTACAAATGGCATAATACACGTAGCGTAGGAGTCTAATTTGCTTAAAGCCTTTTGCGCAGTCGGTGTTGTGCTGTAATTTACAAGAGCACTAGCTAAGCACACACTAAGCAGAGTAATTATCCCGATTGTCGGGATGCAGCGTGTGGTGTGTAATGTACATGGTTGGTACTTGGTAGTATGTATGAATTAATAAATGTATTTAAACATTTATATTGACAGTGCCTGAAGTGGGTCCAGGGACAGTCGACTAACGTGTATTCTGATGGGAGCGTGTCCGGACCATCCATTCAAAAGGAAGCACTCAACCTGAAGTGCCAGAGTGCAAAGAAAATTGAGCCACAGTGGACGCAAAAGGTAAATTATACAAATCAATTATTGACGACAATAGGTATAATACACATATGAGGCTAATTATTTGCTAAAGCCTTTTGCACAAAACAATTATTGACTACAAATGGCAAAATACACATAGTAGTCTAATTTGTTAAAGCCTTTTGCACAAAACAATTATTGACGACAATAGACAAAAATACACGTAACAGTCTAATTTGTTAAAGCCTTTTGCACAAAACAATTATTGACGACAATAGACAAAAATACACGTAAGAGTCTAATTTGCTGAAGCCTTTTGCACAAAACAATTATTATTAACGACAATAGACATAATACATGTAGGAGTCTAATTTGCTAAAGCCTTTTGCACAAAACAATTATTGACGACTACAGGCATAATACACGTAGGAGTCTAATTTGCGAAAGCCTTTTGCACAAAATAATTATTGACGACAATAGGCATAATACACGTAGGAGTCTACTTTGTTAAGGCCTTTTGCACAAAACAATAATTATTTACCTTTGACATTCCCTGGCCTGGTTTTGGATATGTAATCATTATTACAGCCCCAAATCCAGGTTATTTATCACTAGCTGTGCCCACGACACCGCTCGCGGAAATGGTAGATTTTTTTTCCGACTGCGTTCACTTCCGACCCCACTGTTCGGCTATTATGAATAATGGCGTGATGCAATATATATAGCGTTGTACCGTGTGGGGCTGGTACTTTAAAAGAATAGCCCCACTGCATCTCTCCCCGTGTATGTCGTAAAAGGCGACTAAGGGATATGACTCCCTTCTTATATTACTAGGTGGTAGGGTTTAACCCGCCCGGGTTGGTACCACCGCACTGAATGAAACGTCGGTCGAAACGGCTGTGTAAATTGTTTGTGTTTTCCGTCCAGCTCAGTGTAGCCGGCACGACCGAAGGGAAGCACTGACGTGGCACCAAGTTCATCCGGTGTTATGGGCTGACATCACGGATGTTGTAGGTGATGTAGCCAACCGTGTCAGATTCCATAAAAAAAAAATGTATAGCCTTAACCTGGCCGAGATATGTTGCATTACATAGAAAACAACTGCAAGAGAATAGGTTGAGCCGTTCTTGAGATAAGCGAACATACACACATACACGTACGGCAGGCCAATTACGCGGTGGTACGGAGGACTGGAGGCAAATTGGAGAGGCGTATTTCCAGCAGTGGACGCTTACACGCTGACTGACTGACTGAGGGAAATCTCGGCGCGCGAGCCCGACTCGCACTTGGCCGGTTTTTGTGCTTACTTAATATTTTGTATGTCGTAGATGTCGGCCACATCAGACCTGTTCTACCGGTACACGGTGCCCCTGATGGATCAACAAGCGAAGCTGGATGATGATATAAAGTTTCTGCAAAAATCTTATCAGGTTCGTAACTTATTTGTTTAGAGGTACAGTCAAGCGGGAAAGATAGAAAATATGAACGAATATTTTATTTATCGCCAGTGTACGAATTCAAACATTATGAAACTATGGAATACTATTGTATTTGTCATAAATTTTTGAATTTGTTGTGAATAGTGTTTATCCTACAAGTAGCAAACACTCTTGTAAATATAGACTAAGTGAACGAAAAAAAAATAAGTTATTTATTTATTTATTGCGATAACTTCCATAGGCTTAACAATGTTACAAACAACCAAACAAAATACAGTAATTGACAAGGAATATAATACAAATTTCAAATTATATTATTAAAGTATTGAGCCAAGTTTTTTGCCAGTTCTTCTTCGCTGTGATAGATAAACGAACTTTTAAAGAATAAAACATTATAGGCAGAGTAGCAATCTTAGAGAGTACAGAAAAATTTATACAAATTATTACCTAGTTATTATAAACTCCGCATGAAAAAGGCAATGAGGTTATTTGTTGCGCTCATTTTAGAACCGAAGTTTTTTCTAATATTTTTCAGGCTTTAGCCAAACTATCTATGTAAGTCACAAAAGTGGTCAGCAATTCGTACTGCAAGAGACCCTGAAGGATTTGCAAGAGTTTTAAAATTCTTACTCTGGGGCTGACATCGCTGCTGTAGTCGGGCGCCCCGTCTTTTCGATTCCTTCTAAACGTCCGACTACAGCGTTTTCTTTCAGCTTACTTTGTTATTTGATTAGTTTTTTAATCGACTAAGGCGAATCCAAACTATAATGTATGTATGTATTTGTGACTGTTAGTAGCTAACTCCTTAAATAGGTCACCTCTCAAGTCCTGGAACTGAATACAGCTCAATAAAACATGAAGCTTACAAGCTAATTCATTAGTCTTGCATACACGTACACAGGCCGCTGTGCCTTGTTGGGATATTAGCCAAGCCACTTACTTCTTTGTAGAGCTAAAGGTGACTTGACATCTTGCAGTCGGACGATGTGAACAATCAGCTGGACCAGCTGTACTTGGACCTACAGCTGCAGGGAGTTGCCTCGAGACTCACCCTCGAGGAAGGCCTCACGAGTTCCGGTAGCTCTGGCGATGAGAACAGCCCTGTCCACGACGTAAGTTCCAGTCTATACCTTATGAACTGTTCCACAATGTGCTATCAGTTGTTCGATTGATCGAACCAGGGTTTTTTTCCATTAGTTCGATCAACTGGTAGTACAGAGTGGAATAGTTCCAGATCAACAGGCGGACAGTTGTTTCTAACCGATCAATGAACAAACGTTGCCCTAATTGGACCGGATCGTTGTACAAGCTGACCTCTGTGTAAGTTTGACTGATGTTGATGTATATCGGAATATGCACAGTGGTATGTGGTATAACACCTGGTGTGTAATTGACCTACATTTTGGCCACCACAATCGGTCGTGAATAATCCGGTAACACTTAACTATACTATTATTGACTGAACCTTCAGTCCAGCTTCTGCCTATAATTTCGGCATAGAGACAGAGAACAAGCTCAAACCCAGAGAAACTCTTCAAATAATTAACAGTCTTTTGTGTACGTACCTATATGCATTTTCTACATGATTGCTCATTGTGCTAAATTATTTAATCGCTTACAGACAAAGAAGAAAAGGCCGTACAGCAAACTGGCAATGATATACGAGGAAGACTCGCCTTTTCCTCCCGTACAACATGGTCACAATATTACTCAAATTGATGACCCAGAACAAATAATTATAGTACAATATCAAGAAGAAGCTTCAAAGAACATCTGCAAATCAGAACCCCAAGACCAATCAGAAATGATCACCGATGAAGGCACAGGCAGCGCAAAAGAAAGCGAAAACAGTGACCCTGCCGACTCTCCAAAAACAGATCCGGAACAAAATTTGCCCCAGAAGGTTACGGAGTTAAAATCTAACATAGAAATAAAACCAGACATTGATTTAAATTCTGGAGGATCTACAAAGGCCTGTATAAATGGGAACGCTCCTTCGCCTGGCTCGGAGGATACTTTGGCAGCGCCGGATACAGCGTCGACATCGGAAGAGAATTCAGATTCCTATTCTGAATTGACGGTAGAGGTGAAGGAGTGGTCCGAAGTTGTGGCTTCAAACACCGTATCCATCTATTCGAACAAGCACGCCCTAAAAACTCAGCTGATCTTTCAAGCTCCGCTGTTGAAGAACGACCTTATCGCGATTCAGCAAGAAACTGTACAATCATCAATGTCTCAAAAAAATTTAGTATTCGTCAAATCCGAGAGCTTGGTCCAAGTTGTCCAAAGTTGAATTGCTTCTGAAGTATGACCAGAAGGGTGCAGGTTTATCTATCTACGTATACGGCGGATAAAGCCTATTTTTCGCATGACGTGCCGTCATATTCTCTATGTGGCAAATGCATTTGTTATGTAGCTCAGCTGGTTGGATTTAATCTTTTTGAAAATAAAAAAAGGTGGAATGTTGCTAACTGCTAAGTGAACACGATGTTTGATAATAACTCATGTCAGTCTATTTCGCAGAGTGTATATCGCAGGGTACTCTGTGATAAAATGTATATATCTACTTTAAAATAGTTGAGAAACCAAAATGTTTTTACTTTTATACATTATGTCAGTACCTCGGTAGCTCAGGGGTGCTGTCGGTTGAATGTTATTAAGCCACCCTGGGCGCGGCCAGTACTTGGATAGGTGATCGCTCGACCGTTGGAGGCTGACCGTCGTTCGGGTTATACGTTAAACTGTAGGTCCCTGCCCTTCTTACCTTACTAGGTGGTAGGGTTTATCCCAGCCGGTTAGGTACCATCGCACTGAACGAAAAGTCGGTCGAAAAGGCTGTGTAAATAATTCGTGTTTTCCAAATTCTGTGTAGTCGACATGAAGTGAAGGGAAGCACTGAAATGGCACCTAGTTCACCCGGTGTTATGGGCCGACATCGCGGATGTTGTAGGTGATGTAGCCAACCGTGTCAGGTTCCATTAAAAAAAAACTTGAGATTATGTAGAAAATACAGAAAAACACAAAAGTAAAAACAGCATTGCTTATGTATGGACAATGCATATGTATGTATCTGTTCACCTGAGAACTTGTCTACGTATAAAGCACATAGTTTAGTAAATTGTTGGTGAAAACGCACAATTTTTTTATGTAAATTAATTCACTAAGCCCCACTTGCACCAACACGAGTTTTAAGTTAAGTAGCGAGTTATGGATTTAAACGCGGTTCCCACAGTCAAAGAGTGCTAGCTTAAACTGGTTTAGCGAGTTAAACTGGTTTATATATTAAATTTGTGTTGGTGCAAGTGGGCCTAAGTATTGTTAAGCTAAAACCAAAATTATTATAAGATATTGAATATTGTACATAGCGGTTATAGATGTATAGTAGTTGTACTTACTTAAAAAAAAGTATCAAGTCCTTCACCACTTTACCACTATACATAAATCGGATATACAGTTCTGAACACTTTTATAATAAGTTATTATTAAAAGGTATCTTTTTTTAAATTCGTAATTAAACCATATTGTCGATCTCTTTGTACTGCTTTTCCTTAAACTTTACAAATAAAACATCAGTGTTATGTAATCTTTTTTTATTATATATCCTTATCCTTACCTATAATAAAATCCAACGTCTGCTTTCTGTCTGAGTGTCTGAGTGTCTGAGTGTATGTCTGTCTGTCCGCTTATAACTCGAGAACCACTGAACCGATTTTAATAAAACAAAATTCTACGGATAGCTTGATTCTTCCCATCAACTATAGGCTACTTATTATCACGCTAAATAGCTTATGAGGTTAGCAGTGAAGTGAAATATGAGAGCGGGCGGAGCCGCGGGCACAGCTTGTATTATATAAATTTATTGTTGACTCTGTCCTACCTACACCGGCCAACTATATTTACCTGTTATCTCGTACCGTCTTATACATATAACATAATATGCACGTAGGTACAGTACCCGAGAGTAACTAATGAACATCGGACTTTAGACAGAGTCATTCCGGTTGTAGAGCGCCGTCACTGTCGTACATAGACGTGCGAGTACGCGCGACAGAGACGACGCTCTACAACCGGATTGTCTGTTTCTAAAGCTCAATGATCATTACTTAATGGCGGCTACTATACTCTCTTCTCCTCTAGTCCAGTATAGCCAGCTATGGGAAGTCTCCGGTGTGGCACCTACCTTCTCGGAGGTGATATTGGCTGGTCGGAGCATGCGCTTTGGCCCCTCCGACTCAGCCACCCATATAGGATTACATAAATAAAAAAATACTATTAAAAGTATAGTCTAAAGGTCCTAGCGTGGCGATAGCGGGTTTTCACAAAAAAACAAATAAATAAACAAACTTAATCACCGAAGTTGTGTTATCTTAGGCCCACTTGCACCAACACGAATTTAACGATATAAACCAGTTTAACTCGTTAAGCTAGTACCCGTTGACTGTGGGAACCGCGTTTAAATCCATAACTCGTGTTGGCGCAATTGGGCCTTAATGTACCTGATTTAGTTGATTGGCCTATTTATTGACCTAGTTGATGGTCTATTTCTTGCTTGGACCATAACATAGAACTATAAAGATTTAAGTACTTTATTGTATTGTATGTTGACGAACCTAAGTGTAACCTTGTTACCTAAAGATAATAAATTGAATTGAATTGAATTGAATCACCAATTCCTACGTTACAGTAATAATAATGTACATGGGGCTTTAGAAAAAGACAATCCGGTTGTAGTTTACTTGGTGATAGGGTTCAAACCGACCGGGTTGGTACCACCGCAATGAATGAAACGTCTGGCGAAACGGCTATGTAAATAGTTTGTGTTTTCCTTCCAGTTCAGTGTAGCCGGCACGACCGAGGGGAAGCAATGACATGGCACCTAGTTCACCCGGTGTTATGGGCTGACATCACGGATGTTGTAGGTGATGTCTTGTAGCCAACCGTGTCAGCTTCCATAAAAAAAAAAGAGCGTCATCCTGTCGAGTTCGTGCGATAGAGACGAAGCTCTACAACCGGATCGTCTCTTTCTAAAGCCAGATGTACATTATTTACTGCCACTTACTGTACTCGTATTTGAGGGAGCAATTCGAGTAACGTGTAAAATTACTGTCGCTACCGCATTGTGGTAGCCGCCACGTTGCCATCGAGATGCAGCGGTATGAAACCTAAATGACTTTTTGTCTCTTTTTCGATGATGCTAAAAGTAACGGACAGATGAGAAATATTTCTTCTTTAGTTATATACAAAGCCTAAAATGAAGAGAGAAAATATACGTCCCGATCAGGATTCAAACCTGGAACTCCGGCTTGAGCCGCCAGCGCGTTACCAATTCCGCCACCGGTTCGATGACGTATCTCTCTAAATTTTCGAACCGTCTGCTTGCATCTTCTCTTGTAGGTATGAAGCAATCTCCTGCGTTCAGTCAACATGCAAGATTCAATATTGAATATTATGCTGTCGTCACCAAAGTCGTATTTGGCATCGGACACTAGAAGTTGACTTGGGATTTTAAATATTATATTTTTATATTTTAGTATTAAGCGTGTACTAGCTTTTTATATTTCTTCTTTAGATAAATGCAAAGATGAGAAATACCTACAGAGTGAAAAATAAATCATCTGCATTACTATTAGCACCCTAAAGAAAAAAATATTGACACATTTTTTTTAACTTGAGCCGAGCATTTGCCCGCTAACCCTTCCTTTGCCCCTTACTAGGTGTAGGACTCAAATTGTAGCCGACTGGTTTGGTACCACCGTACTGGATGTAAGATGGCCGCATAGCAGCCTCGGTTGTGTTCTCCTCTAGTCCAGTATAGCCAGCAATCCAGGGAAGTCTCCGGTATGGCACCTACCATCTCGGAGGTGATATTGGCTGGTCGGAGCATGCGCTTTGGCTCCTTCGACTAAACCACCCATGGCGGATTACATAAAAACATTAAAATAAAACCGCTCACTTTCCTGGTTCCTCCCCGCGCCACCTTCCCTCATAGCTCAGATGTTGTGATACGATTGTCATATCTAGTTTACAATTTGTCAGCCTCGGTAGCTCGTGGTGCAGTCGGTCGGCATTCGCTCGTGATCATAAGCACACCTGGGTGCTGCCAGCTCAGCTCGACCCTTGGATGCCGGTTCGAATTCTACGTAAAACTGTAGCTACCTAGTTCACCAAGGTGTTATGGGCTGACATCACGGATGTAGTAGGTGATGTAGCCAACCGTGTCATTTTACATAAAGGTTTACAAAGACGTTAAAGCACCAGGAAAAAAAAAACGTTGGAAAAACACGTTTCTTGTATGGGAAACCTCCATTTTATTGTTTTTTTATATGCCAAAATAATAAGACATATTTTGTAAAAATTTCAACCGGCTGGCTGACAGACAGACGTTGATGGATTAGTAAGTATTAGGCTTCCGTACGGGTTACGGAAACCTAAAAAAACATAATCTCAAATCAATGGCGGAATGAAAAAATGTTGTGCACACCTGGAGCGTCGTAATAATACCCGCTAAAACTACACCTCGGCGTAGCCGGCGTAGCGAAACTCGTAATAGCCCTACTGTGCCCTAATCACGAGATTTAATCTACACCGCGTACTGCGCTACGCGCCGTGATCTCCGCATCATTTTGTATGGAGAAACGGAGCAGCGCCTCTAGTGATAGATTTGCGAACTTCGTTTCTTCATACAATATGATGCGGAGAACACGGCGTAGCGTAGTACGCGGTATAGGTTAAATCTCGTGATAAGGGTACTGGTCTATGTACGTGCGTCTAATTGTTGTTTAATTTACTCAACTAAAATATCTATGTCTCCAGATAAGAATGTTTGTTTTATTTTTTCGCGATTGTCTTTTTAATACATTTTAGTCAGTGTCAAGTTAGTGAAGATAAAAGAATGTTTATTTATGTTTTCTTCTAATGTGATAATGACGTGAGACGTTATCTATCACTGTTAGCAAGCAACTCTGTATCATTAGATGCATTGAAAAGGTCGTTGGAGCAAGTTGTCAGCCTCGGTAGCTCAGTGGTGCGGTCGGTCGATTGTTGTTTTAAGCACACCTGGGCGCGGTCAGTAGGTAACTGGATGGGTGACTGCTCGACCGTTGTTGGAGGCTGACCGTAGGTCCCTTCCCTTCTTACCTTACTAGGTGGTAGAGTTCATCCCGTCAGGGTTGGTAACACCGTACTGAATGAAACTTCGGTCGAAACGGCTATGTAAATTTTTTTTTATTTTTTTTTTTATGGATACTGACACGGTTGGCTACATCACCTACAACATCCGTGATGTAAGCCCATAACACCGGGTGAACTTGGTGCCACGTCAGTGCTTCCCTTCGGTCGTGCCAGCTACACTGAACTGGACGGAAAACACAAACTATTTACATAGCCGTTTCGACCGACCTTTCATTCAGTGCGGTGGTACCAACCCGGGCGGGTTAAACCCTACCACCTAGTAATATAATAAGAAGGGAGTCATATCCCTTAGTCGCCTTTTACGACATACACGGGGAGAGATGCAGTGGGGCTATTCTTTTAAAGTACCGGCCCCACACGGTACAAGTACTGGCCCCACACGGTTCAAAATGTTTTCCGTCCAGTTCAGTGTAGCCGACATGATATGAAGGGAAGCACTGACATGGCACCTAGTTCACCCGGTGTTATGGGATGACATCACAGATGTTGTAGGTGATGTAGCCAGCCGTGTCAGTTTCCATAAAAAAAAGACGTTAATCTCTAATAATATATGTAGAGAAGGTACCTAAGTGTCAATATGAAACAAGGTGTAGTTAGTAGACAGACGAGCTATCCTGTATGGTTCTTTGTTGTTACTTGTTATACCAGTATGTGTATATTGATATTTGAAATGAATAAATAATAAAAACTAAACAAACTTTTATTTCTCAAGTCACTTCACAAAAGGTATGTATGGTAAGAATTTCAAATGAAATAATAAAAAAACAAACAAATAAACTAAACGACCGACCGCGCAATTTTTTGACGTGATGACGTCACGTCTTATAAATTGATGAACACCGGCTGCACGCACGAAAAAAATGTCACGTTCCATCTGAGCCTGTGTGTGCAAGCGAGAGCGCGTAACAAGCGATAGAGAGGCACGATCGGTATAGTCAAAGTTACCATGGACAAGTCTTAAGAAGTAAAACTGTCAAGATCAGACAACAGAAGTTTATTGATGGCCAGTCACAAGATGATTAATCTTTCTACTGGAAATAGAATTACTGATTTTTGCTCTATGTACTACGATTATTCCACGTCATCACGTAAAACTATCGTCCGTAAACCGACTTAACAGACAACCAATTTTTTTAGAGAAAGTATTTAATTTGTTTTCTTATCTTCTAGTATTAAACATCACGAAATACTTCAGGAGGTACATTGCTAAGACCAGTACTTAGATTCTATCTTATCAATTTTATCTTAAACTAGCTGTTGCCCGCGGCTTCGCTCGCGTGAAATTCGTATTCCAAAGAAGAATGTAATTAACTAAGGGCGAGGCCGAAGGCCGAGCTGCGTTCAGGTAATCGATAAACCTTCTCAAAGAAAGTAACTAACTAAGGGCGAGGCCGAAGGCCGAGCTGCTTTCAGGTAAACGATAAACCTTTCTCAAATAAAGGAAGTAAGTAAGGGCGAGGTCGAAGGCCGAGCTGCGTTAAGGAAGACGATAAATCTCCTGGAAGAAAGGAAGGAACTAAGTGCGAGGCCGAAGGCCGACCTGCGTTCAGGTAAACCAAAAACCCTCTTCCGCCTTCTGGCCTCGCCCTTAAAGACTTCCTTTCTTCGATAGAATATAATATCGTTTACTCAGTCTATTTATTTCATAAAAATAAAAAAGTAATATTAATAACTAAAGAATTAAAACCTACCTAACAAACATTAAAATAACTATCAAAACGGGCATTTTCAAATGTTCTTAGAGCACTTACGGCATTACCCCGCTGGATGGTAAGGCTTACCCTTTGAATGCAGTACATAAGCTCTTGATGGCGGGACACCAGCTGCGTCAACCAGCAGAGGCGCAAGCCTCTTTTGGCTTCACTGCTCCTCGGACCGAGGGTTTCAACCGCAAACACAACAAATTCGAAATCTTGAATTATATTTCTATATTTGTTGCGTTTGAGGCTCTCCGCCCCAGCCTCGGCCGCGCCAGCTGCTCTTGAAGATGTCCTAACGTGACTTGAAGCCAATGTGAGAACACAAGTGGCGTCCCACATCCAAGAACTACCCTTAGTCCATGGCACTAAGGTGATAGCATCGGGCCTCTTGCCATCCAGCCGGGAATAATCGCGAGGTTCTAGGATATTTGCCGTCAGAAGCGTGGACTTTATAATAAAATTTAAATTAAATTAACTCAATCTTAATATTAATTAACTTTATTCGAAATGGTTTAGCTTCTTCCTGAACGCAGCTCGGCCTTCGGCCTCGCCCTTAGTTACTTGCTTTCTTCGAGATGGTTTATCATTAGTTAGAACGTAGCTCGGCCTTCGGCCTCGCCTTAGTTACTTACTTTCTTCAAAAATGTTTACCTTCTTCCTGAACGCAGCTCGGCCTACGGCCTCGCCCTTAGTTACTTGCTTTCTTCGAGATGGTTTATGGTCTTCCCGAATAGAGCAAGGCCTTCGGCCTCGCCCTTAATAACTTACTTTCTTCAAGATCGTTTAGCTTCTTCCTGAACGCAGCTCGGCCTTCGGCCTCGCCCTTAGTTACTTGCTTTCTTCGAGATGGTTTTTCAATTATCAGAACGTAGCTCGGCCTTCGGCCTCGCCTTAGTTACTTACTTTCTTCAAGATCGTAGCTTCTTGCTGGACGCAGCTCGGCCCTCGGCTTCGCCCTAGTTACTTGTTTCTTCGAGATGGTTTTTCAATTATTCGAACGTAGCTCGGCCTTCGGCCTCGCCTTAGTTACTTACTTTCTTCAAGATGGTTTAGCTTCTTCCTGAACGCAGCTCGGCCTGCGGCCTCGCCCATAGTTACTTACTTTCTTCGAGAAGGTTTATGGTCTTCCAGAACAGAGCTCGGCCTTCGGCCTCGCCCCTAGTTACTTACTTTCTTCAAGAATGTTTTCTTCTTTCTGAACTCAGCTCCGCCTTCCGCCTCGCCCTTAGTTACTTTCATCGAGAAAGAAAATCGTTTACGTGAGCGCAGATCCGCCTTCGGGCCCGCCTTTAGTTACTTACTTTCTTTTTTTGAAATACGAATTTCACGCGATCGAAGCCGCGGGCAACAGATATATAAATTTTATTGCACCGATGACAGCGACATAACTTCGACTTTCAATTATATTTTTTTATTTATCAAACAATTTGTCACCGGCCAGCTCACGTCGGGATGACAGTTCTCCGTTGTCAACATGACATTTAAAATTGTTTTTTACCTTTACTTTGGATTACGTGATTTGATATACACTGTCACTATAAAAAGTTTCGTCAAATTCCGTTCAGTGGTTTTTGCGAGATGAGCGTACAAATAGACATTTTTGCATTTACGATTTTATTATATGTATAGAAAGAATAGATATGTATAGACTATTGTATTCAAGTTATAAAAAAGAAGAACTGTCATTTTCGTTGTATCTACTTGTTTTTAAATTTCGAATGAATATTTTATTCAAATTGTATTTGCTGCCAGTTCTCAAGATATAATTATGTACTTTGGACTACGTGATTTTAAACGCGCAATAATGTTTATAATTGTTAATTTTTTTTTTATTTTTGTTATTTTTTTTTACGTATTATGTTAACCCGGCATATAAACTGCCACTATACAAAGTTTCGTCTAATTCCGTTCAGTGGTTTTTGCGTGATGCGCGTACAGACAAACAAACAAACAAACAAAAATTTTAAAAACTGTTCTAATATGTTCAGTATCTCATTTTAAGCCACCCTGGTTAGTTTTTTTCCGAATACATTCAATGTACAGACTTTCTTACCTTTACGATTTTATTATATGTATAGACTAGTACAAACTAAGAAAGGTTAGGTAGTAGGCAGATCTATATAATTAGTAGGTACTTACATTTTTTAACATTAGCCCGTGGCTTCGCTCGCGTGAAATTCGTATTTATAAAGAAAAAAGTAAGTAAGCCCGCTACCGTACCTTTATTTCGGCACGCGGAACAATTCGAGATCGGATATGAGAACCACGTCTTAGCGTAACTGAAACTAAATTTTATTTAGCCTATCCTATGTCCCGTATAGTAAAATGTGCCTGTACTAAGTTTCATTGAATTCGGATGATCGGTTAGAGAGTTATGGAGGAACATACATACCTAAATACAGAAAATATTTCTAAAAATCGTCAATTTTGTTTTAGTATCATACAAATCAATCATACAAAGTAACTTAATCCGTTACATCCTTACAGATTTATTATTAGTATTGATATTGATTAATTTGTAGAGAAGATGCATATTTTTCTAACTTGATGTTACTTTTTTTTATCTTTAAAAAAATATACATCTTGAAGAAAAAACAAATTATGTTATATTTGTGTAATAAACAATAGCAAATTGATCATGGTCATTCAGATCCGTAGAGAGTTTTTAAGAAATTCCATAAAAAAAAACTAACTCTATGATTTTTTTAAAAGGTATAGTGTGTATCAAGGTAATGGCCCCATCATGTTCCTATAAAAGATTATTTCATTATTATTAAAAGTAAGTATAACTTTTAAAAACTTTTTTTATTATTACCATCTTACATTTTATTACTAAGGCGTCTCGTCGGCTCAACAACCGTAAGTGTCTTCACATCATCCGTCACACGTCATCCATAGAAAAAACATTTATTTTTTTCATTGTGAAACAATCTTTATACAGGGTGTTCGGCACATCGACCGACAAAATTTTTTTGTAGGTAAGTGGGGTCATTTGCAACGTTTTGACCGATGATACCTTTTGTCAGATGTCACGTGGTATCGAGATACGATTTTTTTTCTTTATTTTTGAAAATTACCAAAATTCCAGCTATAAACCCTTGTAACTTTTTTGTTTATGATTGTATCAGCACATAATAAAATTTATTGAATTTTAGCGATGTACCCTTGTTCTAGAAAAAATATTATTTGATGAAGTTAATACCATGAAAAGGTTTAATGACCTCCCAAAATCCCGAGAACGAGTAAAAATGTGACAAAATCTTAATTTCTTAATTCATTTATAAAAAAACTAACAGCAATTGAGTACTTCATTTTGTTTTAAAAAGTTTGCTAGTTTATGCCCTTTCCAGCGTTATACCACATGTCATACAAATAATTCACTACTTATGTGGTCAAAATTAGGCACAGAGACGGAACAGAACGACAACACGGGCACTAATCGGTGGTCGTTTCCCGTATTGAGAGCGTTTTCCGGAGCATTTTCAAATTTAGAACATGTACCGGTTGCGCGGGCACTCTTGCAAATTATCCCTAATTTTGTCGTTCTGTTCTGTCTCTGTGCCTAATTTTGGCCACATAGTGAATTATTTGTATGGCATGTGGTATACAGTTGGAAAGTGCGTAAACCAGCAAACTTTTTAAAAGAAAATGAAGCTATCAATTGCTGTCACTTTTTTTTAAATGAATTAAGAAATTAAGATTCTGTCATATTTTTACTCGTTCTCGGGACCTTTTCATGGTATTAACTTCATCAAATATTTTTTTTTATAGAACAAGGATACATCGTAAAATTCAATAAATTTTATTTCGTGCTGATAAAATCATAAACAAAAAAGTTACAAGGGTTTAAAGCTGGGATTTTGGTAATTTTCAAAAATAAAGAAAAAAAAGTTGTATCTCGATACCACGTGACATCTGACAAAAGGTATCATGGCGTCAAAACGTTGCAAATGACCCCACTTACCTACAAAAAAATGTTGTCGGTCGATGTGCCGAACACTCTGTATAATAAAAATTGGTTACGTTTGTGTAAAATTTGTGTAACTGTAACACAAAAGTTGCTTTGTTACTTTTGTGTTGCAATTGATAATTTTGGCGGGCTCACCCATATATCGTAAATCGTACAATCGTTACCAATAATCGTTACCAAAAATTGATGGAAATGTATTAATTTTTTTAAGAAAAATACAAATGCAAAATTTTATAAAAAAAATCTAACAAAATTACTCTATACCAGACCGCTTTCGAACACTGCATTAAAATCATTTCAGTAGCCAAACGCACTAGTCAATATACATACGTGTTATCAGCACCAGTAGTAGAATCAACGAAGGCGGCTCCGCGGAGTGACACTGATATAGTTAGCTGCAACGATCGCGCGTGCGCTAAACAGTCGCATTGTAACGTCCTCCGCGCCCGTCGCTAGTACAGTGCTCAGTGATCGATCATTACACATTTCCTGAATCTATATAGCCGATTCAATGTTGCTGTAGTCTGATTTATTCTTCGAACAACATTCTAAAGAGTCGATAAAATTCTCGTAGACTATAAAATTCTGTAATGAATCGACAGTGGGACTTCCAGCCAGTTCCAACTGCGGAAGCCGACGGCGATTACAGAAAGGTTAGTTAACCAAACGTTTATTACCGAACACGAGCGCATACGAGGTACTCACTGGTTTAGTGACGGCAGCGCGCAAGATTCAATATTATGGAATCGCGCTAGTTGGTAGAGCGAAGGAGTTTGCGTACACATTACAGAAGAAGCAACTGACATGAAACTGTTCGAAATTTTGAGAGAATACGTCATCGACCCGATGGCGAAATTGTTAACGCGTTGGCCGCTCGTGCCAGAGTTCCAGGTTCGGATCCTGGTCGGGACGAATTTTTTCTCTTAATTATCGGATTTGAATTTACATGTGCAATTAAGAAGGCTAGATAGGGTCTGGGTCCGTGCTCCACCTAGGTTCTCCACCTGGGTGGAGCATGGGATACTTACATTTTATATGCTATGTCCATGCTCCAACTACCATTAAGTACAGTCGTGTGCAAGAGTGTAATTTAGTGGGTCCACGGGGAAAACTATAAATCAAACATTGATTTCTAAGAGAGGTAATAATATTATACTTAACATGGTACATGTGACATAAATATTATGCGCCCTTCACCGTTCTCTTTCATCGTCAATAAAAAAATCATAATAAACTGGGAACGGTTCTAAAGTACCAGGGCAGCAGAAATTTAAAGGAGGTTTCCATAATTTTATAAAAGTTAATCGCTATTATAATAATAATAGCGATTAACTTATACGGAAACCTATTCGAAAACGCGTATTCATGGTATTCAATAATAAGTGCCAGGATTTATTCATTCATCCAAGGCCAGGGAGAGGCCAGGATTATCTCCTTTTTTTTCTTTCCCTCTCAGCGATTAACTTATATAAAATTAAGGAAACCTCCTTCAAATTTCTGCTTCCCTGGTACTTTGGTGACTTCATGTTTGTTAATGTTTGTTAATCCTGGCCTATATTATTTATATAATATATATTTTATAATTGTTGTATTTTTTTTTTATTTGCGGAATCCGAATTTAATTTCTTTTCAAAATAAACAATATAATCAAGTTACCTTGTTATTTTATTGGTTGTATTGTACTGTACTATACAGCTGTAGGTCAGTAAGGAATAGGCAAATCAGGAGTTGGCGAATAAGGAATTTGCGAATAAAGACATGGACTGTACAATAATATTATCAGTTGGAGCATGGTATATGGTATAAATTGTAAGTATCCCATGCTCCACCCAGGTGGAGAACCTAGGTGGAGCACGGACCCAGACCCGCTAGATAATGTAGTGAACCATTTCCAAATCCATAAAACAAGATACACAAGAAGAGAGATGAAGATATTCTTAAAATTAGCGGAATCCTGCTAGGCGCAATTGAACTACTGATAATATAAAATGAAGCTAGGTAATTACTTAGGTACCTTTAAGACTTACTCATATATATATGGTGCTTCGTTATTTATGTAAAAAAAATTATATAGGTATAGTATTTAAACTATTCATATTTAAGTTGATCTATCCTTTGTATTCCCGTACATCTCTCATATCATAAATCATAATACTTATAATATTTCTTTCCGCCACTCACCTAGCAGTTATTATACCCCAAAGGTATTCTGTTAGAAAATGCATAGAGGCATTAAGTGTTACCTTTTGCCCATATTATATTTGAGTGCAATAAATATATACAATACAATGATTGCATATAATATGTTATTTATTCCAGAAAGTCGGTTTATCTATAAAGCTACAATATATTATGTTGAATTTTTTAATATTTCCTAGATGTTTATACATATATTATACACATAGATGGAATATTTTTCGATCGACATGATTCCGGGGGACAAGAATTGAGTTTTCAATATAGCATACACCGTTTCTAATAAATACTTAGAAATATGTACTATTTCCTATTGGTTTCAGCGAATATTCTCCCCAGCAAGAATGCCGACATACCTGATAGTACTCAATTATTATCTTACGCAAAATGTACGTGTTTAACAAATTATGGATTCAGATGACAGAGTTGACGCACGAAAAAAAAATACATTTCGTGGCCATTCGTTTAGAAGTTCTGTTATGACCTTGTGACGGACGGACGGACAGACAGACAAACCTACGCACGAGGCACACTGTTAGGTCGAGTCTTCACCTCTTTGATTTGTAGATAATAAAGTTCAAGAACTCTCACGACCGTATTAGTCTAACTCTAGATCTAGATACCATGTATCTTGTACCGTGTGGGGCCGGTACTTTAAAATAATAGCCCCACTGCATCTCTCCCCGTGTATGTCGTAAAAGGCGACTAAGGAATATGACTCCCTTCTTATATTACTAGGTGGTAGGGTTTAATCCGCCCGGGTTGGTACCACCGCACTGAATGTAAGGTCGGTCGAACCACCCGGCTAGAACGATGAAAAGGCCACCCGGGTTGGTACCCGAAACGGCTATGTGAATAGTTTGTGTTTTCCGTCCAGTTCAGTGTAGCCGGCACAACCGATGGGAAGCACTGACGTGGCACCAAGTTCACCCGGTGTTATGGGCTTACATCACGGATGTTGTAGGTGATGTAGCCAACCGTGTCAGTATCCATAATAAAAAAAAGATATAATGACTCACAACATTACTTCTCTCAATCGCAAGTTTGCCAGCGCCTCGGTAGCTCGGTGGTGCGATCGGTCGACTGTAGTTCATGATTGACATGATTGACCTTGGCACAATCAGTCAGCGTGTACGCGTCCATAGATTTTTTTATGTATTCCGGTATGGGTGGCTGAGTCAGAGGCGCAAAACACATGCTCTGACCAGCCAATATCACCTCCGAGAAGGTAGGTCCCACACCGGAGACTTACCTGGATTGCTGGCTATACTGGACTAGAGGAGAACACAACCGAGGCTGCTATGCGGCCATCTTATATCCAGTGCGCTGGTACCAACCCAGTCGGCTACAATTTGAGCCTACCACCTAGTAAGGGGCAAGGGAAGGGACCGACAGTTTTACACCGGTTCCGAACGCTGAAGCGGCAGGTAGGCCCAAACCACTCGGCCACCCGCCTCTTGAAATACGCCTCTCCAATGTTCCTCTAGTCCTCTCGGCCTACAGCGGTACGGAACCACCGCTTTCCACCGACGTACTTGATGTCGTCATTCCCACCTGGCGGGTGGTATTCCCACACTGCGTTTTCCTGTACACGGCATCCAGTGTATGACACGGTTACTACACTACAACCATCTGGGTCCATATTCCCGGAAATCCGCATTGAGGAATCAGGAGAATCTCAATCACTGAGACTAGGATGATGGATGACACATAGATAAAAATCGGCCAAGTGCGAGTCGAACTCGCGCACCGAGGGTTCCGTATCGCCATTTCATGGTCAGCGCTGCTTTATACTCTTTTCGGTAGATGGCGCGCATACACTTTTTCCTGTACGGGTACCCCCGTGAATTTTTTACTTTTTCTTATTTTTATTATTTGTTGTTATATCGGCCATACCTAATAACACATAGGTATTCTGTGAAAATTTCAACGGGCTACGTATTACGGTTCAAGAGATACAGCCCTCGGACAGACGGACAGACAGACATACGGCGTAGGCTTAGTAATAGGGTCCTGAACGACGGATACGGAACCCTAAAAACTAATCTCAGCGGCAGAGACTCTCATGAATAGTCACTGCTGATTTCAGGGAAGAGACCCACCCGGTTGCTGAACGGAAAACTAGTACTATTTATTTACATAGCCGTTTCGACGGAACTTTCATTCAATGCGGTGGTAGAAACCCGGGCGGGTTATATTAATGAACCCTTTCCAAGGATAGGTCACATGATTCACTTGAAAAAAAGTGACTTTCTAATTTGTCCCCCTAAATTGACCACCAAAATCGAAATTCGTTCAATTACGCTATACTTCCGTGATTGGATTATCAAACTGTCTATATGGAGCCTATTTATTAGCTGCAAATATTTAGGGAGGGTTATATTAACCAACATAATAAACAAGTTAACAACAGCAACAAAAAAGTAAAGATTTTAGGATTTATAGTTTTCAAGAAATCTGCCCAAACATGTATATGATCTACCTGCACAATAAAGCGTGCCACTAGGTACCTAAACATCTGAGGTCATTGACTCTACTGGCCGGGCCGCGTCCGCTCCGCAGAATCAGAATCACCATGTCACGTTTTGAAGAAAATAGACATGTTTTGTTAAATTTCTCGAAAACCAATGCTACTAATATTTAATTTTTTGCTTAACGTGTTTTGATAAGTAGACCTCTGGCGCCTGATCGATTTAAACTTTTTTCGTCCAGTACATTCGGAGAAAATAACCTGTGACAGACGGACAGACAGACATACAAACAGACAAACAGGCAGGCAGGCAGACACGAGAGTGATCCGATAAGGTTCAGATTTTCACTCTTTTGAGGGTACGGAACCCTAAAAACAAGTGTACTCGATCACTCTTGGCAATGACTCTGAAAATTGCAAGTCACGCTCTTACATGTAATGAATGTGTGTAATGTAATAGATGAATCACTAGCAGACGAGTATGAAACAACGTTGAAAAACACATAGACATAAATATTGGCGTACATACTGGCTGATAGAAGGCCTTGAACTCATCAGTTGAATAATAGTCTGGTAAAAAATCGATCAAGTGCGAGTTTCACTCGATCACGGAGGGTTCCGTAGATCCACCATACCATACCTGTCAAAAAACCATATCCGTCTATGTTTTGTCTTTCATCAATGCAAAATTGAAAACGTGTGGCGCCATCTATCATTCAGTAGTGTGGATTCTTAGCACGTTTCTTTTATTATTTGTTGGCACATCCAATAACACATATTCTGTGAAAATTTCAACCGGCTACCTATTACGGTTCAAAAGATACAGCTTTGGACGGACAGACATAGTGCTTTTTGGCGTTGTCGGCTCATCAATCCACGCTGACGGCGCCGACGGCGGCGCCAAGTGTATCGCGTATCCATAAAAAACAGGCCAAGTGTGAGTCAAACGCGCCCACCGAGGGTTCTGTATCGCCGTGTCATGGCCAGCGCCACTCACGCCATCTATGGCGTGTTTATGAAATGCTTCATATTAGTTAAATTAATGATTAGATAAAATGCTTCATACTCTTTTCGGTAGATGGCGCGCGCGTCAACACTTTTTAGTTTCTTCTATGGGAACCCCCGTGATTTTTTTACGTTTTATTTTAATTATTATTTGTTGTTATATCGGCCATAATAAAACTTAAGTAATCTGTGAAAATTTCAACGGGCTAACTATAACGGTTCAAGAGATACAGCCCTCGGACAGACGGAAGGGCAGACAGACAGACAGACTGACGGCGTAGGCTTAGTAATAGGGTCCCGTACCGGATTATTATTATTATTATTATAGCCTAATGCGCTTCGTTTATAATTTTTTTTTTAATTTTGTAATTTAAAACTCTACAGCGCACCCTATGCTGGGCTTCGGCCTCTCGCGTTCGCGAGGTGCGGTCTACTCTCCCTGGCTGACCAGGCCTGTCTGGGAAAGGTAAGGCCCGTACCGGATACGGAACACTAATAAAAAAGAAAAAAAAAACAGTTTAGCTATTTTCTTTTTAGAATTTAGTATCACAAATCATTATTTTCACGTGGTTCTGAAATAATAATTTGACATGTTCAGTTATCCTCGCGGACGAGGTCGCGGGCAACAGCTATAGCTAGTGTAATTAAAAAATAAAGCTAGGTAATGCTAATAATGGCAAAAGGTATTTATTTATATGACTTTCTTATAATATTTCCGGAACGTTTATGCATGATTCCGGGAGACTGGAGATTTTTTAACATACATTTTGTAAAGTATAAATCCGGGAGACCCTCCCGCGATTCCGGGAGGGTTGGCAACCCTAACAGTATTATATATAACTTGGACCCTACGAAAAAGTCTCAAAGATTGTTAAAATGCTGAACTGAGTTGAAATTCAGCATGAAAGCAATTTATTATTGAAATCAATTATAAAACCGCGTCGGTAAAGCGATTTCATAATTTTTTTTATTATGAATGACGGTGCGGAACTAAACATTTTCCAAACCAAATAGGTATCTTATACAAAATAATATACAAACTGTCCTAATTTTCTAATATTTTTTTCTGTGTAAGTACAACAATTAGTGCTACATCACCTACAACATCCGTGATAGCTCATAAAGGTGCCATGTCAGGGCTTCCATTCATTTCATGTCGGTTATACTGAACTGGACGAAAACACGAACTATTTACATAGCCGTTTCGACCGACGTTTCAATAAGTGCAGTGGTACCAATCCGGGCGGGATAAACAATAGCGACTAGCGACCATAGACAAATTTATAACTCTGTGACAGCTAGGAATAAGTTTGCCTTTATAAACGCCTAACTCAAATTGTACATACGTATGGAACGATTGTTTGCACTTGACAAATCAAATTGCCTAATGTTTTAGCCAGGCGCTTCGCGAATTATGCAGAGACGATAAAATGGTGACGACTGAACGAAATAATGGCGATAAATTGGTTTCATTCAATATTTTCTCAGTTGGGTACATAATCGTGTTTTATTATTGTAGAATTACAACTACATAAATATTATTCGAATAAACATTTGCACATTATATTTTGCAAGGTAGTGTGTGGGTGGTACTTAAAAAAAGTAGCCCCACTGCATCTCTCCCCATGCATAGCGTAAAAGGCGACTAAGGCGTAATGAATGACACGATGCCGTCCTAAAGGGCAACAAGGTAATGTACCTCTCACCTTGGCACGATTATTCCACCGATTGTCGAAGGTGGGTCTTCGTGCCTTACTTGCTGCTTGATCGATTGAATCTTGTTCTGTATTTTACCAGAGTTCTTGGAGCACAACACCGATTACTCTGCTTACCCCGATTGTCGGGATTCAGCGTGTGTGATATGTATGTAACTATGTATGTATGAAACGGTTGGCCACCTCACCTGCTACATCCGTGATGTCAGCCCATAACACCTTGGTGAACTGGGTGCCATGTCAGTGCTTCACTTCGGTCGTGCCGGCTACATTGAACTATTTACATAGTCGTTTCAACCGACCTTTCATTCGGTGCGGTGGTATCAACCCGGGCGGGTTAAACCCTACCACCTATTATAGTAAGGTACAAGCTGTGCCCGCGGCTCCGCCCGCTCTCATATTTCACTTCACTGCTAACCTCATAAGCTATTTAGCGTGATAGTAAGTAGCCTATAGTTGATGGGAAGAATCAAGCTATCCGTAGAATTTTGTTTTATTAAAATCGGTTCAGTGGTTCTCGAGTTATAAGCGGACAGACAGACACTCACACAGACAGAAAGCAGACGTTGGATTTTATTGTAGGTAAGGAAGAAGGGAAGGGTCCTACAGTTTTAAGTGGAATCCGAACCACAGTCAGCCTCCAACGATCGAGCGGTCACCCATCCAAGTACTGACCGCGCCCAGGTGTGCTTATACACCTCATGTCACCCTGCATTAATTGTGTTATTCTTGTAAAATACTTGTGAAGCAATAAATAATTTTCTATCAATACTAATAATAAATCTGTAAGGGATGGTCATGGCATGGAGTAAGTTACTTTGTTTTATGAGATATTGCGTTTGTAGACTCTATGTATGATACTAAAACTAAATTGACTATTTTTAGAAATATTTTCTACATGTACATATGAATGTTCCTTCATAATTCTTAAACCGATCATCCGAATTGGATGAAACTTAGTACAATCACATTTAGTTATACAAGAAACAGGATAGGCTTAATACAATTAAGTTCCAGTTACGCTAAGATGTGGCACTCATACAAACCGAATTGTTCCGCGCGCCGAAATAAAGGTACGGTAGCGGGCTAACTTACTTACTTCTTTTTAAATACAAATTTCACGCGAGCGAAGCCGCGGGCAAAAGCTAGTCTATGTATATATCTTATGATCACAACCAGCAGTCGAGCGAGCGAGCGCAACAATGAGCAACCGATGCTGACCTATTTAAATAACATAATATCTGTAACATTTCGCAGAATTTTCGTTTTATTGCCGCAAACAGAACCCTATCGAAATCGTTCAACGGTTTCCGGAGTTCCTCAAAAGCACTCATATGTATTGGATTGTAGTGTATTTTCTATTGATCATTCATGTAGCAGTTAGATAGACTGCACTCGAACTTGCCACAATTTGTTCTATCCGCTTCGATTACACCCACGAAGAAGAACTGACAAGAAACTTCGCAGGGTATTTTTTTGACGTGATGACGTCACGTCTTATAAATTGATGAACACCGGTTGCACTCACGAAAAAGTGTCATATTCCATCTGAGCCTGTGTGTGCAAGCGAGAGCGTGTAACAAGCGATAGAGAGGCACAATCGGTATAGTCAAAGTTACCATGGAAACGTCTTAAGAAGTAAAACTGTCAAGATCAGACAACAGAAGTTTATTGATGACCAGTCACAAGATGATTAATCTTTCTACTGGAAATAGAATTACTGATCTTTGCTCTATGTACTACGATTATTCCACGTCATCACGTAACAATATCGTCCGTAAACCAACAACACATTTTTTTAATTTTTACAGACAACAAATTTTTTTTTTTAATTTTTTTACAAGTATTTAGTGACTAGCCACATAATAACACCGACTACTACAGTCTATCGAAAACACAGCTTAAGAGCAAGATTAACAATTTTGCTGTGAGTTCTGACTACAAAGACTTATTACTTAAGTGAAACAGGTGTAAAGAGTCTTTGTCAAACTTTGATACATAATTTGTATCAACATAATTATGTTAGTATAAACATACACAATGTAGTATAATTTGTCAAAAATAAAAAATTTAACTAGGTATGAATTAAAATACTGGAAGTATCAAGTTGTCAATGGGTTAATAAAATTGAGGTACTAATCGTACCTAGTGTGACAGTATAGCCACTACTCGTGTTTAATACAAATTAAATTATTCGTAGATAGATAAATATATTTTTTTTTCTTTCAACCTCTTCATGCGAGTCTTGTCTTACTAGCTATTATATACATTCATTTCGAAAGATGTCGGTTTATGAGGGGTATGGGCTTTTACAGAAAACTAGAAAATAAGGGGTCCCTTTGTTTAAAGGCGAGCCAAACGAGAAACCCCAGCCAGATGTCAGGAACGTACATCAATAGACGGGGTTTTGCCTAAGTCGTCGGTACTTGCTTTAGGTACTGCCAGATGTTCAAATGAACGCGCACATATTACCGAAGTACATAGTACCGAACCAAGGGTTCCGTAGGAGTATAGATTTGGTTGGGGCTATGTTAGGTAAATGTTACGTGACGTATTGAAGGATGTGTGGCTTGGTGTTAGTTAGGCGGATAATTAGGCGCGTCGGTCGTCGGTGAAGGTCTTAGCTGTATAACGTTGCTTTAATTGTGAATTAGACGAGTCACATTACCTAAACTTTTATAACATTACGAATAGGGTATATGAATAAATGAAATAAGATATTTATAACTAAGAATATTTCATAGGCGAGTTAGTTAGAGATACCTTTGACGACGGAACCCTGATAGCGGAGGCACCTCGCCTCGGGGAGGGATGAGTGTAGCTGCCAGGCGAGGTTGAGCCTTATTACTGCGACATACGTGGGAGGGTTGATTGAAGGCGCAGAAATATGTATTACGGGCGGAGTCGGACGGTATTGCAACTACTTGTTTGGGTAACGGGGGTACGGGGGTGGATGCGCCCGCGCACTGAACGGGGAGTCGGGTTGGAAGGCGACAGCGGCGAAACTAGGGCAGTCAGTCGGTATCGCACAACGGAAGGCGGCAGTCGAAGTGATATTCGAAGAGTCTGGCCTCCGAAAATTAATCACGCGCAATTTTATCTGATCAGTGAGGTTAGCGTTGGATAGTTAACATGCTGTCAACGAAGGCGCTGATGAACATAGATCTCTAAGTTTACCGGGTTGTAAAACTTAGACTCACTGAGATAATTAGGAAAATATCCGTTTAATTACAAATAAATATTGAAGTGAATAGATTGTGCACAGAACGAGAGACTGGGAGGGGAAGCGGCTACTGGCGGAGAATTAGGGCATAAATCTTATAAATCCGCGAATATCCGTTAAAAAAAAACTGTGTGATCCAGAGGCGAGCGGGCGTGAACGATAAGTTTTAGCATATAATTTTCTACATTATTTATTAAGTGCATGTAGCGTTGGTGTGCCCGTGCGGGCGAACGTAAGCAGGTGACTACGATCTCCGTGACCTAGACGAGCGTGTAATCGCTTCAGGACGGATCAGAGGTCACACTACAACTACTAGAACAACTCCGACGATATACCTAATTACATCCACCTGTTATTCCCACATACTCTCGCCAAGCGAAGCCGACGGACTGGGAGCTGGCGTACATTCCTCGCGCCGTGTTGGGCGAGTCGGCCGATTGGTATATTGTGTGAGAAGGCTTCGCATTAGCACGCCTAATCACGCAGACGCGAACTGTTAAGTCTACTTTTACTTCAACGATAAGCGGCGTGTGTAGGTTGTTTCAGGGGCCGACGCATTAAACCCGATAGACGTTGTGTTGCCGCTATTAATTCCTTAGTGATTTGGGAGAGTCGGACAATAATATTAATTATCAATTCCGTTTAATTATCAGCCTAGTGAAGGCTACTTGTCAGTAGAACCATTAGGTTTCGCTGGTGACTGGCCGCTCGCTTGCATGCTGACGAGTCGGCAGAGAGGGGTCCAGAAACTATGCCCGTGCAAGTAATCTTCCGTTAAAAGGAGTTCCTTCTGAACTGTAGAGTTTGTTTTATTAAAAAACTTCGACCTACCAGAGTCAAGGTGGCAGGCTCTCCCATTTCGCCCAACTACGGGTAGCATTCTTAGATCCGCGAGTTAGTGTAGCAGAAACAGTCGTCATTATTGTCAACTTATTTTCAATTCAGTTTAGGAGCTAGCCAATCATTTAGAACCGCGGGCAGCCGTCGCGTCGTTCGCCTGTCAATTTCTTCCACGAGTAGGGATGTCTCATAGGTCGTTTTAGGTAGATGGGCCACGAAACGATCACATTCAGCTAGTTCTCCCCGTAAATAAAGTAATTAACGAAATATTGCGTAATCATAAATGTATCCTATTGCGGGTTGATCCCTTACAGATGAGAGAGCGGGGCCGAAGGTGAACATTTCCGCGGTTATTCCTCCCCGTGGTGTGGCCCGGGAACATTTTCCGACTTAGTTAAGTCCATGTACTGTGCCGTTTGGTTATCAATTACTCTTAATCATTATTAGAATACATAATTAATATTTAGTCCTTAAAGAAATACGGTATACACCTCTACGGTCGGGAAGTGGCTAATATGATCGCAAGTAAAGGGTTTGCAAATTGGTCCTACGCTAGACTTTCACGTGCCAAATGTAAAATTAATTATAATTATAAACAAATTCTACCGCAGACTATCTGCCCTAGCTAATATTATTTATTGGCAAAGGTTAGGTATTGTCTCACTGGTGCCGCGACACAGGATAAAGCTTATACATAGATTGGGTCTAGGAAAAAAAACTAGACCTAACCTAGGCTTTGAACAGGGTTAACACAACAAAAACCACTTGCGACATTTTGCTTGCGATTAGGTTAGTCACTAGATTCGTTTAAAGGTTATCCAACAATATCATTTTGTGATTAGGTACCTTATTAATTAATTTAAATGGATTATCAGCGTATATAATATTTATTATCGTATAAAATAATTATTATCTTACGCGAACCGGTTGTTTCCTAAACACACCGCGGCGACCTACGCGGAGACGGGCTTTTGTTACACGGATTTCTAGGTAAACGCCGATGCCGCCGGGATAGCTGAATAGTATATATATATTATCTTATTACTTTACACTATATTGTAAACCATAATCAGGTAAGTGCTACTCGGGACGCGAGCGGAGTCATAGTCATAGCCAAACTTGTGAATAAGCATGGCATTCGCGGCCCCGCATGCGACCGACCGACCGTGGGCGTCGCTGGACACCTTATGGTCGTACCTAATTCAGAATGCTGTTATGGTAGATATCTCAATAACCTCTCGGGTAAGTTACTTCAGTTAGTTGCGTTGATTTTGTTGGAGAGTACTAGCTCGCTTTAGCTGAAAGGTACAAATAATTTCTACCTGTGTCCTATTAGGTTGAATTTACGTTAGTATCCGACAGTCGAAATTAGATCTAGAAATATTGTCGAGTGCGCTATGGTTTGTGATATATGTAGATCTGTGGGTCAGCCATTCTACGTCCGCTGCTGGATATATGTATCTCCATATCTCCATTTTCCTTCAAACTTCCGGTACGGAACCTTTGTCTTCGCCTATGTGCTTGATGTCGTCGTCCCACTTATCGGGTGGTCTTCCACACTACGTTTTCCCATCCACGGTCACCGGTGTAGGGCCCGGTTACTCCATCGATCGTCGTCTCTTTGACTGACGTGTCCAGTCCGCTGCCACTTGAGAGTAGTCACCTTGTGTTCAGTATCGACTACTTTGGTACCTAAGTCAACGGATGGTCTTATCACACACTATGTGACGTCACGATGTCCCCTGTGATATAGGTCACAATTGTGTAATTCCCAATTACATAATGGTGGGTATAGAAGTGTTTCCGTTTGGTTATATTTGCGTTCCCGCGGAATGAGCTAAATTCGGAATATTTCGGGAACTGCGAATGTTAGCTTCGGTAATCTCTACTATATTATGCGTGCAATGTAGGGCTCGCATTCGAAGGTCATACCTATAACAATATAGTTGAGTCTTGTTCGATCAGGCTAAAAATTACACGTGGTTACATGAATGACCATTCTGGATGAGTGAGGGGATCGGATAGGTTCATCATCATCATCATCATCATCGTCAGCCTGTGTCGGTCCACTGCTGGACATAGGCTTCTCCCTGGGCGCGCCACCACACGTGGTCTTCCGCTCTTCTCATCCATCCACTCTCGGCTACCTTTTTCAGGTCGTCTGTCCACCTAGCCGGGGGACGTCCCACGCTGCGTTTGCTTGTACGTGGCCTCCATTCGAGCACCCATCTACCCCATCAGTTGTCGGGTCTGCGGCAGATGTGCCCAGCCCACTGCCACTTCAGCTTATAGGTTATGCACGGTTAATTATCTTATGTACAGGAAGACGTATCACTTCTAGAATAGGGTATTCCTGTGGAATTCGAGTTATTCGGCATGTGATTGGTTCGATTCCAATTATAAATTACGATTGGGGGCAGATTTCAATAGCTATGTTTGCTTATAGTCGCGCGAACTTCGATTATGTAGGTATACATCCGTTTGCGTTCTGGCGGGCAGAGAATAGGTAGATTTAGTTTAGTATCGAACGCGTGCGCCGCTAATTATCCCCTTAGAACGATAAAAATCCGCGAAAGCAGAAAAAAACCGTTCGTTTCGAAAAACGCAGCTGTTGCATTTCGAGAGGCCGACGGATAACAATACAATGTAAATATAAATCGTCCATAAAACCTTTCTATTTGGGGTCTTTTGTTGTTTAGGCCGGCGAAACAATTGTAAGACAGGCTTTAGCACGACCGCCTAGGATGCAGAAAACAGTGCCATAATAAAAATATATTACGGTTAGTTTGTCGGCTTTAAGAACGTTCTGGGCGTTAATAGTTTCTTAACATTAGTTGTCCATTCATAAAACACGTGGGATGTTGCCGAGGAACGTGGGAATGGTTGATATAATGGAGAGGCGCGCTACCTACGAATGTGATTGCACGACAGATAGGGACGACAGAAGCCGAAACATCGATAGCCGAACACATTACCCAGAGAGCTAAGGTTGCGTGTATGTTGATTATGGTTGAATGAACGTTAGCTGACTTAATTGCGGTTTTGACTAATGCGACCTGACATGTCCTATGGTTTTGTAGCCTGTTTGTGATATCCTTAACGCGAGCGCAGCCGGAGTATAGGCGCTACTTCTCTCTGTATGTATGTATGTAATTGTATGGATTGAAAAGAGAGATAATTAGTAAATTACTATTCGGTCTCGTTCCCTGTGAGTTAGTGAAGGACCTCTCATACGTGAACATGAGACGGGGCCAAACTATACTTTGGAACTACCGAGATAGCTATTATAGGTATGATGTTAGGTAGACATTCGTTTATTGAACGACGAATGGCATACTGCGCGTAGTTAATGCATAAATCCTAGGTTGTTGTATGTTGTCATGTTGTTACAGTGATTTTTTTAGTCGACCTGTGTGAGCCACTGCTGGACATGTACTTCCCTAGTTCCCTAGGTCATCTCGACTCTGAGCGGTGAGGAGCATCGCAGTCGCATCTGGTGCGTGGTCAACTCACACCCCATTTTCTTTTCAGCGGCCGCTGATGTAGTACACCGTTGCTCAGGAGACCGTCGTTCCTTCGGCTGACGTGCCCAGTCTATTGCCGATAATTTGACTGTAGCTAGAACTAGGAGATTGACGTGGTACATTATAGACTACGATGCAGGCCTCTGTTTACGTGTCGGTTAGCTAGAAATTTTGACTGTAGATGGAGTTCGCGAACTTTATTACTAATTCTTCAAATCGGTCGTTAGGAAGTGACTTGTTGGTGCCTTTCTTCGGTAGTTTTGCTATTGGGTGAATGATCGTGTCTTTCGTTCAAGTTCGTTCTGACGATTAGGAGGCCGTACCTATGATGTCATAGCAGAGTCTGTTCGATCGGGCTAAATTAATTATACTTGGTTTGATGAACGATCGGTCGGTTGCAAGTAAGTCACCGCCTTACTTAATTATGCTAAATAATCGATTCAATAAAGACCATTCGCGGAGTAAGTATCTAGTGCATAGGAAAAACGTATCGCTCCCGAATTAGCAGATTTTCAGTAGGACCTAGGATTATTCTGACTGCGATTGGTTCGAGTCCAATTATGATTACGATGGAGTTGGTGAGTTCCAATAGTCTTGTGTTAGGTATGCGGATTTTTTAATTTGGTCTTTGGGACCGCACCTTTGGACTTCGCGATGAACTAAATACGTGTAAAATTTTCAACTAGTTAGGGTTAATTTCGCAAAGTTCGTTAGAGGCGTCGTAAAACTTAATAAAACCCGTTATTCGTTTCCGGTCTGGTGGGCATGGGGCAGTAAGCTATTTAGAACAACAGTACCGTGATAGACTATGTGAGTTCGGTAAATTATAGGTACTAATCCGTGGGCGATATGATCGGTTCGGGGCATTATTCGTTAAGGGGAATGCGCGTGTTGGGTTCGTTCGCCAGAAGTAAACATTATTACGTTATAGCTGAGCCTAAAAATAAATAGGTAGAAAAAGGAGAGTTTAGATTTTCCAGCAGTGTGGTTGCGAATAGTGCGCGAAGTCAGGTAGATTTTGCAAATATGCTTGTTGAGATAGTAAATAGTAAACGGCAGAATACTCTGGTGGGCATGAGATTGGACACTTTCTACTCCTTTGGTCCGGCCCGTATCCACAAGGGGTCTAGTAGAATTAGGTAGGCTCAACAACATAGTAGATTTGACGCCGCTAATGATGTTAGGGAAGTAAGAAGGTTTGATATGCTGTCATTCCTCAAACAGTCACTTAGAGCTGCGCCTGGTTTAGGTACTTGTCTTGCGCGACCGCTTTCGTCATGAACATCAGGTGGGCATCTGTGACAGTATAGCCACTACTCGTGTTTAATACAAATTAAATTATTCGTAGATAGATAAATATATTTTTTTTTCTTTCAACCTCTTCATGCGAGTCTTGTCTTACTAGCTATTATATACATTCATTTCGAAAGATGTCGGTTTATGAGGGGTATGGGCTTTTACAGAAAACTAGAAAATAAGGGGTCCCTTTGTTTAAAGGCGAGCCAAACGAGAAACCCCAGCCAGATGTCAGGAACGTACATCAATAGACGGGGTTTTGCCTAAGTCGTCGGTACTTGCTTTAGGTACTGCCAGATGTTCAAATGAACGCGCACATATTACCGAAGTACATAGTACCGAACCAAGGGTTCCGTAGGAGTATAGATTTGGTTGGGGCTATGTTAGGTAAATGTTACGTGACGTATTGAAGGATGTGTGGCTTGGTGTTAGTTAGGCGGATAATTAGGCGCGTCGGTCGTCGGTGAAGGTCTTAGCTGTATAACGTTGCTTTAATTGTGAATTAGACGAGTCACATTACCTAAACTTTTATAACATTACGAATAGGGTATATGAATAAATGAAATAAGATATTTATAACTAAGAATATTTCATAGGCGAGTTAGTTAGAGATACCTTTGACGACGGAACCCTGATAGCGGAGGCACCTCGCCTCGGGGAGGGATGAGTGTAGCTGCCAGGCGAGGTTGAGCCTTATTACTGCGACATACGTGGGAGGGTTGATTGAAGGCGCAGAAATATGTATTACGGGCGGAGTCGGACGGTATTGCAACTACTTGTTTGGGTAACGGGGGTACGGGGGTGGATGCGCCCGCGCACTGAACGGGGAGTCGGGTTGGAAGGCGACAGCGGCGAAACTAGGGCAGTCAGTCGGTATCGCACAACGGAAGGCGGCAGTCGAAGTGATATTCGAAGAGTCTGGCCTCCGAAAATTAATCACGCGCAATTTTATCTGATCAGTGAGGTTAGCGTTGGATAGTTAACATGCTGTCAACGAAGGCGCTGATGAACATAGATCTCTAAGTTTACCGGGTTGTAAAACTTAGACTCACTGAGATAATTAGGAAAATATCCGTTTAATTACAAATAAATATTGAAGTGAATAGATTGTGCACAGAACGAGAGACTGGGAGGGGAAGCGGCTACTGGCGGAGAATTAGGGCATAAATCTTATAAATCCGCGAATATCCGTTAAAAAAAAACTGTGTGATCCAGAGGCGAGCGGGCGTGAACGATAAGTTTTAGCATATAATTTTCTACATTATTTATTAAGTGCATGTAGCGTTGGTGTGCCCGTGCGGGCGAACGTAAGCAGGTGACTACGATCTCCGTGACCTAGACGAGCGTGTAATCGCTTCAGGACGGATCAGAGGTCACACTACAACTACTAGAACAACTCCGACGATATACCTAATTACATCCACCTGTTATTCCCACATACTCTCGCCAAGCGAAGCCGACGGACTGGGAGCTGGCGTACATTCCTCGCGCCGTGTTGGGCGAGTCGGCCGATTGGTATATTGTGTGAGAAGGCTTCGCATTAGCACGCCTAATCACGCAGACGCGAACTGTTAAGTCTACTTTTACTTCAACGATAAGCGGCGTGTGTAGGTTGTTTCAGGGGCCGACGCATTAAACCCGATAGACGTTGTGTTGCCGCTATTAATTCCTTAGTGATTTGGGAGAGTCGGACAATAATATTAATTATCAATTCCGTTTAATTATCAGCCTAGTGAAGGCTACTTGTCAGTAGAACCATTAGGTTTCGCTGGTGACTGGCCGCTCGCTTGCATGCTGACGAGTCGGCAGAGAGGGGTCCAGAAACTATGCCCGTGCAAGTAATCTTCCGTTAAAAGGAGTTCCTTCTGAACTGTAGAGTTTGTTTTATTAAAAAACTTCGACCTACCAGAGTCAAGGTGGCAGGCTCTCCCATTTCGCCCAACTACGGGTAGCATTCTTAGATCCGCGAGTTAGTGTAGCAGAAACAGTCGTCATTATTGTCAACTTATTTTCAATTCAGTTTAGGAGCTAGCCAATCATTTAGAACCGCGGGCAGCCGTCGCGTCGTTCGCCTGTCAATTTCTTCCACGAGTAGGGATGTCTCATAGGTCGTTTTAGGTAGATGGGCCACGAAACGATCACATTCAGCTAGTTCTCCCCGTAAATAAAGTAATTAACGAAATATTGCGTAATCATAAATGTATCCTATTGCGGGTTGATCCCTTACAGATGAGAGAGCGGGGCCGAAGGTGAACATTTCCGCGGTTATTCCTCCCCGTGGTGTGGCCCGGGAACATTTTCCGACTTAGTTAAGTCCATGTACTGTGCCGTTTGGTTATCAATTACTCTTAATCATTATTAGAATACATAATTAATATTTAGTCCTTAAAGAAATACGGTATACACCTCTACGGTCGGGAAGTGGCTAATATGATCGCAAGTAAAGGGTTTGCAAATTGGTCCTACGCTAGACTTTCACGTGCCAAATGTAAAATTAATTATAATTATAAACAAATTCTACCGCAGACTATCTGCCCTAGCTAATATTATTTATTGGCAAAGGTTAGGTATTGTCTCACTAGTCAAGAGTTAACTAATTATGCAGTCAGGTAAGTAGTAATAGGGTACGGATAGAAGTTTAGACAGATCAATGTGATCTGTGATGCTGTGACAACTGACACCACACCATCACAAAGACCGCGTAGTGAGTTCAAAAGTAATTGAAGGTTGGGAATCGGAAAGTATTGCTGTCTCCGTTCGCCACGCGCACTCCCCGATAACGCAAGAGGGACAGCTGCACGCTCTCTGCGAATATATCAACAAATTACGTCAAAATTTGTCTTTCGGGGCTTATGTTTTTCCGAGCCCTAAACATTAACAGATTTAAAATTTTTGTTGTTGTAATAAGGACGGTTCAATCTACTTACTTGTCTTTTTATTATTTTTATATAAGGTGCTTCGTTATTTATGTAAAAAATTTCGGGAGGGTTACATAGACAGTCAAATAAACACGTTACGCAAAAAAAATATTATTATGTTTTTAGCATTACTTTTCAAGAAATTTAACAAAACATGTTTGCTACCTAAACATTAATCTGCGTGTAACAGTAGGTAACTTGCATTGTACGGGGTCAATGACCGTACTATGTTCAAACGCAGAACAGCTGTTTGTTGTAAGTAAGTCACAAGGTCACTATGATTGGTTTTTACAGCTACTTATTTGATTTTATTTTTTGTTAGAAGAAAAAATGCTACTATAAACCAAAGCTATAAACATATGTTTTTTTTGCGTAAAGTGTTTATTTGAGTCACACCACTCGAACATTGTGTTGTGTCACACATGCTGTGTAAGGATCGCAGCGAGAGGAGCGTTTCCATATTGGAAATTAGTCCGCGGATTGCATCATGCAGCTGAGAACACTATGTTTCCAAACAAACAGGCAAATATGGGAACGTGTAGGTAGTAACGAAACATACAAACCAACCACGTGTATACTTTAGTATATTGAAGGGAAATAGACGAGCGTAGTAATTTCAACGAAATTATAAATGTCAAATACGAAAATAATTTTCTTTATTAGAAAATACTACAAGAAATCTCTGTAAGGGATAAGTCCGCCTTTGCACCTTATTTTTTATTTTATTTTATTTTATTTTATTGGGAAAATTTATTATTTAATTGGGGCGCCGAGCCACCCATGAGGTGTCTAACGACGCCCATTGGACATTCGGTCGTATACGGATGTTGCGAATGCCATGACGGCTTGACAGGTGCCTATTCACGCCCCTCTTTAAGGACCCGAGACTGTACTTGGGGTGAAATATGGGCAGGGAGAGCGTTCCAGAGTGTACCGGTTTCTTGGAGAAATAAAGCATTTTCGACGATATAACGTTTTACACAATTTCAACGATATTCAACTCGGTATTTATAGACAATCTAGGGTCCTGGATATCCATAAACATTAAAAGTTGCAAGAAGATAGGTGGAGCCGTTTTAGAGCTACAAAGTGGTGACAGACGGACACTCTTTTACTATCGTTTATTGATTTACGTTTTGTTTATAGACGTCCAGAAATACCAGCCTTTCGGCTACAAAATCCAGACGTCTACAACCTGCACTCTTGCGAGTACAGTGATCATGTATGCCAGATCGAGGCCCCATAGCTGCTCTGTCGAACATCCGTTCTTCCGAAAAAATCCCATGGGAAACACAGGCTGCGACCTTTCTCCAGCCGATCCGAGCCACCACCCGTCCACCCGAAGGAACCCCCGACCGAAGTCGAGAGCCGGGGGTGAAGCCTTCACTGCCACTGGGGTCAGCACCCTATCCAACCACAACCTGTGCCCAGGGCCTCAGCGTTTTGTACTAGCCTAAAGGCTTTTGTTTTCACCAGCTATGTATATGCGTGGAAGTGCATATTACCACCATCTAATGTGTACCGGGGATCCACCGGTCTCGATGACGGTCTCGGTGACAGACGGACAGACGGACAGACGCCTGTCCATCTGTATAATAAGGATCCTTGCCAGCGTCACTGTTTACGTAACCCTAAAAAGGTAACGCCTATCGGCCGGTTCGACCTCTTCGGCATTGGATAGTTTGATCTAGATTCTAGAAACGTTGCAATTTTGTTCAAGGACATCTAGTAGCGATACGACTTGGTCGAGTTTGGTCATCAAACCGCTAAAGGCTAACATTGTTTGTTCAGATGGTATGGATTTGTATTATTATTTTTTATGTAAACCAACATGGGTGGCTGTGCCGAGGGACCAATGATGCAGTCGACAGAGCCAAAAACACCTCTCCTCGCGAAACCACGCTCAGAGAGGCGAAGCGATGCGACTTTTGAAGACATCCAGGTGAAATGATTCGGGAAACACACTCGCCGGGAAGACAGTTCCACACCCTAGCGGTTCGACAAAGAAACGATTTTGAGAACCTATGGGTTCTCAAAATCCCAATGTCGATAATAAAATGGTGTTCAGTTTCACTGCAGCGAGTGCCGCAAAGATAGATTGGATAGCAAGGAATAAGGGAAGCAAGTTCCTCCGATCAGCGTCCATGATAGTACCTACCTGTAGAACAGACTGAGTGACTCTACAATTCGCCTGTGGCTCAGAGACTCCAGACGATCAATTAGTTTCAGGTCTCCCACAGGAACCCTCGGTGCGCACTTGTTCGACTCGCACTTGCACGTTCTTTTCAAAAAATTACAGAGAAACATCGAAACATTGGGGTGAAGCCACATTTGTATGAAATCAAATGTTTGTTGTGTAATGTTTCGAAAAAACATTCGCAGGAGACGAGGCTCTAGGGGCGTGAATGGGCACCTATCAGGCCGGCATGCCATTCGCAACCGCCGCATACGACCAAATATCCATGGGCGTCGTTAGACACCTTATGGGTGGCTCGGCGCCATATGCCGCGCTGTCAATAAAAAAAAAATACGAATTTGATTGCTTCAATGTGGGTTGTATAAAATTACTGTGTGCGGCTCGACCCACTGTTTGCTCTCCCCGTGCAAGTCGTAAAAGGCCACTAAGGGATAGTGCCAAGATGCCGTCCTGAAGGGCGACAGGTTAGCCACCTCTAACCTTGGCATGGTCCTTCTACCGAGTCATGCTGCAGGTGGGCCTTTGTGCCTTACATGCTGCTTGATAGTTATCTTATTCTAATACTTTGCTAACGTAGTGGTCGGTGTTGTGCTGTAATTTGCCAAATTCCTTGCAGCACAACACGGTTTACTCTGTTTATTACAATTTGTATGTATAAAAATACTACATTCCGCTTAGTTCAGTGAAATTAAATGAAATATTATATCTCGTGCCAAGGAAACAGTGTCGCAGTGCAGACATGATAAGATAATAAAACGTTAATAATCTCTTCATAGGTTTACTCAGACAATATACTAATAATAAATCTGTAAGGGATGGTCATGGAGTACCTAAGTTACTTTGTTTTATGAGAACTAAATTGACTGATTTTTAGAAATCTTTTCTGTATGTATGTATGTATGCATGTATGAATTTATGTTCCTCCATAACTCTTAAACCGATCATCCGAACTCGATGAAACTTAGTACAACAACACAGGGACACAGGATAGGCTAAATACAATTTAGTTCCGGTTACGCTAAGATGTGGCGCTCACACGAACCGTTATGTTCCGCGCGCCGAAATAAAGGTACGGTAGCAGGCTTTTTTTTATGTAATCCGGTATGGGTGGCTGAGTCAGAGGGGCCAAAGCACATGCTCTGACTAGCCAATATCAGGTGATATTGGCGGTAGCGAGAAAGTAGGTACCATACCGGAGACTTCCCTGGTTTGCCGGCTATACTGGACTAGAGGAGAATACAACCGAGGCTGCTATGCGGCCATCTTACATCCAGTACGGTGGTACCAAACCCAGTCGGCTACAATTTGAGCCTACCACCTAGTAAGGGACAAGGGAAGGGACAGTTTTAGAGCACCTAGTAAGGGACAGTTTTACACCGGTTCCGAATAGTGAAGCAGCGGGTGTATGTATAGGTATGCACGTAAATTTTTTCGTCAGAAAAAACTCATTGGTACACGCCGACGGAGTCGAACCTAGGACCTCCCGCATGAGAACCCGATGCCCAAACCACTCGGCCACCCGCCGCTTACTTACTTCCTTATTTTTAAATACGAATTTCACGCGAGCTAAGCCGCGGGCAAAATCTAGTAAGATAGTAAAATTTTAATCATCTCTTCATAGGTTTACTCAGACAAATGCGCGTCTGGCTCACACAAATTTAGTGTCACCTAGACCGCTGCCGTCGCACTCCATTTTAATTTATGTAGTACAAAAACCCCGACCATTAAAAAGTCCAAGATAATTTCCGTTTACTTACTTAAAGGAGTCGGGGGACCGCTAAGTAAATTCCCGCGCAGCACTCAGTTTTTATATTTACTTTACTTAGCGGTCCCCCCGCTCCTTTAAGAAAGTAAACGGAAATTATTTTTGACTTTTTAAGGGTAGGGGGTTTTTAAAAATCTGTAATTTAACTTTTGTTTCACGATTTAAAATAATCCTATGCAAATCGGTGAGTAAAAATGATCAACTCGGTCTCCTGACGGCGGATTTTTTTTTACTTAAAATAATTTCAAGGATTGTTGATGTGCCGGGTTTTTTTTTAAATTTGTAATAAAATTTTTTTGAATTGTGATATGTCATTATATGTTTGTATGTCATTACATTTTCTTAAACGCGTTCCTTGTACGTATGTAGGTATGTTGTAAAAGAAAAAGAAAATTTAAAAATGTATTGTAAAAAAAAATAATATTTGTGAAACGTCTTATTATTAGGCAATTGAAAAAAAAAATTTTTTTACTTTCTAATTTAACCCCCAAAATTTAAATTCCTTTATTTACGCTATACGTCCCTGACTGGGTCATCAAACTCTATATATGTACCAAATTTCAACGTTTTTCGTAAAGTAGATTCGGATAAAATAAATTGCGACAGACAGACAGACATATAGACACGAGAATGATCCTTTTTAAAAACGATTAAAAAAGAAGCTCTATAAGGTTTCTTGCTTATAGATTGCATTGCTGAACGGGACAAAAAAAACCGGCCAAGTGCAAGTGGAACTCGCGCACCGAGGGTTCCGTATGGCCATGTCATGGTCAGCGCCACTCACGCCATCTATGGCGTGTTAGGAAATGATTCGTATTAGTTAAAATTCATGATTAGTTAAAATGCTTCATAATCTATTCGGTAGATGGCGCGCGCGCATACACTTTTTGGTTTCTTCTATGTGAACCCCCAGGATTTTTTCACTTTTCCTTATTTTTATTATTTATTGTTATATAAAGTACCTGGGCGACCGAGCTTCGCTCGGCGTCTACACCTATCTAGGTAAACTTAAAAAAAATAACATTATCTAAATATTAAATTTCATCCAAATCGTTAGAGCCGTTTCCGAGAAACCAATTGTATATAACTTTATCCTTCCGCATTTTCCGGAGTCGTCGGCGATACACCATTTGTACTCGCCGGTCTGCCACCCGTCCTCGCTCGAGTGCCTCCCAAGATAGAAGACGGGCCCACCGATCAATCTTGAGTTATATTATATATTATTATCTATTGATCATCACTGTCAGGTGGTAAAATTCCAGTTAAAAATTTCGTAATTATTTTTGTAGTTTCAATTGCAGCCTGTTGTTGGAGTATTTCTAATTTTATACCAGCGTCTAAAGTTTTTATATGTTTCTCTGCAGTTTTATTTATTATTCCAGTAGTGCCAATAACTATTGGGACAATTTCGACTCTTGTATTCCACAATCTTTGGACCTCAATTTTTAGTGCGTAGTATTTAGTAAGTTTTTCATTTTCCTTCCTAGTGAGGTTATAATCGGACGGTACTGTGATATCGATAAGGTAAGTTCTGTTTTTATTTTTGTCTACATATATGAGGTCTGGTCGATTGTTAGGTAACGCATAATCTGTGGTGACAGCAATCTCCCATATTAGTTTAAATTCTTCATTTTCCACCACATGAGGTTCATTTAACGGGCATTTCCACCAAAATTTAGTTGTTTCGAACTTGTGTTTCTTGAGTAAATTCCAGTAAACGTATTTGACTAGTTGATTATGTCTTTTTAGGTATAGTGGCTGTACTAATATTTTGCATCCTGAGATAATATGCCTGACTGTTTCATCTTTTTCATGACATAATCGGCATCGTCCGTCTGTATCAAGTTTTAAAATATCTCGTTCAAACTGTTTTGTTCTAACCGATTGTTCTTGTATTACAAAGATTTTAGATTCCATTTGGGGAGATGTAGGTTGTTTTTTTTGCCACAAAAAAGATTTTTCAATATCTGTATTTGGGTTCATTAGTACCTCTCTCACAATTTGACCATGTAATGGCTTTTCTTTCCAATTTTCTTTGGATCGTTCAGTCTGTTTTTTGTGGATTAAGATTTCATCTTCCGTGGGTAGTTCGATATTAAGTTTTTGTCTAAATTTTTTACCTTGTGAAATTATGTTATATAGGCCTTTTTCCTTATCATGATCAACAATTACTTTTAGGACGTTGTCATTTTTGTCATCTAAATATTTTTCCATTTTAATAGTTAATTTGATATATAGATTTTCTATGTTTAATAGGCCTCTTCCTCCTTCATTGACTGGTAAATATAGTCTTTCTGTATTTGATTTTTGCTGATGCATGTTATATATGTTTAGGAGTTTCCTGGTTTTCCTGTCAATTTTTTTAAAGTCATCCATAGTATAATTTATTACATTGAAAGTATATATAAGAACCGGTGTTGCGTATGTATTTATGGCCTTTATAATATTTCTAGAGTTCAATGTTGATTGAATGATTTTTCTTACTCTTCTTATGTATTCATTTTTCTTCTCTTCTATTATTTGTCTGTGGTTGATTTCCCCATTTTCATCAATGCCAAGATATTTATATTTTTTGTTATTTAAGGCTTCAAATTTGTTTCCATCAAGCAGTATATGGTCTTCACCTTCAGCATTTATTCTTTTACTACCTTTTATTTCTAATACTTTACATTTTTCTAAGCCAAATTCCATTCCAATTTGTTTGGAGTATATTTCTACGGTATCAATTAGATTTGATAGCTGATATTTATTTGCAGCGTATAGTTTTATATCATCCATGTAAAAGAGGTGATTAATTATTTGGCCACTTCTTAAAGTATATCCGGTTTTTTCATATTCACTCAGTAATTTTGATAGTGGGTTAAGACATAGACAAAAAAGTAAAGGGGACAGAGAATCTCCTTGAAATATTCCTCGTTTTATAACTATTGGCTTTGTTGTAATTCTTGAGTCAGTGCTTATTGTATTCATAATCACTTGCCATGTTTTCATAACTTTTGATATACAATTTGTAATTACGTCAGGGCATTTATATATTTTGAGGATAAAAATAATCCATTCATGTGGTACCGAATCATATGCTTTTTTGTAATCTATCCACGCCATGTTTTGGTTTTTCTTGTATGTGTTTGTATCTTCTAAAATAGATTTATTGACAATTAAATGATCTTTGCAACCTCTCGCTCCCCATTTACAACCTCTTTGGTAGGGAGTCATTATATCATTGGCATTACAATGTTTGTATATTTCTACATATAGGATATATGTAAATAATTTGTAAGTGGTTGGTAAGCATGCAATCGGCCTCCAATTTTTTGGATCATTTGTATTCGTATTTTTTGGGATTAAAGTGACCATACCTGTTGTAAGCCACGGATCTATCTGTTCTTCGTTGTTAAGAATTTTGTTAAAGAATGCAGTATGTATGGATGTGCACTGGTAAAATATTTGAGGTAATAGTTTTGTAGTTTGTCTATTCCGGGGGTCTTCCAGTTTTTTAGATTTCTTATTGCATCTTTGAATGCTCCATCATTTATTGCATTAAAATTGTTACTCTGGATTATTGGTGATTTATCTGCAATTGTTTGTATCATAATATTCGACTTATCAATGTTAACAGGCTCACTGTAAAGTTTTGACCAAAAGTCTTCTATTTCGTTCTTTGTTGGGATTTCTTTTGGAGTTATATTTTTTTCAAACATTTTTCTGTAGAATTTTCGTTCATTTTGTTTAAATAGTATATTTTCTTTTTTTTTTCATTCTCATTTTCATACCGTTTGATTCTTCCCGCATACATTTTGATTTTTTGTTTGAGTAGTTCAATTATATTGTATAACATTATATCAGTTGTTATATTATACTTTTTATATAGGTTGTCCTTGATATTTCTCATTCTCCTGCTAGTAACACCACGTGAAATTTCGATCAGTTGTCCAAGGTTTTTTCTCAATATTTCAATTTTATCTTGTATTCTCTTTTTCCAAACTGGGACCTGATTACTATTGTTAAACGATTTTTCAAGTATTTTCTGTTTGTTTTCTTTGATAACTGTCATCGCTGCTGAGTAGAGGATTATGTTTAATTCTGTTATGCTCATGTTAAATGTTAATATATTTGGTAAATATGCATTTATTTCATTGACATTTTGTATGAATTGTTTGTTTATCATTCCTTTCGGTAAGTATTGTCTTTCATTTATGTCAATTTTCTTTATTTCTTCTATTGTATTTATTAAATTCTTTATTATATGACTTCGGTCATTACATAAATTTGATTCCGAATTATAATTGTTATTCATATTATAATTGGTTATATTTGGTGAGAATATATTGAAGGAGACATCTTCATTTATTTCTGCTATAGTGCCTGTCCTCTGTGGATTAGCAGCAGTATACTCGGTTCCATATGAATGGTCAGCATTCTGTTCTTTTCTTACATTTATTAATTCCCTGGACAATATTGATTCTGCAACTTCATTGTTGTTAAAGGTATCAGTGGGTGTTGTACTGGGTACCTGTTCAATGTGATTGTTAATCGAATCAGTTATTGGATTATTAGTTCTCTGTCATAGGTGATTTCATTCTCTTCATTGTAGATGGAGTATAGTGAACCCATATACCTCATTGTTGCGTTAGTATTATTGGAATTTGTACCTATTTCCTGGGGTTCAGTTTGCCTGAGGAACTCCATGATATTTTCAGTTGTACAGGGCGCATTTTCAATATCACGTATGATTTGATCTGGTAACATTTTGTAAATAATAATTTTCCTAGCTTGGTTGGATAAAGTATGGCCATTGTGTTTGGAGGTTTTAGGGTTATTTGGGTTTCTTTCTTGGAACATATATTGTATTTTTTTTAAATATCCCCTTCCAGTTTCTCTTGCTTTAAAATAACAAAAAAGCAATTCCATCATTTCTTCATTTGACCATTTTCTTCTAGAATCATCAATATTTTTTTGTAGCACATTATTTCTGTCATTCATTATTGTCGAAATACAAGGGTCGACATTATTTTCCGCTTTGTTTTTTAATTCATTTAAAAGTTCTTTTGATATCATTTCGTTAGCTATAATTCTTCTCGCTTGTGTTGATAACGTTGTCCCGGTGAATCTTTTACTTTTTTCGTTGTTTGCATTCCTTTCAACAAATAATTTTTCTAGTCGTGCTAAATATCCAGTTCCTTGTGATCTTGTTTTATAATAACAGTACATAAGTTCAATCATTTCATTTTTTGACCATATTCGCCTTCGATCTTCAAGCATATTACAATTAGGTCTATTATTCCCACATGTACCGGCAGCATTAGTTGGAATACTCCTTTGCTGCAAGGTATCATCGGTAGTCGTCAGTAGTTCAGTGTGCGAATCCATTTTTTATCTTTCCCATTCAATAGCAACTTAGAATTTTAATTATGAAGAATAAGAAAAGCTTATCTGTGTTATTGATGTCATTGCTTCTTGTTGTTGTTCTTGTTATATATATATATACAATTGGTTTCATGAAAACATGGCAAGTGATTATGAATACAATAAGCACTGACTCAAGAATTACAACAAAGCCAATAGTTATAAAACGAGGAATATTTCAAGGAGATTCTCTGTCCCCTTTACTTTTTTGTCTATGTCTTAACCCACTATCAAAATTACTGAGTGAATATGAAAAAACCGGATATACTTTAAGAAGTGGCCAAATAATTAATCACCTCTTTTACATGGATGATATAAAACTATACGCTGCAAATAAATATCAGCTATCAAATCTAATTGATACCGTAGAAATATACTCCAAACAAATTGGAATGGAATTTGGCTTAGAAAAATGTAAAGTATTAGAAATAAAAGGTAGTAAAAGAATAAATGCTGAAGGTGAAGACCATATACTGCTTGATGGAAACAAATTTGAAGCCTTAAATAACAAAAAATATAAATATCTTGGCATTGATGAAAATGGGGAAATCAACCACAGACAAATAATAGAAGAGAAGAAAAATGAATACATAAGAAGAGTAAGAAAAATCATTCAATCAACATTGAACTCTAGAAATATTATAAAGGCCATAAATACATACGCAACACCGGTTCTTATATATACTTTCAATGTAATAAATTATACTATGGATGACCTTAAAAAAATTAACATAACATGCATCAACAAAAATCAAATACAGAAAGACTATATTTACCAGTCAATGAAGGAGGAAGAGGCCTATTAAACATAGAAAATCTATATATCAAATTAACTATTAAAATGGAAAAATATTTAGATGACAAAAATGACAACGTCCTAAAAGTAATTGTTGATCATGATAAGGAAAAAGGCCTATATAACATAATTTCACAAGGTAAAAAATTTAGACAAAAACTTAATATCGAACTACCCACGGAAGATGAAATCTTAATCCACAAAAAACAGACTGAACGATCCAAAGAAAATTGGAAAGAAAAGCCATTACATGGTCAAATTGTGAGAGAGGTACTAATGAACCCAAATACAGATATTGAAAAATCTTTTTTGTGGCAAAAAAAACAACCTACATCTCCCCAAATGGAATCTAAAATCTTTGTAATACAAGAACAATCGGTTAGAACAAAACAGTTTGAACGAGATATTTTAAAACTTGATACAGACGGACGATGCCGATTATGTCATGAAAAAGATGAAACAGTCAGGCATATTATCTCAGGATGCAAAATATTAGTACAGCCACTATACCTAAAAAGACATAATCAACTAGTCAAATACGTTTACTGGAATTTACTCAAGAAACACAAGTTCGAAACAACTAAATTTTGGTGGAAATGCCCGTTAAATGAACCTCATGTGGTGGAAAATGAAGAATTTAAACTAATATGGGAGATTGCTGTCACCACAGATTATGCGTTACCTAACAATCGACCAGACCTCATATATGTAGACAAAAATAAAAACAGAACTTACCTTATCGATATCACAGTACCGTCCGATTATAACCTCACTAGGAAGGAAAATGAAAAACTTACTAAATACTACGCACTAAAAATTGAGGTCCAAAGATTGTGGAATACAAGAGTCGAAATTGTCCCAATAGTTATTGGCACTACTGGAATAATAAATAAAACTGCAGAGAAACATATAAAAACTTTAGACGCTGGTATAAAATTAGAAATACTTCAACAACAGGCTGCAATTGAAACTACAAAAATAATTACGAAATTTCTAACTGGAATTTTACCACCTGACAGTGATGATCAATAGATAATAATATATAATATAACTCAAGATTGATCGGTGGGCCCGTCTTTTATCCTGGGAGGCACTCGAGCGAGGACGGGTGGCAGACCGGCGAGTACAAATGGTGTATCGCCGACGACTCCGGAAAATGCGGAAGGATAAAGTTATATATATATACAAGTTTAGCTCACTTAAAGTAATAGGATAGGATAGGATAACACACATTCTGTGAAATTTTCAACGGGCTACCTATTACAGTTCAAGAGATACAGCCCTCGGACAGACGGACGGTCGGACGGGCGGACGGACAGACAGACAGACGGCGTAGGCTTAGTAATAGGGTCCCGTACAGGATACGGAACCCTAAAAATGATAACGGACCACAATGAATAGCAAATTATGTCTCAATCTGAGGTTTCAATGAAATATTGTTAATGTTGTGTGTTCTTTATGGCGAAATAAACATCTGAATCTGAATATAAAGTTGCTTTTTTTCCCTCTTTTGAGGTACGGAACCCTAACAAGGTAGTAAGTAGGTACTCTGAAATGGTGCGCATGAATGGATTTGATTTGTTATCAAAGTTGAAGACGAAATAATTCATATTATAACACGTTAGTACATACATAAATACATACCACACGCTGTATCTCGACAATCGGGGTAAGCAGAGTAGTCGGTGTTGTGCTGCAAGCACTCTTGTAAATTACAGCACAACACCGACCACCACATTTAGCTATATGACGAGATAAATAGCAAGCAGCAAGTAAGGTACAAAGATTCACCTGCCGCATGACTCGGTGGAAGGACCGTGCCAAGGTGAGAGGTGGCTACCCTGTCTCCTTTTAGCACGGCATCTTGTCCTTATCCCTTAGTCGCCTTTTACGACATGGACAGGAATAGATGCAGTGGAGGCTATTCTTTACCGAACCCCACACGGTACAGTTTACCGACCCCACCCTGACGTATTGTGATTAATGTACCTTATACATGACAAATAACCTGGGTTTTTCGCCATGGTTTTTCATAATATGACGAATGTGCATATTGAATAGAGCAATGGTGCAATTTATGACAATGCAAGGTAAGGTGGTTTAACGCCAGATGCCAAGGTATGGCGTATATAGAGGGGGGGCCCCGTGCCCACCCCAGAAGTGTCTGGTGCCCACCCCAGGATATTGGGTTGCCAATGGTTGCCAACCCAAAATCCTAGGGGACTTAAATAATTTCACACAAACACACTTAAATATGGGTTTTTAACACTTAAATAATCTACAGCTGAGGAATGAACATAAAATTCCATTTCCATCCAGGTAATCAAAATAAACACTAAAAAAAAAGGTTTTTGTATAATCTTATTAAGGTAAAGAAACTTTCCGAAATCAATGTTCGAAATACGCCTCAACACTTCGACCTGGAAAATAACCCTAGATACGCCAATGAAGGTAATAGATATATCTTCACAAGCCGGTTGAACAGGTTCTATCTATGTAAAGTTTTCTTGTTGAATGCAAGTTTAACCAGCTGGCGAATCATCATAATATTATGACCGCAATATTGTTTGTTCAACCCAAAGATATTTAAATATTTTACTAGCTAACCTAACTACCTCGCTTTATTTTTTTATTTATTTTTTTATTGAAAGCGCGACATTTATGGCTCTGAGCCACGTAACAGTATAGTTTAATTTAGTGTAGTTAATAAAAACCAAACTAAATTAAAACAGAAATTGAAGGCTATAAAATTATAACAAACTTTTTTTTTGCGCTGTCAGTCGCCTTGTGTACCTATAGCACATGCTGAGATGGGCCCATATTGTCATTACTTGTGTTATTAATTAAGGTTTTACGTGTATAATTTCATGTTTTTGTAATGTTTTCTTTTCTTTGTGTATACCTATGTATAATGACAATAAATAATATTTTTCTTTCTTTCTTTTTTTATTTAATATTTTATTTATTTATTTTGCGTATTTATTTGACCACATTTTGAGAACTAGAATTAAAATTAGTGTTAATGTAAAATAAAATAAATTATATAAATTCGTCCATCTCGACCGACCGTCACACCGTGGCCAATATCTCCCTTTTGAATCTCCAGCCCTATTCTCTGTAGAAAAAGGTATTTTTGAGTGTCTTTGGTTCAATCTAAGGGGCAACGCAGCCAGCGTATTGGGCACTGTGGCGGAGTCGACTGAGTTGGACGAAATTTTTTACTTACAGTAAGAGTGTAATTATTTACTTTTTATTATTTATTAGGTTAATTTAATTTAATTGGTGTTACTGACTGTGCCAAGTTGTATTTTGTTTTACTGTTTTAATAAAATCTAAGTAATTCTTATATGAAAATGTCATTGTGGGATCTGGTTGTGGTGTCATAGCATTGATTTTATAGTCTACGCATAGGATTTTTTTTTTCCATAACAACACGATTTTTTTTAAATAATTCCAAATGGCGAGCGCGAGTCGCCATAATGTGAAACTTGGAAATTATTTTTCTTGTAACGTCACTGTTCATTGATCTCTTGAATTTGTATGGTTTATCTTTATTGTGTAGAATTTGTATGCTTTTGCCCGCGGCTCGACTCGCGTGAAATTCGTATAAAGAAGAAAGTAAGTAAGCCCGCTACGGTACCTTTATTTCGGAACAATTTGGTTTGTATGAGAGTCACATCTTAGCTTAACCCGAACTGAATTTTATTATCCTGCGTCTCGTATAGGTAAATGTGCTTGTACTAAGTTTTATCAAATTCGGATGATCGGTTTTAGAGTTTGGAGGAACATACATACAGAAAATATTTCTAAAAATCATCAATTTAGTTTTAGTCTGATACATAGAGTATACAAACGCAATATCACATAAAACAAGTAACTTACTCCATGACCATCCCTTACAGATTTATTATTAGTATTGATTGATTGAAGTAGTTTGTCTGTCACTGAATTTCTCACATACTGCATGAAACGAGATAAATGGCATAAGTAGGTAGGCATACTAAATAAATGAATGACTGAATTTGGGTTAAAATTTTTAACTGAGAATAGTGTTTGTAATTATTTTTTTTCTTAAGCCGTATGCATTAAAAAAACAATAATAACAAAGATGTAGATCTTATGTTCGCTTATAACTATAACTCAAGAACAGCTTAATTCATTCGGTTGCTGTTTTTGTATATGTAATGCGACATAATATGTTCGCCAGGTTATAACGGCACATAGCTTCACGCCGTTATTTATATGAGCTGAGCAGTGGGGTCTAACTAAAGTGAACGGAAGTGAGTTCGAGGAAATAATGATATAGTTTACCTGAACGTAGCTCGGCCTTCGGCTTCGCCCTTGGTGACTTCGAGAGAGTAGGTATATCGTTACTCGTTAATTATTATATACAAAGACTAAGACAAAGATATTTATTTGCAAATCATAGAGCACACAAATACACAGCTGAAAATATACAGTGCTCGTACGTGTACACTCCATGACGCGCGTCAAGTATTGGTGAAGACTGCATTAAAATCGGTTGAGCCGTTTTGTAAATACCTGAAGAGCAGTGAGTGTTTTTTAACTAAATTTGAACATTATAAGGTTGTGGAAAATTGTGACGAAATTGAAAAAAAAACAACATCTCTATACATTTTTAGTTTGGCAATTTTGAAGAATTTAATGGCTTCAATAAAAAATTTTTTTCGAACTTCGTCAAAGATTTTTACTAATCAACTTGAATTACATCCTGAAGCGCTGGAGGTGTTAGTCACAAAATCATCAAATTCATCATCATCACACACCACACACCCGAACACCCAGACTTCACATATTTATTGTGTTTTGCAAGGTGAGGAACTTTCATTCCAGTAGATCCATTTCTTTCCAAGTGCAACCTGGAGATTTTCAGAAGGGGCGCGAAAAGGCTCACGTCAGGCCGGCATGGCATTTGCAATACCCGTGCATCACGCAGAATGCATATTGGCTTTGTCAGACACCTACTCGCTACTTACCCGTCCAAACATTTCGCGCTTAACTGACTACATTTTCCTTAATTGCACAAGTGTTCGCTTCTTTTAATTTTAATCACGTTTAAGTGGGAGACGACACGGGGCGGCGGAGGCGGAGGGGGCGACGCACTATGGGGCTATTTCACTGATAGTTTGGACAAAAGTCACACTCATGTCACTTCCTGTTATTGCTCTTGATTTTTAGTGACTAAGCTAGGCGTTTGAATATAATATATTGTTTTGTCGAAAGGAGAAGCTTGATTCAAATATTAATTACAATGAATATTGGTAAAGGTACGTGGTATTTGTTAGTATAAATGTATCAGCTTAAAAAGTTGTATTTTTCGAGCAATTATCTACCAACTTAATTACTTAATTCCCTTAGATTTTTATCAATATGATTTTAATTCACTTGCTAATCTTACACCATTAGACTCCTATGATATATGATATATATATTATATGATTTTTGATTGAGAATATTTCGAAAATGGGCATTTTGCAACAAATGCATACTTTCAGTAAATATTGGGATATTATCGTACTTCTTATATTTGTAATCAAAACTCCGGCCAAAATGCACAATTTTTTTTTTATTAATGTAAAATATTAAATAAATAAATAATTTATTTCACATTTAAATTTTGGACATTGTGATATGTACCTTACCTACCTATTAAATAGCAGTGCTACAACATCGATATCTATAAAAGTAGATAGGAAACAGCATTCAATCCCTAACAAGTTTTAGATCGTGCCCCGACAACTTCTAGCTCTAGTGATGATGACAAAAATAGATAATTAGGTGCAGATATTGCTTTAAATGTTATAAAATAATATTGACCAAACTATCAGTGAAATTGCCCCATAGTGCGACGCGGCGCAGCCCGGGGTCCGATCCGCATCGGCGACGCGGCGGCTGCGCGCGCGCAGACAGCGGCGTCGCCATAGATACCGTGTCCGCTTGGTGTGGAGTGGAGTGGATGGAATAATGAAGAGTTAGTTGCTCGTAGGAGTTACGACGCGCGCACGCGCACCACTCGCGGTGAACCAATCCCATAGAGAGCGCGCGACACGCCGCCGCGACTGTTCCAAATTTAAAAATATAAATATCTCGGAAAGCGTTCGAATATCCGTGTACGCTGGTGTGAGTCGAGGATAATATTAATAGCTTAACGTATTAAGCCATCAATTTCGAGTGAGCTACACTGAGCGAGAATGGTACACGCGCTGAACACGATGGAGGCAAAGTCAACAGCGGTGGGTACCATAAACTAACAATAATAAATACCATCGCATTGTAACACGAACATCACACGACGCCGCTCCGCGCTCGGGAGGGGCGGAGGACCTATTTACCAATTCCGCCATCGCGTGTTCGAACAATTGGCAATTAATTGCTTGAATAATGTGCCTAGTAGTTGCAGTAATTTTCGAGTTACTTTAAATTTAAATACCTATGTTATATTTTAGATTTCTCAATCCTATTACTTGAAGTGAGCTAATGAGCTAAACTTGCATACATTTAAGTTTCTCGGAAACGGCTCTAACGATTTGGACGAAATTTTGTATTTAGATAATGTAGTAATGTACGTACGTGCGTACGGTAAAGTAGTAATAAAATGTGAGATTTTGACATTAAAAACAATTACTTTTGACATTTGGATTTACATCTATACATATAATAAAATCGTAGAGGTAAGAAAGTCTGTACATTGAATGTATTCGGAAAAAAACTAACCAGGGTGGCTTAAAATGAGATACTGAACATGTTAGAACAGTTTTTAAAATTTTTGTTTGTTTGTTTGTTTGTTTGTCTGTACGCGCATCACGCACAAACCACTGAACGGAATTAGACGAAACTTTGTATAGTGGCAGTTTATATGCCGGGTTAACATAATACGTAAAAAAAATTAACAAAAATAAAAAAAAAATAACAATTATAAACATTATTGCGCGTTTAAAATCACGTAGTCCAAAGTAAAGGTAAAAACAATTTTAAATGTCATGTTGACAACGGAGAACTGTCATCTCGACGTGAGCTGGCCGGTGACAAATTGTTAGATAAATAAATATAATAATTGAAAGTCGAAGTTATGTCGCTGTCATTGGTGCAATAAAATTTATATATCTGTTGCCCGCGGCTTCGCTCGCGTGAAATTCGTATTTAAAAAAAAGAAAGTAAGTAACTAAAGACGGGCCCGAAGGCGGATCTGCGCTCACGTAAACGATATTCTTTCTCGATGAAAGTAACTAAGGGCGAGGCGAAAGGCGGAGCTGATTTCAGGAAGAAGAAAAACATTCTTGAAGAAAATAAGTAACTAAGGGCGAGGCCGAAGGCCAAGCTCTATTCTGGAAGACCATAAACCTTCTCGAAGAAAGTAAGTAACTATGGGCGAGGCCGCAGGCCGAGCTGCGTTCAGGAAGAAGCTAAACCATCTTGAAGAAAGTAAGTAACTAAGGCGAGGCCGAAGGCCGAGCTACGTTCGGATAATTGAAAAACCATCTCGAAGAAAGCAAGTAACTAAGGGCGAGGCCGAAGGCCGAGCTGCGTTCAGGAAGAAGCTAAACCATCTTGAAGAAAGTAAGCAACTAAGGCAAGGCCGAAGGTCGAGCTACGTTCTGACAAATGATAAACCATCTCGAAGAAAGCAAGTAACTAAGGGCGAGGCCGAAGGCCGAGCTGCGTTCAGGAAGAAGCTAAACCATCTCGAATAAAGTTAATTAATATTAAGATTGAGTTAATTTAATTTAAATTTTATTATAAAGTCCACGCTTCTAACGGCAAATATACCGTGCATCCTAGAGCCTCGCGGTTATTCCCGGCTGGATGGCGAGAGACCCGATGCTAGAGACCTTAGTGCCATGGACTAAGGGTAGTTCTTTGATGTGGGACGCCACTTTTGTTCTCACATTGGCTCCAAGTCACGTTAGGACATCTTTAAGAGCGGCTGGCGCGGCCGATGCTGGGGCGGAGAGCCTCCAACGCAGCAAATATAGAAATATAATTCAAGATTTCGAATTTGTTGCGTTTGCGGTTGAAACCCTCGGTCCGTGGAGCAGTGAAGCCAAAAGAGGCTTGAGCTGGTTGACGCAACTGGTGTCCCGTCATCAAGGGCTTATGTACTTCATTCAAAGGGTAAGCCTTGCCATCCAGCGGGGTAATGCCGCAAGTGCTCTAAGAACATTTGAAAATGCCCGTTTTGATAGTTATTTTAATGTTTGTTAGGTAGGTTTAATTCTTTAGTTATTAATATTACTTTTTTATTTATATGAAATAAATAGATTGAGTAAACGATATTATATTCTATCGAAGAAAGGAAGTCTTTAAGGGCGAGGCCCGAAGGCGGAAGAGGGTTTTTGGTTTACCTGAACGCAGCTCGGCCTTCGGCCTCGCACTTAGTTCCTTCCTTTCTTCCAGAAGGTTTGTCGTCTTCCTGAAAGCAGCTCGGCCTTCGCCCTCGCCCTTAGTTAGCTACTTTCTTTAAGAAGGTTTATCGATTACCTGAACGCAGCTCGGCCTTCGGCCTCGCCCTAAGTTACTTACATTCTTCTTTGGAATACGAATTTCACGCGAGCGGAGCCGCGGGCTCAGCTAGTATTTTATAAAGTTATAAAAAATTTTAAGCTTTCATTTTGTGTATGAGTTTAATGAAAAATATTATGTTGCCTGAAATTAACAATAATTATTCATATAATCTTATTCGACGTAAACTTACATATAATTGGTGTCTCGGAAACGGCTGTAACGATTTGGATGAAATTTGTGTTTACATAATGTAATTTTTTTTAAAGTTTATCTAGATATGTGTAAACGCCGAGCGAAGCACGGTCGCCCTGGTAGCGTAATTAATTTCTCATCTAAGTCATGTCTAAGCTCGTTTTTTGAATGGATTTTTTATACGTTTTAAAAATAATAGATAACATTGAAATATGAACCTCGAGCAAATCTGAGATGAGACGGATGACTGCTGGCTGATGTAATGAGGTTGTTACTACAATGCCAAGTTTTTCATCAGCGGAGGAGACGGAGCGAAACCGCGTCTAGTCTATCCGAGAATACTTGGAATAGAAAATTCATTGATTTCTCTCCTTCTAGAGAGCGAGTTTCCGCGAGACGGTCGTCAGCTGGTTTTGACACTTGATTCACAGTACTCGTAGGTATATGTTTTAATTTTATCTAGATTAGAAACTATTTATTGCACACCAACGACAACCCGTGTTGCACACAATTGAAAGAAAATCAGTGCTTACATGAAATGAAAACAAATAAATGCACGAATGCGCAAAGGCACAGTAACCGCTACAAAATGATTTCTTGCAGTCAACTTTTGGGTGATCATCAATCAATTCTAATAATAAATCTGTAAGGGATGGTCATGGAGTAAGTTACTTTGTTTTATGAGATACTACGTGTGTAGACCGATGGTGTAGACTCTATGTATGATACTAAAACTAAATTGACGATTTTTAGAAATCTTTTCTGTATTTATGTATGTTCCTCTATAACTCTTAAACCGATCATCCGAATTCAATGAAACTTAGTACAAGCACATTTTACTATACGGGACATAGGATAGATAAATAAAATTCAGTTCCGGTTACGCTAACATAAAGGAATTGTTCCGCGCCGAAATAAAGGTGCGATAGTTGGATTACTTACTTTCTTCTTTTTAAATAGGAATTTCACGCGAGCGAAGCCGCGGGCAAAAGCTAGTGATGAATAAAATTATTAGAAGTAGGTATTAAGTTCATATTATGTCACGTTTGGAAGACTGATATGTATTTAGCTTACTCGTAACGTTGTATAGAGATTTTTTTATGGAAGCTGACACGGTTGGCTACATCACCTATAACATCCGCGATGTCAGCCCATAACACCTTGGGGAACTAGTGCCATGTCAGTGCCTCACTTCATTTAATGTCGGCTACACTGAACTGGGCTGAAAACACGAGCTATTTACATAGCCGTTTCGGCTGACGTTTCCCTCGGTACTGTAGTACCAACCCGAGTGGGATAAACCCTACCCCCTAGTAAGGTAAGAAGGGAAGGGACCTACAGTTTATTTACAGGTTATGTAGTTTAATATTACTTTGTTGTTTTTTCTTTCCTTTACACATACTGTTTTTGCCTTAATTATTTCTTCGTAAATAAATCTATCTATTTATTGTATATTCATTGTGTAATATTGTACCTATACGTAATATAATAAACTGTTTTATAATGTAACGTCATGTCTTCAGCAGAACAAGTTTTCCTCAAATCAAAATGCACTTGAAGAAGTAGGTATGACGACGTTGATAAACCTACTCACGAACTTACCCAAGCTCACCTTGTATTTTACACTTTACTTGTACATGTCGTCGCAGAAAGATTGTTATTAGGGTTCCGTAACCAGCGACGCTGGCAGTAACACGTACATCTATAAGAAGCCGAGATTATTCAAAATGTTTAATTTTTTTTTTTCAAATTCTATAAAAAGTTTCAGTTATAAATGTGTGCAATTTGCTCTTTCCGAGACTAACGAAATCCTAAGCTGAGTTTTTTTTTTTATGGAAACTGACACGGTAGGCTACATCACCTACAACATCCGTGATGTCAGCCCATAACACCGGGTGATAGGTGACATCTCACTGCTTCCCTTCAATCGTGCCGGCTACACTGAAATGGACGGAAAACATAAACTATTTACATAGCCGTTTCGACAGACGTTTCATTCAGTGCGGTGGTAACAACCCGGGCGGGTTGAACCCTACCACCGAGTAAGGAGGAACGGAAGGGACCTACTGTTTTACGTGGAATCTGAACCACGGTCAGCCTGCAACGGTCGAGCGGTCACCCATCCAAGTACTGACCGCACCCAGCGTTGCTTAACATTCAATAGCGACAGTTGACTGTCTACACCACTGAGCTATCGAGGCTGACAACTGTACTGTTCGTTTGTTCCAAGTGATAGAGTACCTATTGTCGTTTATTGTTTATTGATCATTCACAGGGCAGTAAAACTGCACTCGAACTTGTCACAATTATTTGTTCTAGGCGATTCGATTACACCCACGAAGAAGAACCGGCAAGAAACTTCGCAGGGTATTTTTTTTTTCATACATAACAACAAGTATTTTTTCACCCAGCGTTGCTTAACAATCAATAGCGACAGTCGACTGTCTGCACCACTGAGCTATCGAGGCTGACCAGTTTCTAGTTTTTACTGTTACATTCTATCACTTCTCAAGATGGTTTTCGGCTATAAAATGACAACGCGGCGTCATCAGCGGCTGCCTGAGCTGTGAGCAAAAAAATCACGCGAAGCAAAGTCGCGGGAGTAGAGTCACGTGGAGATCCGCTCTACCTATGCTAATTAAGCATTCATGTTTATGCATAATTTATTTGTCCACGAATAAGTATTTAACAGCCACCGACATTGATTGTGTTTTTTTTTTATTTTTATGGAAACTGACACGGTTGGCCACATCACCTACAACGTCCGTGATGTCAGCCTATAACACCGGGTGAACTAGGTGCCATGTCAGTGCTTCCCCCTTTGATGTAAGTAATGTGTAGCTCTCGTCTTGTCTTGAACGAACGGTCTGTGGGTAGGTCAATGAAACAGAACCACCTTGGGCTTATTACCGGTTGATATATTTTTATAATAATTTCTACATAATAAATGAAAAATGGATGAGAAGAGCGGAAGACCGCATGTGTTGGGAGAGGCCTATGTCCAGCACTATGTCCATCAGACCGATACAGGCTGATGATGATGAAATGAAATAAATAAACACTTCTTTTACATGATATTTCAACTTTTATTTATCGACGAATAAAATTATAAAATATTCGTATAAACATATAATACAAGTTTAATGTATCAAATGCTTGTCAAATGATGATGACGAATGATAGATGTCGCTGTATCGCTGATGAGCTAGTTGAAATTTTCACAGAATATGTGTTGTAATTAATGGCCGATATAACAACAAATAATAAAAATAAGAAAAAGTAAAAAATTCACGGGGTCCCCATACAAGAAACTAAAAAGTGTATGCGCGCCATCTACCGAAAACAGTATGAAGCAGCGCTGACGATATGCGCGTATGGCGATACGGAACCCTCGTTGCGCGAGTTCGACTCGCACTTGGCCGGTTATTTAAAACAGTTTTTTATTTTGCATTCATTTGTTTGTACTTTCCCAAATGCAGCAAGCAAACACATACCTACTAACTCTACCTACACTATACGAAATACTGGCTGCGGCCAAAGTAGGCCGCACGCGCGAAAGTAAAAGTGACAAGAAAGCGCGTCGTAACATCTGTTGCAGTGAAGGTTATCGTATCGCAATACCTATACATGCATGCTGGCAAACGCAGAACGTAAATAAAGAAAAAACGGCCAAGTGCGAGTCGAAATCGCGCACCGAGGGTTCCGCATCGCCATGTCATGGTCAGCGCCACTCATGTCATCTATGGCGTGTTTTATGAATTGCTTCATATTAGTTCAAATTCATGATTAGTTAAAATGTTTCATACCGTTTTCGGTAGATGGCGCACTTTTTAGTTTCTTGTATGGGGACCCCGATAATTTTTTACTTTATCTTATTTTTATTATTTGTTGATAAATCGGCCATAATAAAATAACACATATTCTGTGAAAATTTCAACGGGCTACCTATTACGGTTCAAGAGACGGACAGACGGACAGTCAGACAGACAGACGGTGTAGGCTTAGTAATAGGGTCCAGTACGACGGATACGGAACCTTAAAAAACGGCCAAGTGCGAGTTGGACTCGCGCACCGAGGTTTCCTTACGACCACCTAATTGGCCGGTTTATAGGTTTCCGTAACCGTACGGAACCCAATACCTGCGCAGCTATGAGTTTTTTATTTTTATATTTTATTTACTTAGCGGTCCCCCGACTCCTATAAGTATGTAAATGGGAATTATTTTTGACTTTTTAAGGGTCGGGGGTTTTATAAGCATTATTTTTGACCAGCACTTTAGTGAGGACATTATATTGAGTTCGTATTACTGTCGTATGGGCGTTTCCTTACGCGAGTAACATATAATTCAATTATGCTCTTTATTTCACATTCTTTTTAAAATTTTATATTAATTTTACAAAGTTATATTATATTATACTAAAACGTAATAAAAATATATAAAATTAATACAAAAATTAAATAAAAATGGTAATACCGCCGCCGGCGGCGGGAGTCAAACCTCCAAGCACGCCGGCGGGTGCAGGCCGTGGCTACGGAGCTCTCCGGGACGACGCGACGCGAGACTAGCTTCGAGCGATGGGTGGTGGTACTAGACCATTATGGTGGTACTTTTCCCTTGCCCCTTACTAGGTGGTAGGCTCAAATTGTAGCCGACTGGGTTGGTACTACCGTACTGGATGTAAGATGGCCGCATAGCAACCTCGGTTGTGTTCCCCTCTAGTCCAGTATAGCCAACAATCCAGGGAAGTCTCCGGTATGGCACCTTTCTCGGAGGTGATATTGGCTAGTCAGGGCATGTGCTTTGGCCCCTCTGAGTCAGCCACCCATACCGGATTACATAACAAAAAAAAAAAAAAAGACACGTAGGCCACCACCACCCCCATCCCGGAGAGCTCCGTATCCGTCGGACTGCGGGGCGACGTCACACAGCTCTCTTAAGCTAGAAACTCATTGGGCCCACGTACGCTACGCACGCGTACGTGGGCGCGTCGGTCTCCATACATTTTATATGGAAGAGTGCAGCACGCAGTGTGTCGCGTAGCGTAGGGTGGCGTGGGCGCAATGAAACTGCGTGCTGCACTCTTTCATATAAAATGTATGGAGAGCGACGCGCCCAGATTCGCGTGTGTGGCGTACGTGGGCCCAATGAGTTTCTAGCTTTAGGGTCTCTTGAGTGCGTCGCTGTAGCATTATGGTTATTATTACCCGCTTTATAGTTCTTCATTAGATGGGATGCAAAGCCGAAAATAAAGGGAAACTAATTAAGAGACTGTCGCTTACGATTTTACGTAGCTAGCGATTAAAATTCAATTAAGTAGTTAGCTGTTGGCGAATAGGAAATCAATTAATGGGATGACACGGATGACGGGTTGGACGAGATATTTTATATTCTAAAGGCATGTAGGTATATATTTTTGATTTTTAGTCTTAATTTATTTATTTATTGATTTTGTATTTTTTTTTGTACATAAAAAGTAATGACAATATTAAGTTTTAGTAAGCTAATCTAGTGTAAAATTAATTTGTATTTTATGATAATAAACGATGAATTTATCTGTCTATTGCCATTTCACATGACAATGCTAATGGTCTATAGACGATTATTTTTTATTTATTGTTAGATTTATTTTAGTTATTTTTAGGTCTAGATTTAATTAATCTTTAAGTATTTTATTTAAAATAAAGTATTAAAAGGTTTGTAATTCTTGAATTTTCTGAAAATCTCAGTTAATGGGATAAGTTATAAATATACCGTGTGGGGCCGGTACTTAAAAAAAATAGCCCCACTGAATCTCTCCCCGTGCATGTCGTAAGAGGCGACTAAGGGATAAGGACAAGATACTGCGCTAAAGGGCGACAGGTTAGCCACTTCTCACCTTGGCGCAGTCCTTCCACCTAGTCATGCAGCAGGTGGGTTCTTCGTGCCTTACTTGCTGCTTGATAGTTGTCTTGTCCGTATACTGTGCTAAACGTGGTGGTCGGTGTTGTGCTGTAATTTGCCAGAGTCCTTATAGCACAACACCGATTACTCTGCTTACCCTGATTGTCGGGATACAGCGTGTGTTATGTATGTATGTATGTTATAAATATAATATACTAGCTTTTGCCCGCGGCTTCGCTCGCGTGAAATTCGTATTTCAAAGGAATAAAGTAAGTAACTAAGGCCAATCTGCGTTAAGGTAAACAATAAACCTTCTCAACTAAAGTAAGTAACTAACGGCGAGGCTTCAGGCTGAGCTGCATTCTGGAAGACAATAAACCTTCCCGAAGAAAGTAAGTAACTGAGGGTGAGGCCGAAGGCCGAGCTGCGTTCAGGAAGACTATAAACCTTCTTGATGAAAGTAAGTAACTGAGGGCAAGGCCGAAGGCCGAGCTGCGTTCAGGAAGACCATAAACCTTCTCGAAGAAAGTAAGTAAATAAGAGCGAGGCCGGAGGCCGAGCTGCGTTCAGGAAGACTATAAACCTTTTCGAAGAAATCAAGTAATTGAGGTCGGAGCTGCGTTCAGGAAGACTATAAACCGTCTTGAAGAAAGTAAGTAACTATCGCCCATAGTTACTTACTGTCAGCGTCTTCCAGGATACAGCTCGGCCTTCGGCCAGGCCCTTAGTTACTTACTTTCTTCGGGAAGGATTATAGTCTTCCTGAACGCAGCTCGACCTTAGGCCTCGCCCTCAGTTACTTACTTTCTTCGAGATGGTTGAAGGTCTTCCTGAACGCAGCTCGGCCTTCGGCCTCGCCCTAGTTACTTACTTTCTTCGAAAAGGTTTATACTCTTCCTGAACGCAGCTCGGCCTTCGGCCTCGCCTTTAGTATGTTTACTTCCTTTGAGAATGTTTATTGTTTATCTGAATCCAGTTCACCCTCCGGCCCCGGCCGTAGTTAAGTAACTTTCCTCTCCCTCTCCCTCTCCCTCTCCCTCTCCCTCTCCCTCTCCCTCTCCCTCTCCCTCTCCCTCTCCCTCTCCCTCTCCCTCTCCCTCTCCCTCTCCCTCTCCCTCTCCCTCTCCCTCTCCCTCTCCCTCTCCCTCTCCCTCTCCCTCTCCCTCTCCCTCTCCCTCTCCCTCTCCCTCTCCCTCTCCCTCTCCCTCTCCCTCTCCCTCTCCCTCTCCCTCTCCCTCTCCCTCTCCCTCTCCCTCTCCCTCTCCCTCTCCCTCTCCCTCTCCCTCTCCCTCTCCCTCTCCCTCTCCCTCTCCCTCTCCCTCTCCCTCTCCCTCTCCCTCTCCCTCTCCCTCTCCCTCTCCCTCTCCCTCTCCCTCTCCCTCTCCCTCTCCCTCTCCCCCACCCTCCTTCCCCTTCCTTATCTCCCTACCTCCGCTCCTCTCCCGACCCTTCCTTCCTCCCCTCCCCCCCCCCCCCCCCCCTGCCGACCCCTCCCCCTCCCTTCCAACTCTCTACGTCAACCTCCCCTCTCGGCCCTCCCTCACCTCCCTCCACCTCCCCTCTCACCGCTCTCTCACCTCCCTTCCTCTATGCCTCTGTTTACCCCCACCCACTTTCCCCCTTCGTTCCGCGTTCACAGCTCCCCCTCGCTCCCTCCCTCTCTGCCTAATCGAAAATCCTAATATACACTTCATTTACAGGGAAACCTAAACGAAAATCCTAAGCCTTCAAGTTCTCACAGAAAACAGGATGGTACGGAACCCTCTTTACGCAAGGTCGACTCGAACTTGACCATTTTTTTTCAAGATTATCTTACCATGGGATATACACTTAATTTACAGGATAACCTAAACGAAAATCCTAAGTTTTTTAGTTCTCGCAGAAATCGGGATGGTACGGAACCCTCCTTACGCGAGCTCGTCTCGAACTTGACCACTTTTTTTCAAAATTATGTTACTCCGGGATATACACTACCACTATACAAAGTTTCGTCAAAATCCGTCCAGCCGTTCAGGCGTGAAAGAGGAACAAACAAACAAACAAACAAACAAACAAACAAACAAACAAACATACTTTCACATTTATGATATTAGTGAGATGAGAAGTGAGATGAGATGAGATTTTTGTGCTATAAGTATCTAATAAATACTTAAGTTAATGGTCGGATACTGACTCGTACGTCGTATTATATGACGACCGTGCGTAAAATAGATTAATAAAAAAAAGGAAAAAAGGAATAAGGACAAGATGCCGCGCTAAAGGGCGACTAGATAGTCACCTCTCACCTTGGCGCGGTCCTTCCACCGAGTCATGCAGCAGGTGGGTTTTCGTGCCTTACTTGCTGCTTGATAGTTATCTTGTCCGAATACATTGCTAAACATGGTGGACGGTGTTGTGCTGTAATTTACCAGAGCGCTTGCAGCACAACACCGATTACTCTGCTTACCCGCAATCGTCGAGATATAGCGTGTGGTGTGTATGAAAAGTAATATTATTGAAAAATGGCTTTTTACGATCGTATCCATCAGCAGATCCTCCTGGTCACAATATGTTACCAAAGGACTTACTGAAACTTGGCATGCACGGGGAGAGAGGCAGTGGGGCTATTCTTTTTAACTACCGGCCCCACACAGTGCATATATACAGTACCTAGGTATATACAATAGGTAACTACATAATGAATGAATCATGAGCAAGTGTAAAGGAAGTGTAGCTAGCCGTAGACGTAGATACCCAGCTGCCCACTCATCTCTCCGTATAATCTCAATCAAATATATTATACTCAATCGATACTGAAAACAATCAACCAAATGTAACGGTACAACATTGGCACTATGAGTCGGTGGACCGCTACGTAAATTCCCGCGCAGCTCTGAGTTTTTATATTTTATCTATAAAGCATCAACTACATCGTGTTGGTAGCGAATACGCAAAAACCGACCAAGTACGAGTCGAACTCACGCACCGAGGGTTCCGTATCGCCATGTCATGGTCAGGGCCACTCACGCCATCTATGGCGTGTTTTATGAAATGCTTCATATTAGTTAAAATTCATGATTAGTTATACTACCCTACCAAAACTTTTAGACCAATGGCATTAGTGTTAGTTAGTGAGTTAGGCCCACTTGCACCAACACGAATTTAAGATATAAACCAGTTTAACTCGTTAAGCTAGCACCCGTTGACTGTGGGAACCGCGTTTAAATCCATAACTCGCTACTTAACTCTAAACTCGTGTTGGTGCAAGTGGGCCTTAGTGTGCGTGAACGCCACTGCGGTGCTCGGCACACTAATAGATGCACTCAGCGCTTACACTTGTACATATTATCACTAACACTAATGCCATTGGTCTACAAGTTTTGGTAGCGTTATAATGCTTCATACTGTTTTCGGTAGATTGCGCGCATACACTTTTTAGTTACTTGTATGGCGACCCCAGTGAATTTTTTACTTTTTCTTATTTTTTTTATTTTTTGTTATATCGACCATAATAACACATATTCTGTGAAAATTTCAACGGGCTACCTATTACGGTTCAAGAGATACAGCCCTCGGACAGACAGACAGATGGACAAACAGACAGACAGACAGACGGCGTAGGCTTAGTAATAGGGTCCCGTACAACGGATACCCTAAAAAATTAATGAAATAACAAGGAAAGTTGGTCGAAAATGCTGTAGTCTAGTCGAATCCTTCTACACGCCCAGTCGGAAGACTCACAGCATTTTCGTAGTCGGGTTTTATGAAAATTGTATTTTATTTTTTAAATTCTCTTTAGTTCAGTAATATTCGATATCGTGTTATGTCTGCTAATGTGTAAATACCTACTAGCGCTAGACGTATGTATGTCGCAACACTTGACTCTATCTAGGGCGAGCCATTTCGCAATGGATAATCCACTTAGAACAAAATGTTATCAATAACTGTCTCTAAGAATTTCCACACTACTACGCGTCATTAAACCGTCCTTGTCTATGATCATGTCAGGCCTGACAATATCTAATGCACATTCCTGATAGAAACTTCTTTGTACTAATCTTTTATTAGGGTTGCGTACTTCAAAAGAGGAAAAAAGTGTTTTCCGTCCAGTTCAGTGTAGCCGACATGAAATGAAGGGAAGCACTGACAGTGCACCTAGTTTACATTGAAAAAAAACGTAACCCTTATAGGATCACTCTTGTGTCTGTCTGTCCGTCTGTCACAGCTTATTGCCACCGAATCTACTGGACGAGAAAAGTTGAATTTTTGTTTTATTTCAATAACTAGCTTTTGCCCGCGGCTTCGCTCGCGTGAAATTCGTGTCTAAAATAAAATAAGAATATAAAATTAAGTCAATGCACCGAAAGGAACACAATTTCTGGTGATCCATAAAAATTTAAAAATGTAACACTGATAGCCTCACTCCGCTGTCTGTCCGTCCGTCCGTCCGTCTGTCCGTCCGTCCGTCCGTCTGTCCGTTCGTCCGTCCGTCCGTCTGTCTGTCCGTTACAAGACTCCCGAGACCTTTTAGGTTTCCGTATCCCATACGGAAGCCTATTACTAAGCCTACGCCGTCTGTCTGTCTGTCTGTCCTACTGCTGTATCTTTGGAATCGTAATAGGTAGCCGGTTGAAATTTTCACCAGAATATGTGTTATTATGGTGGAAATATAAAATAAATAAAATATAGAACAGGTCAAAAATTAAGGAACGACAATACTATTACTATTGACTTGATATATTTAAGTATCAAATTGACGATGGCACTATACACCAGATATAGATATATAAATATGAATGCTCTTGTGAGCGGTAGTATGGGTTAATTATTTATAAGTTACTATACTTACTTATAAGGTACTAACAAAACATTGTGACTTGCGAAGTTTGTTTGTCAGTTCTTCTTCGCATTGTATTTAGAATTGGCGGAATTTTCGACATGTCCAAGCGTAGGTTACCTACCTGTGGATGAAATTATACAATAAATAATAAACAATACATGAAACGTGTTTTTTTGTCAATGTTTTTTTTTTGTGGTGCGGAAACCTAGGTGCACGAGTCCGACTCGCACTTGACCGGTTTTATTATGTAATCCGGTATGGGTGACTGAGTCCGAAGGGCCAATGCACAATGCACACGCTCCGACCAGCCAATATCACCTCCGAGAAGGTAGGTGCCATGCAAATGATAGGTAAGATATACATAATTCGACATAGTTAAAACCAGTTAAAACTATAGTTACGGCCCAATGCTGTGGATAAATAATTCGAATAATTTATGGATAGATACGTAAATTAAATTAACATTTGAGATCAGAATCACATCCTGAAGCGATGAGTTATTTACAAAATCACCTGTATATTAATTTAAAAAGAAAATTAAAAAAATCTTTCTATCTTTCTTTGCGGGCCAAACGGATACGTAGGTTCGCATACCAACCTCAATCAGTATTCCTGCCTCTGTACCATAGTGCGGGAGTTGCATCATTTACTACATAACTAATGCATCATATGCAGTGGCATTGGCTATGAGGTAATTTATAGTTACACTGACCTCGAAATGGCCATAGAGAGACAATTATTAATAAAAATAATTTCCATGAACCGAAATAAACACAAGTATATTGCGATGACAAAACTACATTGCATATAAAAATTTGACAAAGGCTCTTTACACCTGACTTATCTCTTCTTCTTGTAAAAGGAAACTTGAGTCTATAAGAATGTATGTTTGAGGTAAACTCCGAAACTACTCAACAGATTTTAATGCGGTTTGCACCAATGGAAAGAGTAGTTCTTGAGGTTCACTATAGCCTATATAACATCACGCCTTAGGGCTGAGCAGTATCATAGAAAGTAAAGCATGGACGGGAGAGAAGGAGAGGGAATATAAAAGGAGTGATCGTTTATAATCATATTTGTGTTTAAATCGTATTTGCTATTAAACCGAGTCTACCGCGAGCGAAGCCGCGGGCAAAAGCTAGTACTTAAAATTTAATAAGTCTTTGTAGTCAAAACTCTCAGTAAAATGGTTAATCTTGCTCTCAAGATGTGTTTTCGACAGACTGTAGGCGATGTTATTTTGTGGATAGTCACTAAAATACTTGTAATAATAATTATGTATGAAAAAAAAATACCCTGCGAAGTTTCTTGCCGGTTCTTCTTCGTGGGTGTAATCGAATCGCCCAGAACAAATAATTGTGACAAGTTCGAGTGTAGTTATACTGCCATGTGAATGATCAATAAACAATAAACGACAATAGGTACTCTATCACTTGGAACAAACAAACAGTAAGTATATTTCATTTTCTTTCATTTCAATGCATACATTCGTGTGTCATATCTAAGAATACATAGATAAAAAAAAGTTTTAAAAAACATAAAACCGACTTCCTAAAAAAAGTAGAACTAAAAAACTAATAAAAATAAAAATATAAAAACCGCCTTCAAAAATATATGAAATAAAAACCTAAAAAAAAAACGAACCCTAGAGTTGAAGGCGGTGCTAAAAAGGCTACACAAATCACAAAGGATATCATCAGTTTAATTGTCGGTTCTGAGCACGAGACCGATACATTCTTCTGTGTGAACGCAAGTTTTTAGTATGTACCTTAAATAGGTACCTACCTTTAGTAGGTAGGTACCTTTGCTTTATTAGGTACCTTTAGTAGTTACCTACCTTTAGTAGGTACCTTTAGTAGTTACATACCTTTATTAAGTACCTTTAGTAGTTACCTACCTTTAGTAGGTACCTTTACTTTTGTAGGTACCTTTAGTAGGTGCCTTTAGTAGTTACATACCTTTATTAAGTACCTTTAGTAGTTACCTACCTTTAGTAGGTACCTTTACTTTTGTAGGTACCTTTAGTAGGTACCTTTACGAGGTGCATCTAACTGTTCCCGCTTCCGTTCTTCGCTTACGGTGGCACGTATCTTATACCATCCTTAGATATGGTCGAAAACTTCAGCGAAAACCCCAAGCGAATTGATTCAGTACTCCTCGAATTATAAGCTCGAAACACAGAACCGACGACGACGGTATATAGATTGTTACAGATTTTGTTTTTCAAAAGTTACTAAAATATGTTAAAGTAATATTTCGTTTGGTTGTCGAAACTCAAATAAGATATGACGACCCAAAGGAAACACTGCCGTGGCGGCTAGTTCACCAAGGTGTTATGGGCTGACATCACGGATGTAGTAATTAGGTGATGCAGCCAACCGTGTCAGTTTTCATAAAAACAAAATAACATTACCTATTTCAAAAGGATTCAATCGTATTCTCGCCAATCACTGTTCTGTGATTTCCATGGAGCTAGCTCAGTTACTGATCTTACTGATTTTTAGAGTTCCGTATCTACCTGAAAAGAGGAAAAAAACCGAAGCCTTATAGGATCACTCTTGTGTATGTCTGTCTGTACGTCTTTCGCAACTTATTTTCTCCGAATCTACCAGACGAAAAAAGTTGAAAGTTGGCACAAATATATGTAGAGTTTGATGACCCAGTCACTTTAGGAATTTACGAATTTCGATTTTGACACCTCCTTATCTACGAACGTACTGATCCAAAAATTTCGAAAAAAAAAAAATAGGCAATATAGGACCTCTCTTATAGTTTACAGAGAAACCTAAATAAAAATACTAAGTTTGAAAATTCTCAATGGGTACATACATATCACACACGCTAAATCTCGACAATCGGGGTAAGCAGAGTAATCGGTGTTGTGCTGCAAGAACTCTGGTCAATTACAGCACAACACCAACCACCACGTTTCGCAAAGCATTCGAACAAGATTCAATCGATCATGCTGCATGATCGATTGAATGCATGATGATTCATGCAGCAAGTAAGGCACGAAGACCCACCTGCTGCATGACTCGGTGGAAGTACCGTGCCAAGGTGAGAGGTGGCGAGCCTGTCGCCCTTCAGCACGGCATATTGTCCTTATCCCTTAGTCGCCTTTTACGACATGCATGGGGAGAGATGTTTGACAAAGGCTCTTTACACCTGATTCACTTAATTAATAAGTCTTTGTAGTCAGAACTCTCAGCAAAATTGTTAATCTTGCTCTCAAGCTGTGTTTTAGATAGACTATGGGCGGTGTTATTATGTTGCTAGTCACTAAATTCTTGTAAAAATATGTTTAAAAAATACCCTGCGAAGTTTCTTGTCGGTTCTTCTTCGTGGGTGTAATCGAACCGGATAGAACAAATTGTGACAAGTTCGAGAGCAGTCTAACTGCCATATGAATGATCAATAAACAATACAATACAATACAATACAATACAATACAATACAATAGATGCAGTGGGGATATTCTTTTTAAGTACCGGGTTTATTATGAAAAGACGGAATATTGTAAATTAATAAATTTTTAGCAATCTTACTACTACTACTAATCAGCGTCACTAATAAGAGATGACTATTAAATACGGTTATTGTGTGCCCGAGAGAACGTGATTTAATATTACCGTCTGCGTCGATGCAATTAAAATGTGTTCAGTGCATTTTTATCTATGTATTCTTAGATATGACACGAATGTATGCATTGAATTGAAAGAAAATGAAACATACTTGTTTTTTAATTTTTTTTTATGGAAACTGACACGGTTGGCTACATCACCTACAACGTCCGTGATGTCAGCCCATAACACCGGGTGAACTAGGTGCCATGTCAGTGCTTCCCTGCGGTCGTGCCGGCTACACTGAACTGGTCGGAAAACACAAACTATTTACATAGCCGTTTTCGACCGACGTTTCATTCAGTGCGGTGGTACCAACCCGGGCGGGTTAAACCCTACGACCAAGTAAGATTAGGAGGGAAGGGACCTACAGTTTTGCGAGGATTCCGAACCTCGGTCAGCCTCCAACGGTCAGCGGTCACTCATCCAAGTACTGACCGCACCCAGCGCTGCTTAACATTCAATAGCGACAGTTGACTGTCTGCACCACTGAGCTATCGAGGCTGACGTGGTCTTATTTTAATTGGGTCAAGATCAGATTGGAAAGCGAGGCGGAAAGCGAGCGATTCCGCCGAGTACATTAATAGCAAAAATATACTAAAAAAAACTGTGAAATAAAAAAAAAGTTTTAAAAAACATAAAACCGACTTCCTAAAAAAAGTAGAACTAAAAAACTAATAAAAATAAAAATATAAAAACCGCCTTCAAAAATATATGAAATAAAAACCTAAAAAAAACGAACCCTAGAGTGGAAGGCGGTGCTGAAGCAAGCAAAAATGATGCATGAAAGAAAACATGAGTGGATGATATCCTTTGTGATTTGTGTAGCCTTTTTAACAGTAAACAATTAACAGTAACAATCTAAGTAAGTAACAATCTATATACCGTCGTCGTCGGTTCTGTGTTTCGAGCTTATAATTCGAAGAGTACTGAAACAATTCGCTTGGAGGTTTCGCTGAAGTTTTCGACCATATCTAAGGATGGTATAAGATACGTGCCACCGTAAGCGAAGAACGGAAGCGGGAACAGTTAGATGCACCTCGTAAAGGTACCTACTAAAGGTACCTACAAAAGTAAAGGTACCTACTAAAGGTAGGTAACTACTAAAGGTACTTAATAAAGGTATGTAACTACTAAAGGTACCTACTAAAGGTAGGTAACTACTAAAGGTACCTAATAAAGCAAAGGTACCTACCTACTAAAGGTAGGTACCTATTTAAGGTACATACTAAAAACTTGCGTTCACACAGAAGAATGTATCGGTCTCGTGCTCAGAACCGACAATTAAACATGCTTGACTTTTGACATCAATTTAAGCGCGCCTAACAATTCATTTATTTATGTAGTCGCGTGAAAACCGAATCCAGCAAATTATGTCTGCTGACTTTTAATAAGATGATTATCACGTGGTTCTACAATTCGCAGTCTTTATTATCTATATCAGACACAGAGCATCAAATGCGCGCGCCCGCCCCTACTAGAGGCGCCCTGAGCGCGATTTCTCTACAACGCCGTTGAAGCCTGTGGGAGTGACCTATGACTTACATAAGTGTGTTGTGCGTGTGCATTTGTTTTGTGCGTGTGCCTTACTTGCTCCTCTTTGTGTGTAGTGTCGATACTAGCACACACACACACATACGAAGCGCTAGCAGCTCAGCGTACGGTTATTGGGTTTCAAATATCATCGCTTAGGGCGCCTCTAGTAGGGGGCGCGGGCGGAAGGTATTTGATGCTCTGTGATATCAGAGAACAGTCCCGCAGTATGTTCCAAGATGTTCCCTGTCATATATTATGCCATAGAAATTGCGCGTCATGCAAGTTTTCAGATTCAGATTTATGTCCCGCGACATTTGCTCGTAGTGTATACAAGCTCAAAATGTATGCCGGCCGAGCCCTGCCGGGCAGCGCCACGGCCAAATGTCGATTTTCTTATAAGAGTACGGAATACTGTTAAACAGTTTGGAAATGCCTAGCTACATGTGCATTTATCGAAATCGTCTTCAATGACCGATAATTTTCGTAAATACATAAATACACACCATTTAGACCCTCCGCGTAGGGCTACAAACTCATGAGTACGAAAATCCGGGAGGAAAAAAATAAAACTTTATATAATGGTTTTTGACATTCACACTCTTACCATAACAACTTGAAAGTGTTCATCATAAAAAAATTAAAATATTAAAAATCAATATTCTTAAAAAATATTCTTCATAATATAAAATTAGATAATGTAAGTGCCCATAATATTAGGAATTTACTTGAAATTTAACTTGGTATAAAAATTTCAATGATAGTGTTTCATTGGTCTATATTCTTTTATAAGTGTATATATTAAATTGTGTTATGTTGTGTATATGTTATGGACCAACTGATTAATTGGGCATTATGCATAATGCCCGGGCATTTTGAAAAATGCCCAATATAAGAGGGCAATATGATGATTACGGTTGAAATAATTAAATTGCCCGGGCATTATGAATAATGTCTATCTCGTATTGGGCAGGATAATAAAAATACGTGTTTTATTTAAGATTCTTTTAATGTCCGACAATGAAACCTACGAATAGCCCTCATGTCAAAACCTGCGCCGCTTCAAGAATTTTTTTTTAAACCACCAAAACATTCGCCCATACCACTTTCCTGTCAACCTCATACCTACGAACTAGGTTCAATAAACATAGACATGGTCTATCCCCGCGCCCGCGCCCGCGCCTTGCCGAATGTACCTAAATTATTAAATTGCCCGACGATAGCGTAGCAGTATTCATAATGACCAGACACTATGATAAATAATGAAGTTTATTTAATAATTAATCACTTGGCCCGATTTGACTTGTCATTATTCATAATGCCCGGGCATTATATATAATGCCCGCATTAATCACTTGGTCCATAACATATATATAGCGTTTTAGTGTGCTGTTGTTTAACTGAATAAGATCAAATAAAAAAATTCAATAATACGGAAAGGTTACTTTTTTATACGTACATACCGAGTTTGCCTGTTATTAGATCTACACGCTATTTATTATAATGTATTTTTTTGTTCATGAATGTATTTGTGTCAACCTGGTGGTAAACATGAAGAATAAAATAAAATAACTTCTACAATTTTGTATTGTAAATACATACATACATACAAACATTCAGGCTAAACACATTACCCTCCTGTTGGCTTCTTTTTTTTTTCAATTAAACCAGCATGGCTGGCTGTGCCGAGGGACCAATGGTGCAGTCGACAGAGCCAAAATCACCTCTCCTCGCGAAACCACGCTCAGTTAGGTGCCATGCCAGCAGATTTGCGGACTGTTGCTAGCCCGTTAATACGACGCTTGAAGACACCCAGGTTAAAGGCTTCGCCGTAGTCGGGTGAAAATAGATCAGAATTACTACCTCTCGCAAATTAATTAAGTATGTATCATAGTTTGAAGACTACCTAAGTACTTAATTGTGCAATACATTTATTTCATAAACTTCATTATAAAATTAGTATAAGTAGGTACTTAATAACTAAGGTCTCTTAAAATATAATATTTTTTACGCTACGCAAATCTTAGCCGGACAGCTAGATTTCCGATACTTTTATGCATGATGAAATGAAATGAAATAGGTATGTTTATTTATCTTATACGATTAGACAATTGAATGAATTACTTAACTTAAGAAAACAACCCGTTTAGGGTGTCAATCTCAGCTTATTGCTGCGACAGCGGGCGAGCCTTCTGCCGCAGCACTGATCTCTCGAGACAAGAGATGTTTCAAAGATGGAGTGTGTAAATCCGGGAGGAGAATCCCGGAATTCCAGGAGTGTTGGCAACCCTAACTCCGCGCCAGGTCGCTCAACGTCCTGTCATTCATTACGCACCGGAAAATATTAACTTAATCACCTACTGACAAGTGCTACGGTACTATACAAAATGATCGCTGGAAACTATTCGAAATAATTTCTGTCAAAACAAGCACGTTAAAATTAGGTATTTAAAACTTTCACTAACTTCATTAGGTGATTTTAATAATTGTACTACAAATACTTTCGGAAAGGTAGAAAATAACGTAAAAACTATATCTAGTACATATATAAGGTGCTTCGTTAGTCTTGTCAAAAATTTCGGGGTTAGGATGACATGGGAGGGTTACATACACACTCAAATAAACACTATACGTAAGAAAAAAACATGTTTATAGGAGCATTTTTTCTCCTAACAAAAAAATAAAATCAAATAAGTAGCTGTAAAAACCAATCATAGTGACCTTGTGACTTACTTACAACAAACAGCTGTTCTGCGTTTGAACATAGTACGGTCATTGACCCCGTACAATGCAAGTTACCTACTGTTACACACAGGTTAATGTTTCGGTAGCAAACATGTTTTGTTAAATTTCTCGAAAAGTAATGCTAAAAAAATGTATTTTTTTTTTGCGTATCTTGTTTTTTTTTTTATGGAACCTGACACGGTTGGTTACATCACCTACAACGTCCGTGATGTCAGCCCATAACACCGGGTGAACTAGGTGCCATGTCAGTGCTTCCCCCTTTGATCGTGCCGGCTACACTGAACTGGTCGGAAAACACAAACTATTTACATAGCCGTTTGGACCGACGTTTCATTCAGTGCGGTGGTACCAACCCGGGCGGGTTAAACCCTACCACCAAGTAAGATTAGGAGGGAAGGGACCTACAGTTTTACGAGGAATCCGAACCTCGGTCAGCCTCCAACGGTCAGCGGTCACCCATCCAAGTACTGACTGCACCCAGCGTTGCTTAACATTCAATAGCGACAGTTGACTGTCTGCACCACTGAGCTACCGAGGCTGTTTATTTGAGTGTGTATGTAGCGCTTTCGAAATTCTTGACAAGACTAACGAAGCACCTTATATAATTATTTTTATTGTTGTTTTCAGACGTTGCCGTATCCTAAATCCATCGGATTTATAGTCACCAATGAGTTTTGCGAGAGATTTTCTTACTATGGAATGCGAAGTAAGTGATATTAATTTTTTACTTTTTTTTCTCTAACTAGCTGTTGCTCGCGGCTTCACTCGCGTTGAATTCGTATTTCAAAGCAAGAAATAAGTAAGTAAGTACCCGTAACCGAAGAGCATGCATGAAAAACATTATGGGAGTGGAAGAGGCGGCAGAGGTGTGTCAGGATCGTCGCACGTGGAGATCCGTTGTCTCTGCCTACCCCACCGGGAAACAGGCGTGACGCTATGTATGTATGTATGTAAATAAGTAAGTAACTAACTAAGGACGATGGCGAAGGCGGATCTGCGTTCACGTAAACGATTTAGTTAGTATTAGTTAACTAATTTTTTACGTAGTATTAGTTATGTACTTACTTTCTTAGAGAAGATTTATCGATTACATGAACCCAGTTCGGCCTTCGGCCCCGCCTTTAGTTAATTACTTTCTTCTTTTGAAATACGAATTTCACGCATGCGAAGCCGCGGGCAACAGCTAGATAAAATTGTATTTTCTGCCGGTTCTCAATTGACAATGGAGTCACAGATGATAAGAAGGGTAACGAAAAACAATTCCTCAAATTAATTTTCACAACTCCTTTAATTTTTGTTTTGTCAAAAAACCTTCGCGCGTGCACAACTAGGTACCGACCAAAGGGCATGCCACATTTTGTATGGAAGGTGGTGCCTTTTTATTTTTCGCGCGGTCATCAACCAAACTTGGTTACTTTAGTTAGAATAATGTTACAAACAATACTTGTTATGTTTAGGCATACACGTGTGTGTATGCCTAAACTCAGTCCGAACGAAGTTATAAAAACTAAACCTGATGAAAATGCATAGAAACATAATATTATTCGAACTTCTGACCCTTATAACTTCGTTCGGACTGAGTTTAGGCATATACATGTCATAACAAGTTTTGTTGTAACATTATTCTGAACTAAAATAACAAAGTTTGATTGGTGCCCGCGCGAAAAAAAAACTATGATAACAAAAGGCAGCAATTTTAGGCAATGCCCATTTTCTGAATTCTGTTTTAATTTTCAGCTATACTCTCGCTATACTTGCGGGATAAGCTGGGCTACGACGACAACGGCGCTACGGTCATCTACCACGTGTTCACCATGTTCGCTTACTTCTTCCCCGTCCTGGGTGCCATGATCGCTGACGGCTGGCTTGGAAGATATAGGTCACTGTTTAACTTTCAATTTTTTTAAATGCACTGAGAAAATCATTAGACCAAGGGTCTACTCCTTGAACAGTGAGACACTGGCGAAAGGTGAGGTCACACTATGATAAACTCGAATAAAACGCGAGATAAACTCGCGCGAACCTTTATGAGTGCCAGCGTAGTTTAGTAGCATCTCACTGAACCTGAGGAAGAAACAACCGAACAGAAAACTGTATGAGCAGTTTAGTAACATCTCACTAAACTTTAGGAAGAAACAACCGAACAGAACATTACATATATATGAGCAGTTTAGTAACATCTCACTAAACTTTAGGAAGAAACAACCGAACAGAAAATTGTATGAGCAGTTTAGTAGCACCTTACTAAACTTTAGGAAGAAACAACCAAGCAGAACATTATATGAACAGTTTAGTAACATCTCACTAAACTTTAGGAAGAAACAACCGAACAGAAATTTTTGCGAACATTTTATTAATATCTCACTAAACTTTAGGAAGAAACAACCGAACAGGAAATTGTATGAGCAGTTTAGTAACATCTAGAACCGTCAGCCGACGAGTTGGAGGAAACGGGACTTACACTGGTAGCCGTGGACAGAGAAATGTAGTGTGGAGTGGAAGGACCACTCGCCAGGTGGGACGACGGCATTTAGTACGTTGGAAGTAATCAGCGGTTTCGTACCGCTGAATGTTGGGAGGCTAGAGAAAACATTTAGAGGCGTATGCACTGGAGTAGTGGACGCTTAAGCGCTGACTGTCTAACTTAGTAATACACCGTGTTGCAACCCCAACCGTAAAACGCGAAAGGCAGTGATTCTGTACGTGAAATAGAACATCTTTTGTTCTACGACTTTTTAATTTGAAGAAAAAAAATTTTTTTTTCTCCATACATTTTGAGAATAGGCATTTAAAATTTGTATGGAAAAAATTTTTTTTTTGTTTCAAAAAATTTTTTTTCGGCACTTATGTTGTTTAGTTTCAAATATAGAATAACCCCCTTATGTCAGTTAAAAATATTACGGGGGCAACTGCAACACCGTGTATTTTTCTAAACTTTTCTTCATCCGAACAATTTGGTGGTTTCTTCCTAAAGTTTAGTAAGATCTTACTAAACCGTTCTCAGTTGTTGTTTCCGTGACGGCTATTTATTACCTACCTGTAATACCTATTTTAAACTGTGTTTCAGTATGAATTAAGAATCATAAACTGTTGGAAACCAATTAGAGAATCTGACTAAGTGGAAAAACAATTCTCATTACCTACCGTATAAATTAAACCTTTTTATTGTTTTATGTATTACATTGAAAATTAATCTGACAAGGCTTGAACTTTGTACTTCCTACACTCAGAAAGCCGTACGGTACTGGACTTTATGTACCTATCTTCAATAGATCTTGATTTTTTTATTGAGGAAAATTCTTTACAACAGCCGCACTCAGGTTTTTCCTATAGATTGTAACAATGTTAGCTTCTAGTAATCACCACATAATACGGGTACTTATTACGTGTGCGATATAGCTGCTTGCGTAATAATTATCCCTACATAAGATTCAACGTCTCCCGTCTGTGTGTACATAATATGTATGCGTGTATGTATGTGTGTATATATGTATGTATGTATAAGAAATAATAAGAAATATGAAATATTTATTTTTTCCCTTACATTATTACATTACTAAAACACACATTTATACAACCAAAGAAATAACAACAAGGAAATAATAATTAAAACACACATTAATTTGTATCTATGTATGTATATAAGTATGTATGTATTTGTGTTCGCTTATATACTCAAAAAACGGATCGGATAGGTGGATCCGTTTGCTTGTTGCCTAAGTATTGCGGCATATCTCCCCCAGGTTATAGGCTATAAATATCATCACGCCATTATTCATATGAGCAGTGGGGTAGAAAGTGAAAGCAGTATAAAACCTACCAATTCGGTTGGCTTTCATGTGATTTACAAACTACTCAACCAGTTTTCACCGAATTCACCGCGGGCGGAGCCGCGGGCACAACCAGTCCACAACACGTAGAGTTTTACTTTTATTTCTACCATTACTAATGTTTGTATGAATGTTTTTACAGGACTATAGTATATCTCTCGATAGTGTACGCGTTGGGGAGTGTTCTCATCTCGATGACTGCAATACCCGTTTTAAACTTTCCTATGCTGTGAGTATGACAAATGTTTCTTTTCTCATTCTCCACATCTCAAAGGTTAGTTTGTAAGCAATGAAGCATGGCATTAATCTTGACTATTATGTCCTTGTATCTAGGATATACAAGAAAGTATATATTTATAGTGAATTGATATTAAATTAGAGAAAATTCGATTCGAAAGCAAGATAATGAATTTATTTACATCAATCAATGTGTAGATGCTTTTCTTACAAACAAGTAAAAATCATCAATCATCATTATCATCAACCATCAATACATAAAATGTAACCGACATGAAATGAAGGGAAGCACTGACATGGCACCTACCTTTTGTACCGTGTGGGGTCGGTACTTAAAAAGAATAGCCCCACTGCATCTCTCCCCGTCGCATGTCGTAAAAGTCGACTAAGGGATAAGACAATTCGTCAGCCTCGGTAGCTCAGTGGCGCGGTTGGTTAGTCAACTGTTATTAAGCAACGCTGAGCGCGGTCAGTGATTGGATGGGTGACCGCTCGACCGTTGGAGGCTGACCGTGGTTCGGATTCCACGTTAAACTGTAGGTCTCTTCCCTTCTTACCTTACTAGGTGGTAGGGTTTATCCCGGCCGGGTTGGTACCACCGCACTGAACGAAACGTCGGTCGAAACGGCTATGTAAATAGTTCGTGTTTTCCGTCCAGTTTAGTGTAGCCGACATGAAATGAAGGGAAGCACTGACATGGCACCTAGTTCACCCTGTGTTATGGGCTGACATCACGGATGTTGTAGGTGATGTAGCCAACCGTGTCAGGTTCCATAAAAAAAAAAAAAAACCTAGTTCACCCGGTGTTATGGGCTGACATCACGGATGTTGTAGGTAGCCAACCAAATAAAAAAATAAAACGTAAAATTGGCGCGTCTGTACATTTAAATTATTTGTAAGAAGACAATTTAGTAAAGACAGAAAAAAAATGAATTTGAGAACACATTTGAGATCGGCGGGCGTTTTCCCCTGGCGATGCGATTTCTTGCTTTGCGATTGAAAATTGCTCTATTTCGAAAAATAAATATTCTGTTTGTATTTTTCTGTGTTTGCAGCTTGTACGTTTTTATATTTGTTTCTGCATAAAATCGTTTAAGAACTACTGAACCAAATTGGGATGGCATTGTAGTTTTCAGAAAAATATAAGGCGTAATTTTATTTAACTTAAGATATATTACATTAGGTTATCATTATAATAATACTATTATAACCCGTACTTAAATATTTTATTTTTACATTACGTACGGAAACGGTACCCTAAAAAAGTCAAAATACATTAACTTATGGCCGCTGTTTGTACCGTGTGGGGCAGGTACTTAAAAATAATAGCCCCAGTGCATATCTCCCGTGCATGTCGTAAGAGGCGACTAAGGGATAAGGACAAGATACTGCGCTAAAAGGCGACAGGCTAGCCACTTCTCACCTTGGCGCAGTCCTTCCACTTAGTCATGCAGGAGCTGGGTTCTTCGTGCCTTACTTGCCGCTTGATATAGTTGTCTTGTCCGTATACAGTGCTAAACGTGGCGGTCGGTGTTGTGCTGTAATTTACCGGAGTCCTTATAGCACAACACCGATTACTCTGCTTACCCTGAATGTCGGGATACAGCGTGTGTTATGTATGTATGTATGATGGCCGCTGTACGTGTAGGTACTTTAAAGATCTTTTCAAATTTTCAGACCATTCACCGTAATCGCCCTGCTACTGATAGCCTTCGGCACAGGAGGGATCAAACCCTGCGTGTCAGCCTTCGGGGGTGATCAGTTCAAACTACCAGAGCAGGATCGCTACCTGGCGACGTTCTTTTCTCTGTACTACTTCTCCATCAACGCGGGCAGTCTCATATCCACCTTCATCACCCCCATACTGAGGCTGGACGTCCATTGCTTCGGTGACAACGACTGCTACTCTCTGGCCTTTGGCGTTCCGGGAATCCTTATGGTACTTTCTATTAGTAAGTTTATTTTTGCATTATTTAAGACGAAGAGCTAGTTCTCATCTGTCCACTTGGATCCACAGTCTAGATCCACATGTGGATCCATGGATAATTTTTTCTCCTCTTTCTCCTCTTTAATTGTGTCCGTGTGGATCCATGATAGGCGAGAGATTCAATATAATAGTGACAATAAATTATTTTTATTTACAAAATGTTTGTTTGATGAATTTTTATATATTAATATTATTTATAAAATACACAATTAATACAGATATTTCGACTGTGTTGTCGTCATCAGTGAAAAATATAACATATTATGTATGGTGTTGATATTTATGACATATGAGTGGTTGATGTTTTTTTTTTTTTTTTTTTTTAATGAACGATATTTAATGCGCGCCTAGGTTCCAAAAAAAAAAAAAAGAAAAAAACATATCAACCACTCATATGTCATAAATATCAACACCATACATAATATGTTATATTTTTCACTGATGACGACAACACAGTCGAAATATCTGTATTAATTGTGTATTTTATAAATAATATTAATATATAAATATAATAGTGAAGAATTATGCAAAGTTATTAAATTATATTTGTTTAAATGAAAATTACTACCATGAAATAACAGCGCATAAACACTTTTACATACTTTAATTACTGGTTGGTTAAAAATGTTTAAATATTTTTTTTTCAAAATAACTCAAGTAATACGTTTAGTTGGAAACATGTACAGCTGCGAATGCAGTGTGCTCTTAAGAGAAAATATAAAACATACATAATAGGGTTATACATGACCACCATAATAAATACGTTACCCAAAAATATATGTATTTGTAGCATTAGTTTTCGAGAAATTTTACAAAACATGTACAATCAAAGCGTGCAACTAGGTACCTAAACAGCAGATTATTTGAGGTCATCGACTCTCTTGGCCCGAGAGCGCCCAACGCGCTCGGTGCGCTGCAGACGCGGCATTTGGATTCTGACATTCGTCAGACCTAAACCTAAGCTTTTCGGTTTTAATATTATTAAATAGTTTACATATATTTTAAACGTTTACGTTAATTAATTATCTTGTTTCAGTAATATTCGTTGCCGGTAGAAGATTGTACACTGTGAAAAATCCCTCCGGAAATATTCTGGGTAGCGTCGCTTCTGTTATTGGGGTAAGATATTATCTCTGCTTTGCTGTAAAACCATATGTAATTATACTTATTATACACCTGACTTTACTTAAATTTTATTGCCTCTCAGAAATTTAAACATACTCATATTCCAAGGTTTCATGAAGATCGCTCAAGGCCTTTAGGCGCTACAGCCTGTGAATGAAAGTTGGACAGATAGATAGACACATGCCGGCACCGCAGAGTTTTACTGGCGCACGGAGGTTTCCATATCTATCCGCTATCAATAATATCCGCCTATCTTTTGTCCTTCAACAATGCAATGTATAAAAGCCTGTGGCGCCATCTATTATTCAGTAGCGTGACTAATAGATTTTTCGCAAGTTTGTTGTATGGGAGCCCCCTTAATTTTTAACATTGTATTTTTTTTATTATTTGTTGTTATATCCGCCATAGTAACAAATATTCTGTGAACATTTCAACGGGCTACCTATTACAGTTCAAGAGATACAGCCCTCGTCAGACAGACGGACGGACGGACAGACAGACAGCGGAGGCTTAGTAATAGGCTTCCGTACGGGATACGGAAACCTAAAAATGAAGTGCAAGAGCACGAAGGACGTGAGAATAGTATCTTTCGATGTTTTTGGTATCGATAACCGTTAGTTCTTTTTTGTGTAAACAAATATGGGTGGCTGTGCCGAGAGACCAATGGTTTAGTCGACAGAGCCAAAATCACCTCTCTTCGCGAAACCACTCTCAGTTAGGTGCCATGCCAGCAGATTTGCGGACGGTGGTGTCTAGGCTGTTATACGACGCTTGAAGATACCCAGGTTAAAGGATTCGGGAAACACACTCGCCGAAAGACAGTTTCACACCCTAGCGACGATTTAGAGAACCGATGGGGTCTCAAAAGCCTAATGTCAACAACAAAAGGGTGCTGCGTCTCTCTGCGACCAGTCATGCTTAGATAGGATGGGTGGCAGGGAATAAGGGATGCTAGTTCATCATAATATTGTTCTTCACGGAGATTGCTGTTGCCCGCGGCTTCGCTCGCGTGAAGTTTGTATTTCAAAAGAAGCACACTCTCAAACATGCGCTTTGTTTGACTGTTTGGAACATTGTCTTGCAGCGCGGAATCGTCGGCTCGTTCAAGAGCAAGGAGAAGCGAGAGCACTGGCTGGACCACGCGGACGACAAACACGACCGGGCGCTCGTGGAGGACGTCAAGAGTCTGCTTAGAGTGCTCGTGCTCTTCATACCCCTGCCCGTCTTCTGGGCACTCTTCGATCAACAGGTAAATTCTCACACTTGAATTTACATGAGTACTAATATTAAGCACACCTGGGAGCGGTCAGTACTTCCGTCTTAGTTCAGTGCAGCCGGCACGACCGAAGGGAAGCACTGACATGGCACCTAGCTCACCCGGTGCTATTGGCTGACATCACGGATGTGGTAAATATACATACATATACATACCTACATATTTACATATCACACACGCTGAAACCCGACAATCGGGGTAAGCAGAGTAATCGGTGTTGTGCTGCAAAATCACTGGTAAATTGCAGCACAACACCGACCATCACGTTTCGCAAAGTACTCGAACAAGATTTAATCGATCAAGCAGTAAGTAAGTCACGAAGACCCACCTGCTGCATGACTCGGTGGAAGTACGGTGCCAATGTGAGAGGTGGCCAGCCTGTCGCCCTTTAGCACGGCATCTTGTCCTTATCCCTTAGTCGCCTTTTACGACATGTACGGTGAGAGATGCAGTGGGGCTATTCTATATACATATCATAACCAAATCATAACCCACCTTTTAGTTTTGACCTACATAGTCGCACAACACTCACGAATTTTCGAGAGTTGTAAAGTAATTTCAGCAATCTTGCCAGATACAGTTCAAGGACAGCGCTCGTGAACAATTTCTAAAGATAAATGTAAGCCAATAAAAAAAGAATAGTCACAATCTGATTAATAGTTTTGGAGAAATGCGTGGACAAACATACATACATACAAACATACATACAAAGATACAAACATACAAATACATACATACAAACACACGTACATACATACACGTATAACATTTTGTATATTTTTTTTGGAAGCCCTAATAGATTATCATGTTATGTGAATATATTACGGTTCCAATAATATTACATACTGTGACGAAGCAGATTATTGTTCTGGCCATCTTAGTTTTAAATGTTAGAAAATGAAAAAAGTGAGGTTGTCAGAAAATTTTGACAGCGACAGGAATTTTTTTTGGGTTTGGACAAAAAGGAAAAAGGAGTGGTGGTGAAGAAAAGGTTTTGAATAATTTGCTCTATATTTAGAGTATACCGCAATCTATTAGAGCAGCTCCGCTCGCTGCAGGCAGGCTAGACGTTTATGCTAGTTGGGTGCCCCGACGTCGGTATCCACTGCTGGACCGAAAACATTGTGTGGTTGAGCCAGTCAGCCGACGATTTGGTGAGCGTTTGCCGCAGCAACCACAAGTATCAGCTGCGCACCAGATTTTGCAACAGGACCGCCACAATATACTAGTCCCTTACTTCTTCTCCACCTCGCTCGAATAGACCCAGCCTTTATGTCAGTTGCGGGGAAGCAGCGCATGCACTCCGATAGCAGTTCCTTCATCGTCCACAACACCAGCCGGATTCGTTATTATGAATTTAGCTAAGTTAAATTAAGACTAATCAAACTGTAATTCGTGCGTGGAGATGTTTGTGTGTAAACTTTATTTGTGTTGCTAAGTTGATGTGGCGATCGTGGCAGCAAGCAAGCAACGTCGCGCTTAGCTTGCTTACCGCGCAAGTTCATGCATGAATATTTGTTGTTTACCTTAGCTTACTAAGATTATTGTGGTAGCAGTTGAATTAACATAAGCTGAATTAGCGCCAATTTTCCATCACGACTGAGGCCACGAAGGTATCAATTTAAATTCTATTAACAATTTAATCTAGTTTTTTTATTTGACCATCCTTCCCGGTTTTATTTTTTTTTGTCACTCTAGCTACCACCGATTCTCAAACTTTTATTGGCCGGATGGCAGCTGACCCGGGCCGTCCGTGTCAGTTGGCATCCCTGGTGGGGAAATTTAGTTGGAAATAATTTTGCGGGTTTTTTTTAATTTGGTTTCTTATCGGTGTTTGTAGTGAGTCGTGGAAGGAGGTCAAACATAGGAAATTTTGTAATAGGAAATAATTGTATTGCCTTATGTTCTGATATAGTACGGCCGGTTAGGTTTTTTTCAATGTCTTGTTCGGCGAAGGAACTTGGTCGTGCAACCGTTTGAGATAAAAATTTTTTTTTTACTTTTTTTTTTCCTTCCTTTTCGCCATTTTTTATTTAAACTACATTATTATTATACACGTATTGCAGTCACAATGGCGTTAAGGAAGGTATTATTTAACTTCTTGCATAAAGACGAATTGATATATGAGGTTCGAATTCGTGGAGACGAACCCGCTGATAAAGTGTCACTTTTAAGGAAGCAGGTAGCTACACTGGCCAAGGAGCAGCCATCCGAGGAAATATTGGAGACCGATGAGGACCCAACAGCGGAGTTAAACATAGTTCGCGATAAGATCGAAGAGCTTGCTTCCGTTGCTACCGGTAATGGGGTTCCGCCGCGCGTTCGTGCCCTCTCGAGCCACCTATATAACCGCGTCGAGCGCGTTATGGACTCAACGCCCGAATTGGCAGCCCTAAGGGCAACTGTGAGGAATTTACTCCGCACTGCTGAGGACAAGCTCAATAAAGTGGATTCTCTCGACGACAGCTTCCATTCTCTAACACTCTCTGAGGCAGAAACGTGCCCCACGTCCTGCACTTTGTCTCGCTGTACTGACGCAGTGGCGAAGCTAAAACTGACGTATGATGGTAAGAGTTGCGTCCGTGCGTTCTTAGAACGCCTTGAGGAACTTTGCAGATCGCGATCAATCACTTCTCTCCAACTGCTCGCTGCCGCGCCGGAGTTGTTCGAAGGACCTGCGTTATTCTGGTACCGCAGCGTTCGAAGCCAGTTGACTTCATGGCAGATACTCCGGCAGTTGTTGTTGGAAGAATTCGATAAGGTGGATATGGATTACCGTTTGATGGGCGAGATTCGCGCCAGGAGTCAGGGACGTGATGAGGGCGTGTCTATGTATTTTGCTGTAATGCATGGCTTATTCAACCGTTTGCGCACACCACTGTCCGAGGCTGTGAAATTGGAAATATTCTTACACAATGTTAGACCGATCTATTTGGCGCCTCTCTCTTTGGTAGATATTACTACTGTCGAACAATTAAAAAAACTATGCATTAGGATTGAGGCCACAAGAATGCGGTCTCACTTGTTCCGCGAGCCAGTCGCCGCAGGACCCGACACATTGGGCGAGGAATTCGCTTACAAGGGGGAGCGAACTCCCAAGCCAACGGGGCTTAGGACTCACAGATTGTGTGCAGCAGAGACCTTGTCTAGCCATGACCCACCCCGGCCCAACAGTGGGCCTCCAAGGTACTGCCCTAGGTGTAAAACTTCGGAGCATTCTTTCTATCGGTGCCCTGCCCCACGCGATATTAAATGTTTCAGTTGCGGAAAACCAGGAGTAAGGCTGACTGAATGCCCGGATTGCACCCCTAAGCAAAAAAAACGATTAGCGCCGCGTTGTAAAATTCAAGGGGGTCATTTTGACCAAAGTGAATGGAATGATTGGCTATTGTATTTACGATCATATTTCTCCTCGTGTCACAACGCGGCATCTCATATTGATTCTTTGCATGACAATCGACCATACGTTAACATTACCGTCGGCACATTGAAGGTTTGCGGATTATTGGATTCTGGTGCTTCCCTGTCCTTTGCCAATCGCTCGTGTGTGGGTCGTCTTTTGGCTCACGGCCATATTTTGCACAGGGACCGCAGTTTTGGAGTGGTTGTCGCAAATGGTGCCAAAACAGCAACTGAAGGCTATTTCCGGGTTCCAATATTCTACAACGGAAAAACTTTTAATTTGGACCTACACGTCGCTCCGGGCATCAATGCGGAGCTCATATTAGGAATCGATTTTTGGAGGGCTTTTGACCTTATGCCATCTAACGCACCCCTCGTCGATTCCTCCGGGGTACCAGACTCCCACATTGCTTCAACGATTGTCAGTCACCTTGTTGATTATGAAGGCCTCACCGAAACTCAGCGCTCGTCGGCCAATGAGGTGATAGCTGAATTTGACTCTATTTCATCTTCTCGGCGAGGTTTAGGTAAGACATCGATAATTACCCATGCCATCGATACTGGTGATGCATCTCCGGTTAAACAGCGCACATATCGGCTGTCACCGCACAAGTTGGAGATCATTAACAAGGAGGTCGATAGCATGTTGGATCAAGATGTCATTGAGCCCACATCTAGCGCTTGGAATTCACCCGTTCTTCTGACGCTTAAGAAAAATGGAAAATATCGTTTTTGCTTGGACTGCCGGGAACTTAACCGATTGACCAAGAAGGATTCCTATCTGGTGCCCTTCATATCAGATATCCTCGACAACCTTCGCGATGCGAAATATATGTCTTCTATCGACCTGAGCTCAGCCTTTTGGCAAATACCTTTGGAGAAGGGTTCGCGTGAGAAAACTGCGTTTAGTATTCCAGGTCGTGGGACCTTTTGTTACAAGCGTATGTGCTTCGGCCTCACTAACGCGCCCGCAACCCAGCAGCGCTTGATGGATAAGCTTTTTGGGTCTAGTTTTTTTGGAAAAGTTTTTGTCTACCTCGATGACATTATTATTATTAGTTCTACTTTTGAGGAACATTTAGACATTTTGTTGAAGGTTTTGGAGATTTTGAAAAAGGCCAACCTAACTATTAACAGTGACAAGTCTGTGTTTTTTCGCAGCAGCCTGAAATATCTTGGTTATGTTGTCGATCGTGACGGATTGAGACCCGATCCCGAAAAGACTAAGGCTATAATGGAGTGGCCTAGGCCTTCAAATTCCACAGAGGTAAGGCGATTCCTCGCCACTGCTTCATGGAACAGACGTTTTATTTCAAACTTCGCTTCACGTGCGGGGCCATTAAATAAATTAACTAGTACGAAGCGTGGTTCACCTCCGTTTCGATGGTCGGAGGAGGCAGAGGAGTCGTTTAACGACTTAAAATTAGCTCTCAGCAGTGCACCGGTTCTGTCCTGTCCCGATTGGAGTATTCCATTCCAGATACATACTGATGCATCTGCTTGTGGGTTAGGAGCCCGGTTGACCCAGCTGGTCGAGGGGAAAGAGCGAACTGTTGCATATGCGAGTCGCACCTTAACACCTTGCGAGGTTAATTACTCGGCGACTGAGCGCGAGGCTCTCGCCGTCATTTTTGCAGTTGAACACTGGAGGTGTTATTTGGAGTGCGGACCCAAGTTCACAGTGTTTACTGACCATTCATCGCTTAGATGGTTTTTGACGTTAGAAAATCCCTCCGGCAGATTAGCGCGTTGGGGTATTCGCCTTTCGCCTTTCAATTTTGAAATACAACACCGAAAGGGGCGAGATAACGTCATTCCCGACGCGCTCAGTCGGGCGCCTTTGCTCTCTAATATCACCATCACCCGGGACGATTGGTATGATAGGTTGGTAAAAGTTTGCTCGGACAGCCCGCAATCTATACCGAATTTTGATTATAGGAATGGTCGGCTATACCGGTATACCAAGAGCAAATTTGATCTGGAGCGCGAGTTCGAGTGGAAGTTAGTGATACCAGTTTCGGAGCGAATCGCCGTCGTACGTTCGTGTCACGACGAGCCTAGCGCAGGGCATCTTGGGGTTTATAAAACTTATCGCCGCGTCTCCTTACAATACTTTTGGCCCGGAATGTACCGCACAGTGGTAAACTACGTTCGGAACTGCGAACTTTGTTTGGCTCATAAGCACGCCCAACATCCAACCTTGGGACAAATGGGGGAGCCGAAACATTGTTCGAGACCGTTTGAATACATATCAATAGATATTACCGGACCTTTTCCACCCACACGCGCAAGAAACGTGTACATTTTGGTAGTTACATGTGCGTTCAGCAAATATTGTTTGTTTTTTCCCTTAAGGCGAGCCACTGCTGGGGCCATTGCTGAGAAATTAGAAAATTTCGTGTTCCTTGTTCACGGCGTACCCCGCGTAGTACTTTCGGATAACGGTACTGAATTTATTGGATCAGACCTGCGTGAGTTGTTGCGCCGTTACCGTATCCCCAGCACCTTTTACGCCCCTAAGTATACGCCGGAGGTGAATTTAGTCGAGAGGTACAATCGTACATTAATTACAATGTTGGCGATATTTGTCAAAGAGGACCATCGGGCTTGGGACGTTCTCCTTCCGAAGCTCCAATTTGCCGTCAACACTGCTGTCAATGAGAGCACAGGTTTTTCGCCGGCCTTCCTCACATACGGTCGTGAACTCGTATCTACGGGACTTCAGGGAATATTTGACCGTGTTAGGGTAGCTCTGGATCGGGCTCATGCGGTGAACAAAAGGCGTTACGACCTACGCCGAAAGCCCGAAGAATTCTGCGTCGGTCAGTGTGTCTGGCGGAAGAGTTTTGCTCGTAGCGACGCCGGGAAGTATTTCTCGGCGAAGTTAGCTCCGCGCTACGTTCAGTGTAAAATCCTACGCAAAAAAAGCTCCACGGTTTATGAACTAGCGAACATGGATGGTAAATCTATAGGCGACTGGAGTGTGAAAGATTTTAAGCTGACCTCGGCCTACGGCGAGGCCAATACGGTATGAGTCGATGCCGTTATCAAGACTCCAATATCCGTCTGTTTTTCGCCAATCTTTTTGCCAAATCGATTGCATACTCATACTGCAGTGGTTATTTTTAACTGACTCACGGTATGAGGAAGTTTTTGACGTTCTCTCGTTGGTATTGCTCGCTACCGACGTAGGGCCTAACTAGACTAATGACTGTTTGGTTTTGCCCAAGTTTATCTGGCAGACCCGAGTACCTGCCTAATAATATTTTTTTTTACGTTATGTGTAGATAATGGCTGCCGGTTTCGTTCACGTTTTATCTGACGAACCCGGGTGATTTCCGGGTTGGATAATATTTTGTTTTCATCGCTATTTCAATTTGTTGGTATTGCTTAGTAGCGTTCCTCGTTTTTTTTCCCCTCTTTGGGTTCTACTTAAGTTCTGTTGAGTGTTCCTCTAACGATAACTGACGAGGACGACAGGTCGGACGGAGCTTGTCCTCTACCTCAAGGGGAGGGGCACTGTGACGAAGCAGATTATTGTTCTGGCCATCTTAGTTTTAAATGTTAGAAAATGAAAAAAGTGAGGTTGTCAGAAAATTTTGACAGCGACAGGAATTTTTTTTGGGTTTGGACAAAAAGGAAAAAGGAGTGGTGGTGAAGAAAAGGTTTTGAATAATTTGCTCTATATTTAGAGTATACCGCAATCTATTAGAGCAGCTCCGCTCGCTGCAGGCAGGCTAGACGTTTATGCTAGTTGGGTGCCCCGACGTCGGTATCCACTGCTGGACCGAAAACATTGTGTGGTTGAGCCAGTCAGCCGACGATTTGGTGAGCGTTTGCCGCAGCAACCACAAGTATCAGCTGCGCACCAGATTTTGCAACAGGACCGCCACAATATACTAGTCCCTTACTTCTTCTCCACCTCGCTCGAATAGACCCAGCCTTTATGTCAGTTGCGGGGAAGCAGCGCATGCACTCCGATAGCAGTTCCTTCATCGTCCACAACACCAGCCGGATTCGTTATTATGAATTTAGCTAAGTTAAATTAAGACTAATCAAACTGTAATTCGTGCGTGGAGATGTTTGTGTGTAAACTTTATTTGTGTTGCTAAGTTGATGTGGCGATCGTGGCAGCAAGCAAGCAACGTCGCGCTTAGCTTGCTTACCGCGCAAGTTCATGCATGAATATTTGTTGTTTACCTTAGCTTACTAAGATTATTGTGGTAGCAGTTGAATTAACATAAGCTGAATTAGCGCCAATTTTCCATCACGACTGAGGCCACGAAGGTATCAATTTAAATTCTATTAACAATTTAATCTAGTTTTTTTATTTGACCATCCTTCCCGGTTTTATTTTTTTTTGTCACTCTAGCTACCACCGATTCTCAAACTTTTATTGGCCGGATGGCAGCTGACCCGGGCCGTCCGTGTCAATACATACACAATTACACACTTGTCGAATTGATGGCCTCATTTTTTTTTGAAGTCGGTTAAAAATCCGTGCTAATTGAACTGACAACTATTTACCCACAGGGTTCTAGATGGACGTTCCAGGCCGACAGAATGGAACAGAGAATCGGGAAGTGGACACTAAAGGCGGACCAGATGCAAGTCCTGAATCCACTCCTCATCTTGGCCTTCATTCCACTCTTCGAAGTGGTAAGCACTCAGATTTCTGCAGGAACAGATTTACGCTATTCCCTTGCAACGTTACACTGACTTCCTTAATTTTTCGATATTTACTAAGTACTTGATGACGAGATGATATACTAGGGAGATCCGTCTGAGTGCTCTCATTGGTCAGAAAGCGCGGCCGCAGCAGGTAAGAAATCCGACTAAAACTCAACGTCAAGCGGGAACCAGGGAGTAGGCCAGTTTATTATCTACCTAGGGAAAAATAAGAAAAAAAAATCTGAGTCATTTATTTTGTTTTTTATGATATGAGAATTTTTTTTAAAACGTTGAAAATTTACACTTTACTTCTACGACTACAAATTTGCAAATATATTGTTAAAATTTTTATATTGGAAGCCTAAATAACTCTGATATTGATAACTATCCCAAATAAAACCAGAATATCTTTAGTTTTACAAAAAAAAAAAATCAGTTCAATTTTTTTCTAAAAAAATAAATGTCTCATATTTTTCTTTTTTATTTTCCCTGTGCAGTCATAAACTGGCCTACTCCCTGGTTCCCGCTTGATGTTGAGTTTTGGGACACGTTGTGTATTTAGTCTCCCCGTCTTGACCAATGATACTCAAACGGTTTTTCCTAAGAGTTCAACTAGTGGCATTCACTCCAGGCAGGCAGCTATGCAAATGCAAGTTAAATTCTATGTCTAGATTTAGATAAGTAATGCCTGATGCTACTAGGTAGATGTTTGTTATTGTTTATTTTCAGTTCTTTACAGTTTTTTTAATGGGAGCTCTTGAAAATCAGCTTCGCTATATTGTTTAATAGTCAATCAACTGAGTGGGCTCCCTCTTCGTCACCATTTGTATGTTTATAGCTAACCCCCGACTCAAAAAGAGAGGTGTTACAAGTTCAATGTGTGTATATGTATACACACTATACACACATAGTGTATGGGTGTGTCTGCTGTGGCATCGTATCTCCCAAACGGATGGACCTATTTGGATGCGGTTTTTTTTAATAGAAAGCTGGTTTAATCGGGATGGTTCTTAGCTATGTTTGTAACTAAGTAATTAAGTAATAAAAAATATAATTCTCTTAAAAAGTGGACGGAATTGCATGTGGTTTTTTTAAACCTTGAAATAAAAGTATATTACAAATAAAAAAAAAATACCGACCCTTAAAAGCTCAAAATGATTTCCGTTTACTTACTTAAAGGAGTCGGGGGACCGCTAAGTAACTAAAATATAAAAACTCAGAGCTGCGCGGGTATTTACTTTAAGCGATCCCGCGACCCCTTTATGTAAGTAAACGGATTTTATTTTTGACTTTTTTAAGGGTTGGTTTTAAATTTGTAATTTAACTTTTTGTAATTTTTTTGTTTGAAATTGCGTACCTAATGTTGCAATCATTTTCTCTGTTTCTACTTCCGGCCATGCGAATGTTTGATGCTGCTAATATACCTATGTATGTATAGTGCAATTAGTTAAAGCGAATGATCTAGCTAGTATATTGCTATCATTGTGTAAATTTCTCTCACCTTGTGAGATTATCTTATCAGCTTTCTAACTCATTTTCTAAGCTGTTACCTGTTTTTATTTGTAATATTTGTAATATGGTCGGTACTTAAAAAGAATAGCCCCACTGCATCTCTCCCCGTCGCATGTCGTAAAAGTCGACTAAGGGATAAGAAAATTCGTCAGCCTCGGTAGCTCAGTGGCGCGGTTGGTTAGTCAACTGTTATTAAGCAACGCTGAGCGCGGTCAGTGTTTGGATGGGTGACCGTTCGACCGTTGGAGGCTGACCGTGGTTCGGATTCCACGTTAAACTGTAGGTCCCTTCCCTTCTTACCTTACTAGGTGGTAGGGTTTATCCCGGCCGGGTTGGTACCACCGCACTGAACGAAACGTCGGTCGAAACGGCTATGTAAATAGGTCGTGTTTTCCGTCCAGTTTAGTGTAGCCGACATGAAATGAAGGGAAGCACTGACATGGCACCTAGTTCACCCTGTGTTATGGGCTGACATCACGGATGTTGTAGGTGATGTAGCCAACTGTGTCAGGTTCCATAAAAAAAAAAAAAAATATAGTTTTAAAAAGTGTAATGCTACTTACTGCAAGGCGCGAATAGGCACCTGTCAGGCCGGCACGGCATTCGCAACCCCCGCATGCGACCGAATATTCATTGGCATCGTTAGACACCTTATAGGGTGGCTCGGCGCAAAAGAAGGCCTGAATCGTTCCCTTATTTGGAAACTAAAATACCAAATGACCTAGCGCCTGACGAAATGATGTGATGATCACAGGTCATTTACCCGATGATGAGCTGGTGCAAATTGATAAGGAAACCTCTGCATAAGATGATATGGGGAGGATTCCTTGCCGCATGCGCGTTCGTCATTTCCGGCATCGTCGAACTTCACCTTCTGGTAAGCCTTTTTAGGTTTCCGTATCCGTACGGAAGCCTATTACTAAGCTTTTGCCGTCTTTTTTTATGTTATCCGGTATGAGTGGCTGAGTAGGAAGGGCCAGAGCGCATGCTCCGACCAGCCAATATCACCTCCGAGAAGGTAGGTGCCATACCGGAGACTTCCCTGGATTGCTGGCTATACTGGACTAGAGGAGAACACAGCCTAGGCTGCTATGCGGCCATCTTACATCCAGTACGGTGCTACCAACCCGGTCGGCTACAATTTGAGCCTACCACCTAGTAAGGGGCAAGGGAACGGACCTACAGTTTTACACCGGTTCCGAACGGTGAAGCAGTCTGTGTAGGTAAGTATGCACGTAAATTTTTTCGTCAGAATAAACTCATTGGTACACGCCGACCGGATTCGAACCTCGGACCTCTCGCATGAGAAGCCGATGACTAAACCACTCGGCCACCCGCCGCTTAGAAGCCTATTACTAAGCCTACGCCGTCTGTCTGTCTGTCTGTCTGTCTGTTTGTCTGTCCTTTAAAGGCCTGTATCTTTTGAACTGTAATAGGTAGCCAGTTGAAATTTTCACATAATATGTGTTATTTATTATGGCGGATATTCTAATAAATAAACAACATAACTAAAGTAAATGATAAACGAAAATATAAAATAAATGTGTTTTTTTTTCAAGTTGTTTTGTTTGTTTTTGCTCTATTTTTAAAACGAGTACCGTGTGGGGCCGGTACTTAAAAAGAGAATATCCCCACTGCATCTCTCCCCATGCATGTCGTAAATTTAGTATTTATTATTTGTTGTTATAGCCGGCATAATATCACATATTCTGTGAAAATTTCAACGGGCTACCTATTACGGTTCAAGAGATACAGCCCTCGGACAGACAGACAGACGGACAGACGGACGGACAGACAGATAGACGGCGTAGGCTTAGTAATAGGCTTCCGTACGTGATGCGGAAATATAACATTTGACATTTTCAAACTTAAAGAAAGTAATATTTTTAAAGAAATTATCTATAAGTACCTAACTGAAATGTTCGTTTTGATTTCAGCCAACATACGGTACTCCCGTGTCGGCCGGCTTGTCGCAACTACGCGTCTACAACGGATACCCATGCAATCTCACCCTATCTGTCCTCAACATTGAATCGGATAATATTACTAAAAACGTCACAATTGAACCATTGGGAGCCTACGAGAAGTTGGATATTGCGACTGAGGGCTTAGTTACTCTCCCATACGAACTGCGAGGGCAAGAAAATGATCTGTGCGAAGGAATCACTCATTCTGGATCGTTTCCGCTGATGGAAAAAAAAGCCAACTCATTTTTTATCCGAAGAAATGAAGTGTACAATTTCATTGATAACAACGATAAAGCATTGAAAGGTGCTAACTTGCGGTAAGCTATGCACAGTATGAAGCGTTCTAAAGAAGGTACAGTTCCATACATACATACATACCACACACGCTGTATCCCGACAATCAGGGTAAGCAGAGTAATCGGTGTTGTGCTGCAAGAGCTGTGCTGGACATTTGCAAGACAACATCGACCACCACGTTTAGCAAAGTATTCTGACACGATAAACTATCAAGCAGCAAATAAGGCACAAAGACCCACCTGCTGCACGACTCGGTGGTACAGTTCCCTTCTTACCTTACTAGGTGGTGGGGTTCAACCCGGCCGGGTTGGTACCACCGCACTGAACGAAACGTCGTCGGTTGAAACAGCTATATGTAAATAGTTCGTTTTTCCGTCCAGTTCAGTGCAGAACAGATGAATGTAAGGGAAGCGCTGACATGGCACCTAGTTCACCCGGTGTTATGGGCTGACATCACGGATGTTGTAGGTGATGTAGCCAACTGTGTCAGTATTCATAAAAACGAAACAAACCAACCGGTTGTAGAGTTATTAGTCCGGTTATTATTAGTATTGACTGATTTTTTTTATGGAAACTGACACGGTTGGCTACATCATCTACAACATCCGTGATGTCAGCCCATAATACCGGGTGAACTTGGTGCTACGTCAGTGCTTCCCTTCATTTCATGTCGGCTACACTGAACTGGACGAAAAACACAAACTATTTACATAGCCGTTTCGACCGACGACGTTTCGCTCAGTGCGGTGCAACCTCCAGGGTGCAACCAACCCGGCCGAGATAAACCCTACTACCTAGTAAAGTAAGAAGGGAAGAGAGCAGATCGAGGTAAGTCACGTGATCGCATGTTAGGTATTTGAACAAAATATCGCTGTCTCCAGTCTTCCACCGGCCACGCACGGCCGTGTTTGTGTGTATTTGTGAAGGTTTGGGGGAGCGGGCGGGGGACACCACCCTACGCCCCGCCCGCGTCCCGCGCCTCCGCACCGCGCCGCCGCGTCGGGCCGGTCGAGCGAGAAGTTTTGCAAATTGCAACTCCTGTGCAGTTTTCGTTCGCTAAATCAGTTGCGTGCGTTGCGTTCGAAATCGAAACTCCACCAAATATACTGGTTCACCAACATGGAACTAAACTTTACACCTCGCAAAGGAAAGAAGCGTCATCTGATAGGTACTGACAGTGTTGTGGAGGTAAAATGTCCATACAATGTATCCGACGTAGCCCCACTACAGGCCATCGAACAAAAAAAGATAAAGTTCTGCAATTATTATCAGGTACAGCTTCTCATCACAGAGAGGAAGTTTGCATTCTTTATAGTATGGACAGAACAACGACTCGAATACCTTTTAATTTTGGGAGATGAGTATGATTACAAAACTGGAACTTTTTATCACAAATGTATGCTAAAAGAAATAATTGACCCCAGAAAGCCACGCAAAATGTGTATTCGAGGTTTAGACGATGAATCGGACGATGATAGATAACCTGTAATAGTCCGTAAGCCCGCTCCAAAATTGCCTACGTCATATGACATCACGATAAAAATGCATGGCACACGGTCGGAAAAGTTGTGCTGAGCGAGAATCAGAAGATTATCGCACCTAAAATTAGCCGGAAGTTTGAGAAAATCCTTCACTTCCGGTCAAAATTTTAAGGTTATATTTACGTCATATGGCATAATTACGAAACACGTGGCATCATTTAGCCGTGTAATTGTAGAGAGAGTAAACATAAGTCTGTCTGTTCTGAAGTGGCCGGAGGTACTTGAAAGACTGCACCAAAGACGGTCACTGGATACATTTTCCTAAGCCATGAGACATCTTGACGAAAATTATTATAAAAGTATTGAAATAATAGTGTTTTTTAAGAATAAATAAGTCTATCAAGCCATATCTGGCCGGAAGTATTTTAAAAGTGATTTTTTAACTGCTAGGTGAACGAATTATGTTAATTGCGCAAAATTTAACAAATTATAATCGATTAAGGCGAGAATAAGGGTCAAAAGGACAATTTTGAACGAAATTATTGAGATATTGGTAAAGATGAAAAATCTGTAAAAAATATATGTTATGTATTGATCTTTAATTAACAAACGTAGCGAAAAAAAATATATTTTACTACTTTGGAAAGGTGTTAAATAAATCTCCAAAAAATTACGAAAAGTACGAAAATTGTACTTTCTAGTTAAATTATCTTGAGAAACATCAATTGTTTCAATACAAGACCCTCATAGAAATGTAGATAATATTTTTCCCTATAATCGTAGCGAAAAAAAATGTTGTTTTTCATCTTTCCAACACGTAAAATTTAATAAATAGTGTGATTTTCGCGCAAACGTTCTTCGTCGGCGCGACGTATCAGCCACCGCACGAGTAGAACGAATCTCGCACCTATTACATCTGCATACGGGTCGGGTTTCAATCATTAGTGCTCGGGTAGCACGGTTTGAGTCCTATTTCCCCCTTAACAAGGATTATCGACTCATCCGTCGTGGTGGGTATAGATAGTATTACAGAAATTATTACTAATCTGTTAACATAACAATCTAGGGAAAAATAAAGTTGCATCGTACCTATTTTTTGTTTGCCAACGGTTGTTTGATATTTATAGTCATTCATTGTCGATTTTAAAAGTTGTTGTAAAATTTTTAAATCGATATACCTCCTGGTAAATCATGTATCTTCGTCGATATTTAATCACATTTCGCACACAAGCACATACAATGAAGCTATAGAAATACTGGACAAGATCTTTGTAAAACCCAGTAACGAAGTATATGCCCGACACAAACTAGCGAACAGACTACAACAACCTGCCGAGACAATTGATATGTGCTTACGCGCCCTCGAGTTGTTAGCTAAAGAATGCAACTTCCACGCTGTGAGCGCTGCTCAGAATCGAAGCGATTACATACGAGATGCTTTTATAAGTGGACTATCATCACCTAACATTCGACAAAGGCTTCTCGAAAACAGTGGTCTCGATCTCACCGAGGCCTGCAAACAAGCTCAGTCTCTAGAATTGGCTCAAGTTCACTCTGAAAAATTCAGTGCCTCTAGACATTTGAATGCAGTTCATGAAAATGAATGTGAAAATGCTGATCCTTCCTCTTCAGCTGTCAGTAAAATAAATCCTGCTTTTTCTGCGGTCAAGACCAACGCCATCGACGCCAAAAGTGTCCTGTATTCAACACTACCTGCCTAAAATGTTCTAAAAGAGGACATTTTGCAAAAGTATGTCGATCGGGAAAACAAACTGCTTGTTTGGAAGAATCCAGTAGCAACACCATGATAGCTGCAGCTCCAGCAGGCAGGAGACAATTATTTCAATGACTGTCAACGGCATTCCACTAAAAGCCTTGAGACACAGGCAGTACTAATACGTTCATAAATCATAACCTACTTCAACAGTACCATCTCTCAAGTTCTCCTTACAATGAGACAGTAACAACAGTTGGCATCTAAAAAGGCCAAATAGAAGGTTTATGCAACTTAAAATTATTTGTACAAGGACACACTCACGACAACTTCCCATCACTTATAATGAGAGCTCTCTGCGCTGATGTGGTTCTCCGGAAGGATGTATTCAAGGAACATCAAGCTGTCGAAGTAGTGTATGGTGGCCCCATGGCACCGTTGAAAATTTCATGCCATTCCCTCAAGGTGGCGTCAGTCCCACCAGTGAAGCTTTTCGAATATTTTGATCCACATTGTCGACGGATTGCCACAAAGTCCCGTCGATATTCTGAAGCTGAGCGTGCTTTCATTACTAGAGAAGTACAAACGTTACTCGAGGACGGCATTATTGAGAATAGCTCTTCACCATGGCGAGCTCAAGTTCTGATAACAACGAACCAAAACCATAAGAAAAGAATGGTTATTGACTATTCGAGAACTATCAATAAATTCACACAGCTTGAGGCATATCGTCTGCCAAACATTGAGGACTTAGTTGCCAAAGTCGCTCAACACCACGTATTCAGTATAATCGGCCTACGCAGCGCGTACCACCAGATACCGATCACCGAAGAAGATAGGCTTTACACAGCATTCGAGGCGGCCGGAAATTTATACAAATTTAAGACGATCCCTTTCGGTGTCACTAATATCGTAGCTGCCTTTCAACGGGTAATCGATAATGTCATCAGAGAGAAAGCATTACAATCTGTGTATTCTTATCTTGACGATATTGTAGTGTGTGGCTGCGATAAAGCTGATCACGACCGGAAATTAAGGAAATACATGCAAACTATTGAGGAGTGCAATTTAACAATAAATGAAGCAAAAATTTTCCTCGGACTATCAAAGATAAAACTTATCGAATATTTCCCTCGGAGCGTCCCTTTCCCAAGCCGGCAGACCTGTAGCTTTCTTTTCCAGAACAATATCTGACACTTCTTTACTATCATTTTATTTGATTTACGTTTTGTTTATAGACGTCCAGAGATACCAACCTTGCGGTTACAAAATCCAGACGTCTACACCTGCACTCTTGCGAGTACAGTGATCATGTATGCCAGATCGAGGCCCCATAGCTGTACCGTTCTTCCGAAAAAATCCCATGGGAAATACACAGACTGTGACCTTTCTCCAACCGATCCGAGCCACCACCCGTCCACCCGATGGAACCCCCGGTCGAAGCCGAGAGCCGGGGGTGAAGCCTTCAATGCCACTGGGGTCCGCACCCTATCCAACCACAGGCTGTGCCCAGGGCCTCAGCGTTTTGTGCTAGCCGCAGCTTTTCTTTTCACCAGCTATGTATATGCGTGGAAGTGCATATGACCACCACCAAAGTGACCGCTCACTGCCGCACAGTGTACTGTTTGCGCCGAAGTTAAGCCAAGATTTCTGCAAAGTAAAGGAACATTGATTAAGGCTACTGCCCCATTTGAGAGGTTGGCATTGAATTTCAAAGGCCCTATTCCATCGAATACAAGAAACAAATACATGCTCACTGTCGTCGATGAATATTCCAGGTTCCCCTTTGCCAATCTCTGCTATGACTTAGCTACAGTTATCAAATGTCTGAACAAATTTTTCTTCCTATTCGGAATGCCCGCATACATCCACCCACAGCGATCGAGGTGGTTCATTTATGTCTGCTGAACTAAAACAATACCTACATTCTAAAGGAGTCGCTACAAGCCGAACTACAGCAGCAAATCCAAGAGGAAATGGACAAATAGAACGCTATAATGGAATAATATGGAAAACCATACAACTGTCACTGAAAAGTAAAGGCATGCCTATAACAATGTGGGAGAAAGTAGTTGACTAAACTCTACATTCAATTCGTTCCTTACTGTGTACTGCAACCAATTGCACTCCTCATGAGAGAATGTTTGTGCACAGTCGTCGCTCGAGTAATGGAGAATCAATCCCAACATGGCTGTCTACACCTGGACCGGTTCTCATGAAGCGTGTTTTCAGAACAAGTAAATACGAACCTTCAGTAGATGAGGTCGAGCTAATTGAAGCGAATCCTTCCTACTCATATGTAGACTAAACTAAGAGACGGAATCAAGACAACTGTTTCAAACCGATATCTTGCGCCTTATGAAGGCAGAGCCGAGATAGATCCATCAAAAATGTTGTTAGATTTGGATCCCTATGATACAAGCGACGTTGCCCCTGATCCCAAAGCTAACTACCTTTTAAAATCGACAATTAATGACTATAAAGATCAAACAAACGTTGGCTAACAAAAAATAGGTACTACGCGACTTTATTTTTACTAGATTAGTAATTATTTCTTTCATACTATCTATACCCAACACGACGAATGAGTCGACAATCCTTATTAATCGATTATAAGTTGTTAAATTTTGCGCATTTAACATAATTCGTTCACCTAGCAATTATTAAAAAATCACTTATATAATGCTTCCGGCCAGATATGGCATGGTAGACTTATTTATTCTTAAAGACACTATATTTAAATACTTTTATAATAATTTTCGTCAAGATGTCACATGACGTAGGAAAATGTGACCATCTTTGGCGCAGTCTGTCAAGTACTTCCGGGCACTTCAGAACAGACAGACTTATGTTTACTCTCTCTACAATTACACGGCTAAATGATGCCACGTGTTTCGTAATTATGTCTTATGACGTAAATATAACCTTAAAATGTTGACCGGAAGTGAAGGATTTTCTCAAACTTCCGGCCAACTTTAGGTGCGATAATCTTCTGATTCTTGCTCAGCACAACTTTTCCGACCGTGTGCCATGCATTTTATCGTGATGTCATATGACGTAGGCAATTTTTGAGCGGGCTTACGGACTATAACGGTCATGACGGTCGTAATATATTATATTCAACTGACGTGCTCACTGTTTTATTGTACACCTTTATTGTATTATTTTATTTCGATTCATTTCGTTTTCGATATGTTATAATTAATAATTAATTTAGGTTTTGTAGGTTATAGTTAATTTCTTCATTTGTATTTGAGTGAATAAAACAACATTTTATTTTTTTATTCACATAAATAAAAAAAATTTGATAAGTCAAATTCCTTTAGTAAAATATATAGAAGGTTCCGTAAAGGTACAGTACCTTGTCACACTTACTAGATTACTGCGCACCGTTTTGAACACTTTACGTTCTGAGTGAACGCTATTGTGACAAAGTTCTACAGATATGGTTTTTTTTTATGTGATCCGGTATGGGTGGCTGAGTCGGAGGGGCCAAAGCGCATGCTCCGACCAGCCAATATCACCTCCGAGAAGGTAGGTGCCATACTGGAGACTTCCCTGGATTGCTGGCTATACTGGAATAGAGGAGAACACAACCGAGGCAGCTATGCGGCCATCTTACATCCAGTACTGTGGTACCAACCCAGTCGGCTACAATTTGTGCCTACCACCTAGTAAGGGGCAAGGGAAAGGACCTAGTTTTACACCGGTTCCGAACGGTGAAGCAGCAGGTGCAGGTATGCACGTAAGTTTTTTCGTCAGAAAAAACTCATTGGTACACGCCGACCGGATTCGAACCTCGGACCTCTCGCATGAGAAGCCGATGCCCAAACCACTCGGCCACCCGCCGCTTTATAATATTTCTAACTCGGAAAGAAATCATCACTACTCATAAAATACTTTACTATAGGTAGGTACCTACTTAATTAAATTTAATTTTAAAAATTCGAAAGAAAGATAGAAACCTGGAAAGAAACGCATACAGCTTCTCCGTTCCGTCGTCGTGGGTAAATATTAATACATTTACCAGAATTTACGCCTGTGATTACAATTCTAATACCATTTGTAGCATTGGGTGACATCAGTATTATCAGACGGTCGTCGGATGGACGAACTGACATTGAACTGAGACTACCTAATAGGTTTCTGATTTTACTTACGGAACCCTAAATATTGAGATATTTCGGGATATAATGTTCATTTCCCGCAGAAGGGGCTGAAAATATCTGCACATCGATGACATAGTTCACATCACTAAGATTTATCGCTATCGATAACATTGGGGTACAACACTATGGCTTAGAGTTATCTCTGTGTGTGTGTTGTGTGTCTCTACACCCTCCCCCGTGCTCGTACCTCACCGAAACGTGTAATAGGGACAGCTGCACGTTCTCAGCGAATATATCTACAAATTACAACAAAATTAGTGTTTCGGCTCTCACGTTTTCTACCCCCCTAAACCTTATCCGATTCTTACGATTATTTTTTTGTTGTAATAAGGACAGTCAAATCTACGTACCTGTCTTTTTTATTTCTTCGATATACAAAGTAATAATTAAATACAGCTTAATGAACTTCATGTCATCAAAAAATTGAAAATTCCAATTTTTTCGTTATTAAAACCAATTTATAGCTCGAGTCTCGTATATTTTATCAAAATAAAAAAAAGACAGGTACGTAGATTGGACTGTCCTTATTACAACACAAAAAAATCGTCGAAATCGGTTAAGTTTTAGGGGGGTAGAAAACGTGAGAGCCGAAAGACGATTTTGTATGGAGCAATACAACCTCGGAACAGTCTTCAGCCTCCAGCGGTCGAGCGGTCACCCATCCAAGTAGTGACCGCGATCAGCGTTGTTTAATAACACTCGATCGACCGCACCACTGAGCTGCCGAGGCTGACAAAGTGCAAAACATTATAAAACTTATGGACCGTGTTGTACTGACTGCCGTCTTGCCCCGCTACGCTGCGGCGCGGTGGTGGACGGTGGTGGCGTGAAGCGCGGGGGCGCGGATGGGGGTGCATTCCAACGCTCGGTCGTTGGCCCCCACAAACGCAATATGAGCGAGATGGCATGACTAGCGCCGCCATTTTGGAATCGTTTCTTTATTGGTACGGGTTACATAATGTCTTTCAATAGTAGGTAACGATACGCTAAGGGTGTATGTGTATCAGATACTGATCACGTTCCCATACCAATTTTTTTACGATATGAAAAACGTACTTATTGAGGTGAAATACGCGCACTTCACGTATTAAATTTGAGGAGTGAGTACGTTTTTTATATCTTAAATAAAAAAAAGGTATGGGAACGTGATCAGTATCGTGTCTGACATTTTTTTTTTTTTATGGAAACTGACACGGTTGGCTACATCACCTACAACGTCCGTGATGTCAGCCCATAACACCGGGTGAACTAGGTGCCATGTCAGTGCTTCCCCCTTTGATCGTGCCGGCTACACTGAACTGGTCGGAAAACACAAACTATTTACATAGCCGTTTCGACCGACGTTTCATTCAGTGCGGTGGTATCAACCCGGGCGGGTTAAACCCTACCACCAAGTAAGATTAGGAGGGAAGGGACCTACAGTTTTACGAGGAATCCGAACCTCGGTCAGCCTCCAACGGTCAGCGGTCACCCATCCAAGTACTGACCGCACCCAGCGTTGCTTAACATTCAATAGCGACAGTTTACTGTCTGCACCACTGAGCTATCGAGGCTGACAAACATACACCCCTTAGCACCATATACACCCATACCACATACACCGCTTAGCGTATCGTTACCTACTATTGAAATACCTTATATAATGTAAATAATGTACGTAGGTATGTCATATGTTGTCAGCCTCGGTACTGTTGTTAAGCACACCTGGGCGCGGTCAGTACTTCGATGGGTGACCGTGGTTCGAATTTCACGTAAAACTGTAGGTCCATTCCATTCTTACCATACTAGGTGGTAGGGTTTATCCCGCAGGGTTTGGTACTGTGGTACCACCGCACTGAATGAAATGTCGGTCGAAACGGCTATGTAAATAGTACGTGTTTCCGTCTCAGTGTAGCCGACATGAAATGAAGGTAAGCACTGACATGGCACCTAGTTCACCCGATGCTATGGGCTTACATCACGGATGTTGTAGGTGATGTAGCCAGCCGTGTCAGCTTCCATAAAAATAATAATTCTTTATTGAACACCAATTTATACAAATTAGGCACAATAGGCGAGCTTAATGCCACGAGTCATTCTATTCTAATTAACCTTTGGGACATGGTAGAAGTATATGCAGGCGAACAAGAATGGTTTGTGGCAATGTATTAAGCGATAAAGCAATATGTTATACTACAAACGAATACTACCTACATAATTTTTTTTTATGGAAACTGACACGGCTGGCTACATCACCTACAACTACAACATCCGTGATGTCAGCCCATAACACCGGGTGAACTAGGTGCCATGTCAGTACTTCCCTTCATAAATACTTTAATACGCATATATTATATGTACTTATTAATAATAAAATCCAACGTCTGCTTTCTGTCTGTCTGAGTGTCTGTCTGTCCGCTTATAACTCGAGAACCACTGAACCGATTTTAATAAAACAAAATTCTACGGATAGCTTGATTCTTCCCATCAACTATAGGCTATAACTTACTATCACGCTAAACGGCTTATGAGGTTAGCAGTGAAGTGAAATATTAGAGCGGGCGGAGCCGCGGGCACAGCTTGTTATATGTATATAATAGCCTTACATGTTGTACCGTGTGGGGCCGGTACTTAAAAACAATAACCCCACTGCATCTCTCCCCGTGCATGTCGTAAAAGGCGACTAAGGGATAAGGATTAGGTGCCGTGCTAAAGGGCGACAGGATAGCCACCTCTCAACTTGGCACTGTCTTTCCACCGAGTCATGCAGCAGATGGGAATGCGTGCCTTACTGCTTGAGAGTTATCTTGTCCGAATACTTTGCTAAACGTGTTGGTCGGTGTTGCGCTGTAATTTACCGGAGTAGGTACTTGCAGCACAACACCGATTACTCTGCTTACGCTGATTGTCGGGATAGAGCATGTGGTATGTATGTATGTATGCACATATTATGTAAATTAATCATAATGTTTCAGATTATTATGTAACTTTGAGGATGAAATGGTTGTCAACATCACCGACGTACGGAACAACAGAACTGTTCGCAGTTTCTTGAGCACATCAACCGATCAAGTGACAGTCGAGCGGGGAACATACGACATTACTGTCGGAGATCAACTGGTTTTTCCGAGCATCGCCTTGCAATTTGGAGCCGTCTATACCCTGAATGTGTACCAAGATAGGAGGAACGGATTTGTAAGAATTAAATTAAATTCTACGTTCCTAAATTAAATATTTGAATCGAAAAATATTGATTGTAAATAATGGGCAGGCACACCAACGTGCTTTTTTTTTAGGTTTCCGTATCCCGTACGGAAGCCTATTACTAAGCCTACGCCGCGCCGTCTGTCTGTCTGTCTGTCCGCCCGTTCGTCTGTCCGAGGGCTGTATCTCTTGAACCCTAATAGGTGGCCCGTTGAAATTTTCACAGAATATGTGTTATTATGGCGGATATAACAAAAAATAATAAAAAAAAAATAGAAAAATTAAGAGAGGTTCCCATACAAGAAATGTGTTTTTTTTTCAATGTTTTTTTTTTGTGGTGCTGAAACGTCGGTGCGCGAGTCCGACTCGCACTTGGCCGGTTTCATATTTATTTCATAGAAGATAGGATATTTTGAATTGTGCTATGCTATTTGTCCAGTCGTCATGCTTGTGGTAACCCTTGAGGTTTACAAGTCGTCTTCTTCATAGAACATAAGTGTTGCGAACACGAGTTCGACTTCTTTTTTTTGCGTAGTTTATTGATTTATTGACGTGATGACGTCACGTCTTATAAACTGATGAACACCGGCTGCACGCACGAAAAAGTGTCACGTTCCATCTGAGCCTGTGTGTGCAAGCGAGAGCGCGTAACAAGCTTTAGAGAGGCACAATCGGCCCAAGCGTCGGCTTGTACACATTTATCTCTCTGGTTCTAAAGTACCAGGGCAACACAAATTGAAAGGAGGTTACTCGTACCCTAATATATTAAGCGCATCTGGCCGGTCGGAATAGATTTCAAATTTAGAATATGCATGAAACAAGTCTTACCACTTTATGACGTTATCACGTAAAACTATCGTCCGTAAACCGACTTTACAGACAACCAATTTTTTTTTGTATATTATGTTATACCGGGATATACGCTGTCACTGTACAAGATTTCGTCAAAATCCGGTTTATGCGTGATGCGCGTACAGACATAAATTTTAAAAACTGTTCTAACATGTTCATTACTTACATGTTCAGGACTTATAAGTATTCTGTGGTTTTGGTTGGTTTCTTTCCGAAGATTTTCAGTATACAGATTTTTTTGCCTTCACGATTATATTATATGCCCGCGGCTTCGCTCGCGTGAAATATGTATTTAAAAAGAAGAAAGTACGGTTTGTATGAGAGCCACATCTTAGCATAACCGGAACTGGAATTTTATTTAGTATATCCTGTGTCACGTATAGTTAAATGTGCTTGTGCTAAGTTTCATCGAATTCGGATGATCGGTTTAAGAGTTATGGAGGAACATACATACGTCCAGAAAATATTTCTAAAAATCGTTAATTTAGTTTTAGTATCATACATAGAGTCTACAAACGCAATATCTCATAAAACAAAGTAAATTACTCCGTGACTATCCCTTACTTACAGATTTACGAGTATTATTAGTAGGTATTGATAGATTTATTGTCTTTGTATGATTGAATACCTACTTCCTTTGTCAATAATTCAGTTCAGATCAGATGGCATGTTGTATGAAAAATGACGTTGCAGAGCGGAGAGTCAGTGCAAATCACGCCGCCGAACTCTGTGCACATCCTGTGGCTGGTGCCGCAGTACGTGGTGATGACGATGGGTGAGGTGATGTTCTCCGTCACAGGCCTCGAGTTCTCCTTCACCCAGGCGCCCGCCAGCATGAAGTCCGTCCTCCAGTCTGTCTGGCTCCTCACGGTCGCCTTCGGCAACCTCATTGTCATCCTCATCGTCGAAGGAAACTTCTTGGATGCTCAGGTACACATAACAGTGATTTTTTTTATGGAAACTGACACGGTTGGCTACATCACCTACAACATCCGTGATGTCAGCCCATAACACCGAGTGAATTAAAAAAAAATCTTGATTCAATAGTACTCGTAAACGGGTGAATTATGTGCCATGTTAGTGCCTCCCTTCATACTGAAATGGACGGAAAACACGAACTATTTAAATAGCCACGAACTATTTGACCGACGTTTAATTCAGTACGGTGGTACCAACCCGGGGGCGCGATGAACCCTACCTCCTAGTAAAGTAAGAAGGGAAGTGACCTACAATTTTACGTGGAATCCGAACCGCAGTCAGCCCCCAATGGTAGAGCGGTACCCAATCCAAGTACTGGCCGAGCCCAGGTGTGCTTAACAACAGTCTACCAACCGCACCACTGAGCTACCGAGGCTGCTTGAATAATTCAATCACTGCGGAAATGAGCATAGAGGAATGATATTATGCAATATTGAAACCTAAGTAGGGGTTGTTGAGTCTATAATGATTCATCAGTACAACCGAATGACATAAACACTTGATGAACCCTTTTGCCTTGCTGGCCTGTTGCCCTGTAGGACCGCATCTTTTCTAAGGACTCTCGCCTTTTCAGACGAGATGGAAGTTAACTTTCTCCATAAAAAATCGTCTTTCGGCACTTATGTTTTTTACGGGGGGTAAAAAACGTCCCGTAGACAACCCGTATCAGAACAAAAACAAACCGTATCCGATTTTAACAAGACAAGAAAACAAAATTGTAAAATTCGGATAAGGTTCAGAGGGCTAGAAAACATAAATGCCGAAAGACGATTTTGTATGGAGAAAGTTAACTTCCGTCTCGTCTTAAGAAGTGCACACGAAGAGATGCACCGGGGATATCATTTTTAAGTACCGGATCCACCAGGTGTTATCTTTAAAATTGTATCGTTCCAGTGGAAAGAGTTCTTCCTATTCGCCGGGCTGATGGGAGTGGACATGATCATATTCATGATCATGGCGTTCCGCTACAAATACGTGCAGCACGCCTCCAGCAGAGAGGACGTCGGGGAAGAGATCCGAATGCCGGAGAAGGATTCCATTGCTAAGGCTGACTAAAATCCTTGCTTATTTACAATTTTAACACGTTCACGGACACTCCGTTGAGAGGCGGTACTTTTTCGAATACGGTACGTACGACGCTCAAACCGTGCTGCCCGAGCACTGATTATTGAAACACGAACCGTATGTCGATGTAAATAGGTGCGAGATTCATTCTACTCGTCCCGTGGCTGATACGACGATGAACGTTTGCGCGAAAATCACACTATATATTTAAATTTCACGTGTTGGAAAGATGGAAAAAAATATTTATTTCGCTACGATTGTAGGGAAAAATATTATCTATATTTCTATGAGGGTCTTGTATTGAAACAATTTATGCTTCTCAAGATAATTTAACTTGAATGTACAATTTTAGTACTTTTCGTTATTTTTTGGAGATTTATTTAACACCTTTTCAAAGTAGTAAAATGTAATTTTCTTCGCTATGTTTGTTAATTACAGATCAATACATAACATATATGTTTTACAGATTTTTTTATCTTTACCAATAGCTCAATAATTTCGTTTAAAGTTGACCTTTTGAGTCTTATTTCCGCTTTAAGGAAGCTAAATCTGACGAACCGGCGAGGGGCGAGCGAATTTGTATAGATTACTATGGAGTCACGTGATCTTGTGTCGTATTGAACTCACTCACTTTTAATTAGTGTCATAGGAAACACACCTAGAATGATTTCCCCGCACCCCTCACACACTATAGATACTTTATAGTACGACGCTACGGCTGTGGCCGTGAGCTACCCATGCAGCCTGTGGACGATAACGGCTGTGGGCGAACCGTCATATCATAGGTACTTAAACCTGTTCGATATAGGTAACAGTTCGCCGACAGGCGGCGTATGAGTTTGTATGGAAACTTTTAGCGTCTTATCATGAAACCTAAGATCATCACAGTGTCCGTGAAATTGTTAACAGTAGGCGTTCGCACACCTGTGCTGTGAGTAGGAAAATTAGTTGACATACTGCCCATATTGAGTTCTATATAAGTTCATGTGAATTAAGTGTTAGCCATCTTTCTCCTAATAGTCTGTTCAAAATTCTGCAGTATTAAAATTTCTTAATCCTTGCTTGGCATAACTACTGTTATTGTTGATGAACATTATTACATGGATTATTTTAAATTTAAACTATTATTATTACTTACATGGATTATTTTGAAACTAACTTTAAGAAGCTCAATGCTGCATTCAATGGAGAAGGTGAATTTTACCTATAGTATTGTTATAAGTGAAGTTGTATTAATAGTTTAAGAGAGGAACCACAGGTCACAATGATATAATGTTGTACTTAGATAGGTCCTATGTGTGGAGAAATTATACAATATGAAACATATTTTTTTATGAAACACGACCACCAAAAAACGGAGTAAATAAAGAAAGTTGATCTTTAGAGAGAAGCAGAAAACGCTGTAGTCAGGATGACGGTCTATATGCACGCCCCTTTGGCTGACATTTAGCAGTCAGAGTCAGAGTGATAGCTGTGGAGATATAAATTTTTTTTTATGTAATTCGATACGGGTGGTCGGAAGGGCCAAATTACATGCTCCGACCAGCCAATATCGGAAAATTGGACTGCTCGCTGGCTACACTGGACTAGAGGAGAACACAGCCGAGGTTGCTTTGCGGCCATCTTACTTACATTCAGTACAGCGGTGGTAGCAACTCAGTCGGCCACGATTTGAGCCTGTCACCTAGTAAGGGGCGAGGGAAGAGACCTAACAGTTTTGCACAGATTCCGAACGGCGAAGCATCTGTACCCTTATCACGAGATTTAACCTACACCGTGTACTACGCTACGCCGTGTTCTCTGCATCATTTTGTATGGAGAAACGGAGCAGCGCCTCTAGTGATAGATTTGCGAACTTCGTTTCTCCATACAAAATGTTGCGGAGAACATGGGCGGCGGCGGCGCGGCGTAGCGTAGTACGTGGTGTAGGTTAAATCTCGTGATAAGGTTACTGTGTACCCTAATCACGAGATTTAACCTACACCGCGTATTACGCTACGCCGTGTTCTCCGCATCATTTTGTATGGAGAAACGGAGCAGCGCCTCTAGTGATAGATTTGCGAACTTCGTTTCTCCATGCAAAATGATGCGGAGAACACGGCGGCGTAGCGTAGTACGCGGTGTAGGTTAAATCTCGTGATACTGGTGTGGGTATGCACGTAAATCTTTCCGTCAGAAAAAAACTCATTGGTGCTATGTCGGCCTAATTCGAATCTCGGTCTCTAAGATCAAACGTCCAAATCAAGGCCGCGCCGACCACCCACTGCACCGTGTTATGTCGATCAGGGTCGATATTGTTTTATTATAAACTAGCTGTTGACCGCGGCTTCGCGTTTTGGATGGAGTTTTGTATTTAGATAATGTTATTATTTTTGACGTGAATTTGATGAAACGTCTTTATCCAGCTGCCGGAGGTTTTTCACAAAAAGTTGCGTTAAGAAAATTATTTACTTTTGGCGACTTAGATCTCGAAAACTATAAGAGTTACAGGAAGGTGAGGCATATCGTCCTAAAGGTAGTTCTTCCGACTTGCTAAGACGACATACCCGAGAGTCGTACATCAAGCCCTTCTGTAAATATGGCCCTTAGAAAAAAGGTTTCGAAAATCAAGAAATGCTTATAACTCCTGAACTGCTGGTCAGATCGACTTGCAATTTGTTTCTTTTGGTAGAAAAAATTTGCTCTTTTTGAAATAAGTACTATTTTGTTTTTTCCAAAACTACTGCTCCCAAACTACTCGTGTGGTGGGACAAGTAATGATAGGTATCGATGAGATCTTCATCAAATTCACGAATCTGCAGCCGTGTCTCCGACACAGCCCACTCGCTTTTTTTTCAAGTTTATCTAAATAGGTGTAGACGCTGAGCGAAGCTCGGTCACCGAGGTACTAATTATTATATACCTAGCCACGTAGATAGAGGAATCCTTTGTCTAAGCTTAAGTATACTGTATAAATATTGTAAAGGTATGTTGTGAATTTCTAGTAACTAAGAGTTAAAAAGAAAAAAATTGTGACTTTTTTATATTTGGGTACTTCTATACCAGTAAGACCTCACTTTAGTAGGTAATTTCATTGGCTTTATGAAACAAAAGAGGTTTAATGATCTAACTCACAGAGCATCAAATACCTACCGCCCGCGCCCCCTACTAGAGGCGCCCTAAGCGATGATATTTGAAACCCAATAACCGTACGCTGAGCTGCTAGCGCTTCGTATGTGTGTGTGTGTGCTAGTATCGACACTACACACAAAGAGGAGCAAGTTAGGCACACGCACAAAACAAATGCACACGCACAACACACATATGTAAGTCATAGGCCACGCCCACAGGCTTCAACGGCCTTGTAGAGAAATCGCGCTCACGGCGCCTCTAGTAGGGGCGGGCGCGCGCATTTCATGCTCTGTGATCTAACTTCATTAGTTTACGAAAACTCGCCTTTAATCTCCGACGTGTACATACCTATGAATATATGCCAACTTAGGTGTTAAAAATGTATATACATATTGTTGTTTGCCTACTATGAACCCCTTTAATTCATATGTATACTTTTAATTAACTAGTAAGTACATAAATTATAGTTTGTCATAGTTATATTCCTTATTATATATTTTTACATTCCCACACTCAAGTCTTTTCCTACTACCTATCTATACCACAACATACGACTCTCAAACATCTAAAGGTTGACTGGGAGAAATCCCTGTAAGGGATAAGTCTGCCTTTGCTCTCATGTAAAATACTTATCGTTTGTTTCTGTAAAATGTTTTTTGGAGCAATAAAGTATTTCTATCTATCTATAAACCCTAAAAATTTAATAAATGAAAATTATATTTGAGATTGGTTATATTTGAGAAAATTTAATATTTACAAGGGGTAAAAATGTGAGTTTGCGTCTGTCTGTGGGTCTACCTACATCCACCTTATATAATATATTTATATATATACACCATCTTTACTGCATTCGTCTTTTATCTCGAGTAGGTACTTTTCAATGATAATTTGGTTTAATTCCTAATTATTAAATTTGGGTCTAAATAATCATAAAACCATTGAATGCTGAATAAATTGTTTAATTATAAGGACAAAATTACTTGCTTTTATTTTCCTGAACTTATTGACAACATAAAAAAACTGGCCAAGTGCGAGTCGAACCGAGGGTTCCGTATCGCCATGTCATGGTCAGCGCTGCTTCATACTGTTTTCGGTAGATGGCGCGCATACACTTTTTAGATTCTTGTATGGAGATCCCGTGATTTTTTTACTTTTTCATATTTTTATTATTTGTTCTTATATCGGCCATAATAACACTTATTCTGTAAAAAATTCAACGGGCTACCTATTACGGTTCAAGCGATACAGCCCTCGTACGGACAGACGGACAGACAGACGGTGTAGGCGTATTAATAGGGTCCCGTACGACGGATACGGAACCCTAAACATTATTGTACCAGAACATGTGAACTTTTCACGTAGGTAATAATAATTATAAAATTTATTAGAAAAAAAAACAATATTTCCTCATCTTATACTACAGTGTACACTGTAAAGCTCTAAAATGTATAGTAGGTCACACAACATAAGTTATTCCGTTTCAAGTATAGATAATTAACCATGGCTAATTTCTATAAAATTCCCACAATAATGTTTGCGCCGCGCCGGGGTTCCGGAGTGCATTCACTTAACCTCTGTCTCACCCCCTTGTCGGGAACCGGGGCACCGGTCGGACCCACCCCTCGTCGTCGCCTCGTGCTGAACATGCGCTTTACAAACTGTAGCTCGATCATAAATAGTTTTTACACTTGGCCGCGTTCAACGATCGCGCTCTTGTAAATAATTTGATGGCGAAACGATGGCAGCGCCACTGGCGGGCTTTTTGGTACTAAAAAGTAATTTATTTTTTTTAATTGAGCGCAATAATTGAACGGAGTTAAATAAATAAAAAAAACTCATGATAACCCCTCCGTCCACTTGAATCCATTAAATGGATCCATTGATGGATTCTCTAGTAAACTCTTTCCTCCACCTTATCCGTGGTCAGACTGCATCGTTAGAGGAGATAAATCCAATGTTTGCGAATTGCAAGGAACATTCGGTTAACTCTGGAATGCACTTCCACCCGATGTGTTTCCCTCAGTGTAGGACTTAGGATCTTTCAAGAGAAGCGTAAAAAGACTTCTGTCACGCCGGCACGGCAACGAATGCTTTTGGGCGTCTCGTCGGCTCAACAGTCCACGCTGAAGGCGCCAATTGTCTCGCGTGACCATAAAAAAAGTGGGCGTTGTTATTTTTTTTATAGGAGTGACATGTATGTAACGAAAATATTGTAATTAATATATTTTAGTTTACAATACAAACCGTGCTTGTTATTGAATAATGTGTGTATACAATAATAAAAACCTACTATTCTTTTAATACATACTTTATATTTAGAATTCCAAATTTACTTACTTTAAATGGTAAAATATGTCATAAAAATTATTATTATCATTTTTCATTCATAAGGACAAGATGCCGTGCTAAAGGGCGACAGGATCGCCACCTCTCACCTTGGCACGGTACTTCCACCGAGTCATGCAGCAGGTGGGTCTTCGTGCCATACTTGCTGCTTGATCGATTTAATCTTGTTCGAATACTTTGCGAAACGTCGTGGTCGGTGTTGTGCTGTAATTGACAAGAGTTCTTGCAGCACAACACCGATTACTCTGCTTACCCCGAATGTCGGGATTCAGCGTGTGTGATATGCATGTATGTATGTAATTAATATAATGATTGTAAATACGTACCCACTTACGTCGAGTATCCGATAAAATGTGACCTTTGAAAATAATAGGCAACGAAAGTTTGAGAGCCATAGTTAGCTAGCTAAAGTATAATTTGCGTAAAATAAAATAAATACACTAAACAATCTAGCATAGAGGGTGATGTGTGTGATTGTAGACGATTTATTGTTGTAGTTTATAAATTTTTATTTTTATTATATTATTTTTTTACTTAACACACCTAGATACAATTAATATATTTTTTTATTTTTACTAATGCATAAAGTGATCGAAAAATTTACGCAGAATTCTAGCAATTCGACGAAAAAATTTATTGAAAAGGGTGAACAAATCTAACCAATTGAACTTATGAAAACCTAAATGTTAATTTGTTAATGTTAGTTTGTAACATTTGTTTACTCATAAAAACCGGCCAAGTGCGAGTCGAACTCGTGCACCGAGGGTTCCGTATCGCCATGTCATGGTCAGCGCCACTCACGCCATCCATGTATTTGTTAAAATGCTTCATACTCTTTTCGTTAGATGGCGCGCATACACTTTTTAGTTTCTTTTATGGGAACCCCCGTGAATTTTAATTTTTTTTCTCATTTTTTATTTCTTCTTATATCGGCCATAATAACACATATTCTGTGAAAATTTCAACGGGCTCAAGTTCAAGTGATACAGCCCTCGGACAGACGAACCGACAGACAGACAAACAGACAGACGGCGTAGGCTTAGTAATAGGGTCTCGTACGACGTATACGGAACCCTAAAAAAGTATCTATTTAGAAATATATTTTCGCCGTCGTCGCGTCGACGCAGCATCTCAGTAGATTTTGTCACACGTTCCAAATTCAAAACGCAGTGCGACCGTGACATCGTCAATTAATTTCCGAAAACATTCCAAACACAAAATGCGAGCGGCCGCACCCCACGATTTGCGAAGGCGTTAGGACATGTTCCGGGCACTTGGGGGCGCCACGCGGCCGCGGCGCCGCCACCGCGCCTGCGCACAGTGGGCAAAAGACCAATCTAGCAACTGAAAATTACTATCCCAATTTTTTTCTAAACCGGAATTATATTTCCTTCATTTGATCATCATTACAGATGAATACATGACTTATGAGAAGAAAATCTATTGAAATGGTGTTTTTGAGTGAATAAAAGCACGTTTTCTTAGTAGAGAATTTTTTTTTCAATAGATTTAAAAAATTCTAATGATTTCATAAAAATCTAGCATTATCTAAGTCTAATAAGTAATAAGCCTATCTACATACATAAAAACTTTGTAATATTTTATAATTAAGTGATGAATTACCTAACCTAGCCTGAACTAAAAAAAAACATAAAACAGGCAAGTGAATTTTTGCTTACAGTAATATTATATTAAAGTACAATAAGCCCATATTAAAATGTAGACGGCACCTCGCGGAGATTGCATCCAAATATCTCGTTAAACATTCATACATACCTATATATTTTTTCTCAATATTTGGTCAAGTTCAAATTTGCATGATTATTGTTACTTAAAGAAGCTAAAAAAAAAAACAAAACAAAATATTTTTAAATCAATATATATACCACAGGTTGCAGAATCACAGATCTCAGCTTTTCAATAATAACTACACTTCAACTGAGATGCTTTCAATATCGCGTCAAAATCGCAACTGAATTGTGCATAACGAAAAACAGGTTACAAATGTTGATGTTTCCCGACATCTCACCTATTCATTCCTGGGCTTTTATCTCTTTCTTTTATAATAAGATTAAACAGCAAGTAACTTTCCAGGAATTTATTATAGTCAGATAATTCAGTTGCTAGATTGTCGATTTCACCCACAGTGCGGCGGCGCCGCCCCGCACGCAGCCGCTTCTCGTCCGCGCTTCGAAGGACGACGACGACGACGCCACGCGGCAACGGGCGGGGGCGGCGCGTGTCTCACGCGTGTCCGCCCCACGTGCAGCCACCACGTGCGCACTTTCGGCACGTCCATGCCAACGTATGTATGTCAAACGGGATCATCCCGCTCCTGAGCCCGTTTGAATAAATAAGCTAAGCATAAGGCAAATTAGTTTCCGCTAAATCGGTTTGTGGTTTCTAGTTGGCTGAGTAATGAGCACAGAAAATTAAAATAAACTAGTAGAAGTCAGTCTCGGTAGCTCAGTGGTGCGGTCGGCTGACTGTGGTTCGGATTCCACGTAAAACTGTAGGTAGGTCCCTTCCCTTCCTAACTCGTTTAACTCGTCCGGGTTGATACCACCGCTCTGAATGAAAGGTCGGTTAAAACAGCTATTTACTTAAATCGTTTTTTTTTGTTTTTTATGGAAACTGACACGGTTGTCTACATTACTTAAAACATCCGTGATGTCAGCCCATAACACCGGGTGAACTAGTGTCAGTGCTTCCCTTCAGGCGTGCCGGCTACACTGAACTGGACGGAAAACGCGAACTATTTATATAGCCGTTTCGACCGACCTTTCATCCAGTGCGGTGGTACCAACCAGGGCGGGTTTAACCCTACCACCTAGTAATATAAGAAGGGAGTCATATCCCTTAGTCGCCTTTTACGACATACACGGGGAGAGATGCAGTGGGGCTATTCTTTTAAAGTACCGGCCCCACACGGTAGAATGAGGGTTCTGTCGTCATTCCCTTCTTGCATGCGAGGCGAGCAAGTGCGCGGCGGTTACTTCGTGCCCCGCACAAGGTGCCCTGTATCATCATCATCATCATCAGCCTGTATCGGTCCACTGCTGGACATAGGCCTCTCCCAAGGCACGCCACCACACGCGGTATCGCCGCCCACGAATCCGCGCGCGCCGCTCCGTGCGGCCGCGCGGTTCTTACAACGCGAGACCATAACTCATAACAATGCGATTTTTTCTTCTCTACATATATAACGATTTATGATACTTATGTACTTCAAAATAGTTTTCATGCCGTAAGGAAAAAGAGGACCTCTTTATAATTTTTTTAGATTGATTTTATTAGTTACGTGAGACATAGACATTATATAAACCAGATATATACATAAGTAAGGATTTTTTTTTGTAATCCGGTAATCCGGGATAGCGTAAAAATAATTAAATAAAATATAAAATCTAAATTGTATAAGACTCGACTACGGAACTAGGGAAATAACACGCGTTTAGAAGGATTCGAATAGACAGATAGCCCGACTACAGCATTTTTGATCAGCTTTCCTTGTTAGTTCTTTCGTTTTTCGTAGTCAGGTTTTATAACATTTAATTTTTTAGGGTTCCGTATCCTGTACGGGACCCTATTACTAAGCCTACGCCGTCTGTCTGTCCGAGCGCTGTATCTCTAGAACCGTAATAGGTAGCCCGTTGAAATTTTCACAGAATATGTGTTATTATGGCCGATATTACAACAAATAATAAAAATAGGAAAAGTAAAAAATTAACGGGGGTTCCCATAGAAGAAACCAAAAAGTGTATGCGCGCGTGCCATCTACCGAATAGATTATGAAGCATTTTAACTAATCATGACATTTAACTTATATGAAGCATTTCATAACACGCCATAGATGGCGTGAGTGGCGCTAGCCATGACATGGCGATACGGAACCCTCGGTGCGCGAGTTCGACTCGCACTTGGCCGGTTTTTTTTGGTTGCTAGACCACATCTTACTTTGCCAACGTAGATATCGATTTTCTCAGCGTCAGCTACGCTGCTTGCGTCGTCTGTCTGTCCACCCACCGCCCCCCCCCCCCCCCCCCCCCCCCCCCCGCCTCCAAGCTCCTTCTCTCGTTCGGAACAGACGACGTCGCCGGGGGCGGGGCTGAGTGGCTGTTGGATAATAACTTGCAGAAACAGTCCCCCAAGCTCTGCACAATAGGCATTCGCAGACATACCTACCTACCCATGTATGTACCTCCGTGGTCGCGTGGTTAAACCGTGGAGATATGCAAGACGAGATAAAATGTAAATAGTCTGTGTTTTCCGTCCGGTTCAGTGTAGCCGGCACGACCGAAGAGAAGCACTGACATGGCACCTACTAGTTCACCCGGTGTTATGGGCTGACATCACGGATATTTTAGGTGATGTAGCCAACCGTGTCAGTTTCCATAAAAAAAAAGTTAAACTGTACTGGTGAAATATATATTTTATGTAAATATATATGTCATGTGGATAACATTATATTTCAGGCGAAGCTTTTTAACGCACGTTCGGGATGGGGACCTAACTCAAAAAAAGTGAAACGTCACGAAAGTACGAACGGAAGTCGCAACGCTCCTCATTGGCCAATGAGCAGCGTTGGCTGCGCTGCCCAGCGCCATTTATGAGAGTCTATTATAGACATCTATTGTATAAGTAATTTACATACATAAATATCACACACGCTGAATCCCGACAATCTGGGTTAGCAGAGTAATCGGATTAGATTTTACATATTCTGTGAAATTTTCAACGGGCTACCTAATTACCTACGGTCCAAGAGATACATCCCTCGGACAGACAGACAGCATAGGCTTAGTAATAGGGTCCCGTACGAAGGATACGGAACCCTAAAAATATATTGTATAAGTAATTTGTTTTTAGATAATATATTTAGATACAAGTGTGATGAAAATATTCACAAGGTGTCAAGTGATGTTATGATGATTAAGACGCAGGATAGATGGGATTGGCATTATTAAAAAAAAAAATAACAAAGCCAAATATTGTTATTAATAAAAAATAAATAATTTACTCACATTGTAATGCCACAGACAGACACACAGAAGCGTCAAACTTATATATAAAACACCTCCTTTTGCGTCGGGAGTTAAAAAAGAAAAACACAAAAAAGTTGTCCAAGTTTACTGTTGAGTGGGTCCCATCATCGACCTTAACCAAATACCAACTACAACTCCGCAAACAAGCTTTCAAAATCATAGCTATTACCGACAAATACATCGGACGACACAAGTACCCGCCTCGCGCGCAAGATGGCGGCCGGCCGGTCACGTGACCAGCGCGTGTATGTAATTGCTTATGTCAAAGCCGTGACGGATCAATTATTCGCAGTTTGAGGGGCGGAGGGGGTGTTCGGCGGTTGTTTGGCTTTGTACTGTGGCCGCTTTTCTCAACTGTTCGCAGAAATTTTTCACACAAGAACCGTTCGACTCAACGGATAAAGCTTATGGTGAAGTCTGCAGAGCTTCGAGTGAAGAATAAAAACCGGCCAAGTGCGAGTCGAACTCGCGCACCTAGGGTTCCGTATCGCCATGTCATGGTCAGCGCTGCTTCACACTGCATTCGGTAGATGGCGCGCATACACTTTTTAGTTTCTTGTATGGGGACCCCGTGATTCTTTTACTTTTTCTTATTTGTTGTTATATCGGCCATAATAACACATATTGAAAATTTGTGAAAATTTCAACGGGCTACCTATTACGGTCCAAGAGATACAGCCCTCGGGCAGACAGACAGACGGCATAGGCTTAGTAATAGGGTCCCGTACGACGGATACGGAACTCTGAAAATATATTGTATGAGACACCAACGAACAAAATAATAACGTTGTTTTTCAGAGCGATGAAACATGTTACCTGTCGGTGCCTACTATACTGCCTATCCTGTCGCCCTTTTAGCACGGCATCTTGTCCTTAGTCGCCTTTACGACATGCACAGGGAGAGATCCAGTGGGACCATTTTGTTTAAAGTAAGTACCAGACCCTCGAGTATTGTATAATTATTTTTTATATAAAGTGCGACAATCGCAATCCCCGTGCATGTCCATGGGCATCGTTGGACACCTACTTGTAGGTGAAATGATGCGTTAATGACACATGTCGCGCTATTCATAAAAAAAAAAAAAATTACCTACTTTAATATTTAATCTTAAGGTCCCGTAAGATTAATTGTTATATTACTCGTATCTTCATGTATCACACACGGCTAGGATGTGATAATATTGTCTCAGAGTTAGTACCGTGTGGGGCCGGTACTTAAAAAGAATATCCCCACTGCATCTCTCCCCATGCATGTCGTAAAAGGCGACTAAGGGATAAGGACAAGATACCGTGCTAAAGGGCGACAGGCTCGCCACCTCTCACCTTGGCACGGTACTTCCACCGAGTCATGCAGCAGGTGGGTCTTCGTGCCTTACTTGCTGCTTGATCGATTGAATCTTGTTCGAATACTTTGCGAAACGTGGTGGTTGGTGTTGTGCTGTAATTGACAAGAGTTCTTGCAGCACAACACCGATTACTCTGCTTACCCCGATTGTCGGGATTTAGCGTGTGTGATATGTATGTATGTAAGTTAGTACTATGAGCAGAATGAACTGATAAAGTATCACGAATATACTATAACAGTCCATCTTCTTAGGGCATCTTAAGATCAAATATTATCACATCCTAGCCGTGTTTGATACATGAAGACACTGTAACATTTCATCTTAGCGCATATTAAGATAAAATATTAAAGTGTCTTCATCGTGTATGACACACTTTATGCTTCTAAACGGCATCGATTTGAGAAGGGATTTCAATCATCAGTTCTATTAGCTCAAAACATTAGCATTTGATGAAAGTGAGCTTTCGGATTGGATCGCTTTATTGTCAGCGCTTGTCAGATGCGAGCGCGCGCAATACTCTTCTCATATTACATTGTAAGGCAGGTGCTTGCACGAATACTAAATGCTTTTCTCAATATTCTGTTAGCCCCTATCAGTAGTGTGTACTGTATTATGGATTGAGTAGAGTTGGGTTCGAAATTAGAATAGAATCAATACTAATAATAGTTCTGTAAGGGATGGCCACGGAGTAAGTTACTTTGTTTTATGAGATACTGCGTTTGCAGACTCTATGAATCAATAATACTAATAATAAATCTCTAAGGTATGGTAATGCAGTAAGTTATTTTGTTTTATGAAATCCTGCGTTTGTAGACTCTATGTGTCAATACTAGTAATAATTAATCTGTAAGGGATGGTCACGGAGTAAGTTACTTTGTTTTATGAGATACTGCGTTTGCAGACTCTATGAATCAATAATACTAATAATAAATCTCTAAGGTATGGTAATGCAGTAAGTTATTTTGTTTTATGAAATCCTGCGTTTGTAGACTCTATGTGTCAATACTAGTAATAATTAATCTGTAAGGGATGGTCACGGAGTAAGTTACTTTGTTTTATGAGATACTGCGTTTGCAGACTCTATGAATCAATAATACTAATAATAAATCTCTAAGGTATGGTAATGCAGTAAGTAATTTTGTTTTATGAGATCCTGCGTTTGTAGACTCTATGTGTCAATACTAGTAATAATTAATCTGTAAGGGATGGTCACGGAGTAAGTTACTTTGTTTTATGAGATACTGCGTTTGCAGACTCTATGAATCAATAATACTAATAATAAATCTCTAAGGTATGGTCATGCAGTAAGTTATTTTGTTTTATGAGATCCTGCGTTTGTAGACTCTATGTATAAATACTAGTAATAATTAATCTGTAAGGGATGGTCACGGAGTAAGTTACTTTGTTTTATGAGAAACTGCGTTTGCAGACTCTATGAATCAATAATACTAATAATAGTTCTGTAAGGGATGGTCACGGAGTAAGTTACTTTGTTTTATGAGATACTGCGTTTGCAGACTCTATGAATCAATAATACTAATAATAAATCTCTAAGGTATGGTCATGCAGTAAGTTATTTTGTTTTATGAGATCCTGCGTTTGTAGACTCTATGTGTCAATACTAGTAATAATTAATTTGTATGGGATGGTCACGGAGTAAGTTACTTTGTTTTATGAGATATTGCGTTTTTAGACTATATCTCGTATGATACTATAAATAAATTGACGATTTTTAGAAATAATTTCTGAATATATGTTGTTCCGCCATAACTCTTAATCCGATCTATCCGAATTCGATGAAACTTAGTACAAGCACATTTAACTATACGTGACACAGGATAGGCTAAATAAAATTAAGTTTCGGTTACGCTAAGATGTGGCTCTTATACAAATCGAATTGTTCCGCACGCCAAAATAAAGGTAACACAGGAATGCAGCTCGGCCTTCTTTCTTACTTACTTTCTTCTTTTTAACCCCCGACGCAAACGGAGGTTATAAGTTTAACGTGTGTGTGTACCGGTGTGTCTGTCTGTGGCATCGTAGCTCCCAAACGGATGGACCGATTTGGATGCGGTATTTTTATTAGAAAGCTGGTTTAATCGGGATGGTTGTTAGCTAGGTATGTTTGTAATCAATTAATCAAATAATTAATTTAGTTATTTTAGGTCTAGATTTAATTATTTTTCTTAATGTTGTGTGTTCAATAAAGGTCTACTAATCCAAAAAAATTGTAAGATCTTAGTAATTAAGTAAAAAAAAAAATAGTATCTTTAAAATTAGACCGATTTGCATGCGGTTTTTTTTAAACTTGAAATAAAAGTTAAATTACAAATTTGAAAAATCCCCGACCCTTGAAAAGTGAAAAATAATTTGTATTTATACTTACTTAAAGGAGTCGGGGAACCGCTAAGTAAATAAAATATAAAAACTGAGAGCTGCGTGGGAATTTACTATTATACTATTTTTGATTTTACAAGGGACGGGGGTTTTTTAAATTTGTAATTTAACTTTTTTAATACGAATTTCACGTGAGAGAAACCGCCGGGAAAAGCCCTGTCTCCCAATGGGGTAGTCAATGAAAATGGATATCCACGTAATAGGCTTAATATTTGCTGAATTTCGTAAACTAACTACTAAGGGATAAGGACAAGATGCCGTGCATAAGGGCGGCAGGCTAACCACCTCTCACCTTGGCACGGTAAATCCAGCGAGCAGGTACGGGTCTTCGTGCCTCACTTGCCGAATTATCTTGTCCTAATACATTGCTAAACGTGGTAGTCGGTATTGTGCTGTAATTTACAAGAGTACTTGCATCACAACACCGATTACTCGGCTCGGCACGCCAGCCGAAGAGACAGCGACAGTTTGATTAACCGTGTCCTACACTGGCGGCCGTGGACAGTAGAACAGAGTGTGGGAAGAGCACCCGCCGCCCACCGGTGGGACGACGACATAAAGTCAGTCAGTCAGTCAGCGTGTAAGCGTCCACTGCTGGACATACGCCTCTCCAATTTTCCTCCAGTCCTCCCGGCCTTCAGTGATACCACTGCTTTCCGCCGACGTACTTTATGTCGTCGTCCCACCTGGCGGGTGGTTTTCCCACAAGTCCGTTTTCCTGTCCGCGATCGCCAGTGTAGGACACTGTACATCAAGTACGTCGGCGGAAAGCGGTGGCTCTGTACCGCTAAAGGCCTGGAAGAACTGAAGGACTGGAGGAAAATTGGAGAGGCGTACGTCCAGCAGTGGACGCATAGTTACACGCTGACTGACTGGCAAATAAATATGGCTTTAATCTGGATGGAAATTACTTTCCAAAGTCTGAACATTTTTACCCGACTGCACGAAGAAAAAAGGAGGGTAATGTTTTTATAAATTAATATTATTATTTTTTTATGTAAACTGGTATGCGTGGCTGAGTTAAAGGGGCTAAAGCGCATGCTCCGACCAGCCAATATCACCTCCGAGAAGGTAGGTGCCATACCGGAGACTTCCCTGGATTGATGGCCATACTGGACTAGAGGAGAACACAACCGAGGTTGCTATGCGGCCATCTTACATCCAGTACGGTGGTACCAACCCAGTCGGCTACAATTTGAGCCTACCACCTAGTAAGGGGCAAGGAAAGGGACCTACTACAGTTTTACACCGGTTCCGAACGGTGAAGCAGCAGGTGTGAAATGCACGTACATTTTTTCGTCAGAAAAAACTCATTGGTACACGCCGACGGGATTCGAACCGATGACCTCTCGCATGAGAAGCCGATACCCAAACCACTCGGCCACCCGCCGCTTATATATAGGCTATAAAATATTTGATAATTCAAAATGGAGGCCAAGCGCCACTCGTCAAAATTTTAAAATAGTTTTTTATCAACTCGCTTGAGTGGGGTGTCATTGTAAAGATCGATTTAAAAAAAAAATTTAAACGTATGAAACCCGACGGCTAACAAAATTAAGGAAACAAGGAAAAATCAGTAGAAAATGCTGTAGTCGGGTGTGTGTGCATTTGATTTGAATACACAGCAGATAGCCCGACCTTTCCTTTTTTTTTTATGGACACTGACACGGTTGGCTACATCACCTACAACATCCGTGATGTCAGCCCATAACACCAGGTGAACTAAGCTGCCATGTCAGTGCTTACCTTCATATCATGTCGGCTGCACTGAACTGGACGGAAAACACGAACTATATATTTACATAGCCGTTTCGACCGACGTTTCATTCAGTGCGGCGGTACCAACCCGGGAGGGATAAACCCTACCACCTACGTGGAATCCGAACCACGGTCAGCCTCTAACGGTCGAGCGGTCATCCATCCAAGTATGACCGCGCTCAGGGTTGCTTAACAACAGTTGATCGACCGCACCACTGAGCTCCCGAGGCTGACAAGGCTGTTTTCCTTGATACAGATTCAGATATTTATTTCGCCATAAAGAACACACAACAATAACAATATTACATTGAGACATATGCATATTCAGTATGGTTCGTCATAGTTTTTGTTTTATCTCTTTATTTTTTTTTTTTTTTTTTTTATGGAAACTGACACGGTTGGCTACATCACCTACAACTCCCGTGATGTCAGCCCATAACACCGGGTGATCTTGGTGCCACGTCAGCCTTCCCTTCGGTTGTGCCGGTGCAAAAATTATTTCTTGTTTTGTTTCTTAAATTTTTTTAGGAGTCGGGTTTTTTTTTTGTTTTTTTTTTTTATAGACCTCGCCGCATTAATACGTACTGGTACCCCGCCGGGCCCCTCCGAACGCGCTCACCGTGCAGGTTTATTTCTTGGAGCACGCCTGTCACCACCAGATAACATTCCAGCCAATGGCAACCCGTATAGCCGCGTATCGAGCGGTGCTCACCACGCCCGGCGCCTCATACGCCGCTCGCGGAGAAGGCCGTAACTGTTCCGCAAATGTTTCTCTTGTACGTGATAATCAATTTAAAACTAAATGTTTAAATTCTTTCCTACGAAGAAATATCGCAAAAAAATAACTATTTTTTGAGTAAATTGTTTAAAGTTATTAAAAAAATTGTTTCAGCGAAGCTCGTTTCAGTTCAGGAATAAAAACGAGGGTTCCTTATCGCCATGTTATGGTCAGGGCCACTCATGCCATCTATGGCGTGTTTTATGAAATGCTTCATATTAGTTAAAATTCATGATTAGTTAAAATGCTTCATGTACTGTTTTAGGTAGATGACGCGCATACACTTCCTCGGTTTCCGTATCCCGTACGGAAGCCTATTACTAAGCCTCCGCCGTCTGTCTGTCTGTCCGTCCGTCCGTCTGTCCGAGGGCTGTATCTCTTGAACCGTAATAGGTAGCCCGTTGAAATTTTCACAGAATATGTGTTACTATGGCGGATATAACAACAAATAAGAAAAATAAGAAAATGTAAAAAATTAATGGGGGCTCCCATACAACAAACGTATAATCAAATCGATTAGTCACACAATTGAATAATAGATGGCGCCAGAGGCTTTTATACATTGCATTGTTATAGCCGCTCAATTGCCAATGACCTCATTGAGATGCTGTCATTTTCCCACCGTAAATTGCCATCGACCTCATTGAGGCTTCTCTCCGATCGTCCTACATATCTTCGAATTAAAATTCGAAGACCATGTCACCTGAGCGAATAGGCGGATATTATTGATAGCGGATAGATATGGAAACCTACGCGCACGAGTAAAACTCGCACTTGACAGATTTTTAGTCTCTTGTATGGGGACCCCCGTGAATTTTTTTACTTTTTCTTATTTTTATTATTTGTAAATATCGGCCATAATAAAACATATTCTGTGAAAATTTCAACGGGCTACATTACGGTTCAAGAGATACAGCCCTCGGACAGACAGACAAACAGATAGACAGACGGCGTAGGCTTAGTATTAGGGTCCCGTACCGGATACGGAACCCTAAAAAGGAGACTCTTGACCAATCCAAACCAACATGGATCGAGGTGCGATCGTACAATTAAGTACGCCCGCAGGCGCTGTCAGACCTTGAATGGGTGACCGTTCGACCGTCATATTGACCGTTGAGGTTGATCCGTGTTTTACACGTAAAACTGTAGGCTGTTACCGGATTGATACCACCGTACTAAATTAAAGATCAGTCAAAGCGACTATGTAAATATTTCTTGTATTCCGCCCAGTTCAATGTAGCCAACACGACCAAAGGGAAGCACTGACATGGCAGCTAGTTCACCAAGTTGTTATGGGTTGCAATCTCGGGTGTCAGGTTCCTGAAAAAAAAAACCCATAGAGAAAGAAAAAACTAATCGGATTGCTAGGATTTTCCGAAAGCATTCACTTCGACCTCACTGCTCAGTCTGTATAAATAATGGCGTGATTCTATAGCTTATAACCTGGCGGATATACGACTTTTTTTATTGCTTCCGAACTGGGTGTCTCTGCCCGAGGTCAGGCGCAGCCAATTTCACTCCAGAGGAGGTGCCAGTCCGGCTTGGAGGTGGACTAATGTCGCTGGAGAAAGGCTATGAAGATCCGTGAATAGGTAGGAGTACTAGGAGTGTGGAAAGATATTACCCGGGAACCCGTTCCACTGACTGCGTTCCATGTTGACGGCAGACATCAAATTTTATAATATTATGTATTGATTGGATAGGATATATTTTGCGATTTTTATTATGTTTAAAAATTATAGCCTCTTGCCATGTTAAGCGAACAAACATTACCTAAATGTAATCAAAATCACAGTTTAAACAAAAATCCGAAGGATAATAAATATACAATTACAAATAAGAATGTAAGATAAATTACACTTTTATAGTTCTGCTATTGGGGCGTCGAAGCTCCGCCCCCAACATTTTCGAATTAGGGGTGTTGAACCAACAGAGGCCTCACCCACACCCTTACGCCAGTACACTCACACAGCATCCCTACCGTAATATAAATGTGGATAGAAAGGTCCGTTATCCAGATCATTGACAGTCCTTGACGAGAAAGCACGGAAGTAGAAAAGTTGAAAGAAGTTATATATTTTTATTATATGTGCATATCTATATTTTTTTTATTCAATTAAATGTTGGAGTTTTGATAATTTTGGGGGAATTTCGTGGATTTTGCGAGTGTGTGATAAAAGAAAAAAATGTCAAATACCAGATCGCAGTTAGCTGATTCTTCTACGTCTCCACCGCTAAGGTAATTTATTTTCTCTGAATTGTATTGTATTGTTTAATGATCATTCATATGGCAGTTAAACTGCACTCGAACTTGTCACAATTTGTTCTATCCAGTTCGATTACACTCACGAAGAAGAACCGACAAGAAACTTCGCATGGTATTTTTTTTAATACATATTTTTACAAGTATTTAGTGACTAGCCACATAATAACACCGCCCATAGTCTATCGAAAACACAGCTTGATAGCAGGATTAACAATTTTGCTGAGAGTTCTGACTACAAAGACTTAATAATTAAGTGAATCAGGTGTAAAGAGCATTTGTCAAACTTTGATACGTAATTTGTATCAACATAATTTATGTTAGTACATTTAACGTATATTCACACATAAAAGTGTCGCCATTAGGGTTGGGCAGTGACAACTGATCTGTGTGTACCACGATCCTGACACACCTGTGTGTGACGCCTCTTCCACTCTCTCACAATGTTCTTCATACATGCTCGTTGGTTACGGATGCTACGTTAAAATAATAAAAAAAAACTCGTATTTTTATTCGTTGAAGTCTTTTCTGAAGAAAAATGTATACGCCGGCGGAGGCGTGTCACTGGAGTAAAAGTCGGTACTGTAAAGTGAATTTCACTCGTTCTGTAGTTCACAACGCATAAAATATTTTTATTTCAATACCTACCTACTTCAATCAATGTTCATTTATTAACTGAGGTTGTATATTTACATACAGCAAAAATATTTTTTTAGTTATTGAATCATATCCAATTTTATTTAAATTAATCAAAATAACCTAATACAATAAAATTAAACTAAAATTAAGAAATATTATAAAACTAAACTAAAATGACTTATAAACTAAACCTAAAAAATAAATAAATAAATAAAAATAATTCAATTATGTAAATTCAATTAATATAAAAATAAATAAAAACATTAATCAATACTAATAATCAATCTGTAAGGGATGATCATGTAGTAAGTTACTTTGTTTTATAAGAGATTGCGTTTTTGGACTCTGATACTAAAACTAATCCTACAATGGCGGCCGTGGACAGGAAAACGGAGTGTGGGAAGACCACCTGCCAGGTGGGACGACGACATCAAGTACGCCGGCGGAAATCAGTGGTTCCGTATCGCTGAAAGCCGGGAGGGCTGGAGGAAAATTGGAGAGGCGTATGTCCAGCAGTGGACGCTTACACGCTGACTGACTGACTGACTGACTAAAACTAAATTGACGATTTTTAGAAATCTTTTCTGTATGCATGTTCTTCCATAACTCTTAAACGGATCATCCGAATTCGATGAAACTTAATGCAAGCTTATTTAACTATACGCGACACAGGATAGGTTAAATAAAATTCAGCTCCGGTTAGGCTAAGATGTGGCTCTCACACAAACCGAATTGGTCCGCGCGCCGAAATAAAGGTACGGTAGCGACTTAATTTTTCTTTTTAAATACGAATTTCACGCGAGCGAAGCTGAGGGCAAAAGCTAGTATTCAATATACTTTAACCTATCGCGCGCCGGGGCGCGGAGGGTCAATATCGAGCCAAAAAACAATATCGATCGCAAATTAGATCATGAAACTTTGCATAATAATTTATCTCAAGTAAGTCCTATGGGTTTTAATTTAAAATTATAAGCATTTTTTTCATTCAAACACAGAAAAAACTTAACTTACGATTAAATAATCGAGTAGGTATGTACGTGTATCCCTTACGTTCTCTTAAGGATTATCTCTATCGCGCTATTCCACTCTTTCTCTATCATCATATAGACCACAGACCATGAAATGCGCGCGCCCGCCCCTACTAGAGGCGCCGTGAGCGCGATTTCTCTACAACGGCGTTGAAGCCTGTGGGCGTGGCCTATGACTTACATATGTGTGTTGTGCGTGTGCATTTGTTTTGTGCGTGTGCCTATCTTGCTCCTCTTTGTGTGTAGTTTCCATACTAGCACACACACACACATACGAAGCGCTAGCAGCTCAGCGTACGGTTATTGGGTTTCAAATATCATCGCTTAGGGCGCCTCTAGTAGGGGCGCGGGCGGTAGGTATTTGATGCTCTGTGATATAGACTCTTAAAAGTATCATAGGGGTGGCTCGGTGCCAAATGCATGACTTACATGTATATTACTAACATCAGTATACATTACTAACTAGCTTCTGCCCGCGGCTTCGCTCGCGGTGGACAACGATTTAAACGCAAATATGATAATAAAAGTCCTTACTATACTTTATTTGTTGCTGATAAGCCCTAAGGCTATTTAGCGTGATGGTATATGGCTTTATACCGTCACGCGTCAATTCGTTGCACGCGTCACGTATAGTGAACCTCAAGAACTACTCTTTCCATTGGTACAAACTGCACCAAAATCTGTTGATTACCTGTACCCTTTTTTTATGGAAACTGACACGGTTGGCTACATTACCTATAACATCCGCGATGTCAGCCCATAAAACCGGGTGAACTAGGTGCCACGTCAGTTTTTTCCTTCGGTCGTGCCGGCTACACTGAACTGGGCGGAAAACACAAACTATTTACATAGCCGTTTCGACCGACCTTTCATTCAGTGCCGTGGTACCAAACCGGGCGGGTTAAACCCTACCACATAGTAATATAAGAATGGAGTCATATCCCTTAGTCGCCTTTTATGACATACACGGAGGGAGATGCAGTGGGGCTATTCTTTTAAAGGACCGGCCCCACGCGGTAATATGTCGCAGGTTACCCTAATGCGATAGATAGATAGATAGATAGAAAATTCTTTATTGCTCCAGTAAACATTAAACAGTAACAAGTACATTAGAAAATTTACATAAGGTGCAAAGGCAGACTTATCCCTTACAGAGATTTCTTACAGTCAACCTTTGGATGTTTGAGATTCGATAATATAGTGGAATGTAGAACGATATAGAAACACAATAACCGTATTTATTCCAGCAGTAGTGGCCTGAAGTTCGCCTACAGCGGCATGAACGGTGAGCTATCGGACGAGGAGGGCGGGGTGGGTGAGCTGCCGTCGTGCGTGTACGCAGCCCCGGGTGTCCGCACCAGGCTGCACCAGCTGCCCCCGCTCGCCGCCTTCGTCCATCACCAGCACGCCAGGCATCTGCATGCAGGTCACTCAAGCATACATTTGTACCGTGTGGGGCCGGTACTTTAAAAGAATAGCCCCACTGCCAAAAGAATTGTCAGCCTCGATAGCTCAGTGGTGCAGACAGTCGACTGTCGCTATTGATGGTTAAGCAACGCTGGGCTCGGTCAGCACCTGGATGGGTGACCGCTCGACCGTTGCAGGCTGACCGTGGTTCGGATTCCACGTAAAACTGTAGGTCCCTTCCCTTCTTACCTTATTAGGTGGTAGGGTTCAACCCGCCCGGGTTGATACCACCGCACTGAATGAAACGTCGGTCGAAACGGCTATGTAAATAGTTTCCGTCCAGTTCAGTGTAGCCGGCACGACCGAAGGGAAGCACTGACGTAGCACCAAGTTCACCCGGTGTTTATGGGCTGACATCACGGATGTTGTAGCCAACCGTGTCAGTTTCCATAAAAAAAAACATTTGTTTATAAAATCGGTATTTAGGTTTACTGCGCTTTGCTCTCAAACTGTAATATTCTGCGTATGCAGCAAATTTTTCTTCGAAAACCAAAAACATTTACATTTCCACTATCGCATTCTGGGCCCTCGTGCGCTTCCAAATTACATATTATATACCTCCTCTACTCGGCTCACGTAATAGATTTACTCCCGGCCTTCAGCGGTACGGAACCACTGCTTTCCGCCGACACACTTGATGTTGTCGTCCCACCTGGCGGGTAGTCTTCCCACACTCCGTTTTTCTGTCCACGGCCGCCAGTGTAAGACACGGTTACTCCAACGGTCGTCATCTCTTCGGCTGACGTGCCCAGCCCACTGCCACTTGAGCTTAGCCACCCGGTGTCCAATATCGACTACTTTGGTGCGTCGGCGGATTTCCTTGTTACGCACCATATCGCGTAGCGATATTCCCAGCATGGCTCGCTCCGTTGCTCGCTGGGCAACTTTCATTCTTTGGACAACAGCGACCGTCAGAGTCCACGTTTCACACCGGTACGTCATAAGTCATAACCGAGAGGACACACGGGTCTTTAAATTTTGCGGAAGGTCAGACCTAAAAAAAAGCGGCGGGTGGCCGAGTGGTTTGGGCATCGGCTTCTCATGCGGGAGGTCCGAGGTTCGAATCCGGTCGGCGTGTACCAATGAGTTTTTTTCTGACGAAAAAATTTACGTGCATACCTACACCCGCTGCTTCACCGTTCGGAACCGGTGTAAAACTGTAGGTCCCTTCCCTTGCCCCTTACTAGGTGGTAGGCTCAAATTGTAGCCGACTGGGATTGGTACCACCGTACTGGATGTAAGATGGCCGCAAGCAACCTCGGTTGTGTTCTCCTCTAGTCCAGTATAGCCAGCAATCCAGGGAAGTCTCCGGTATGGCACCTACCTTCTCGGAGGTGATATTGGCTGGTCGGAGCATGAGCTTTGGCCCCTCCGACGCAGCCACACATACCGGATCACATAAAAAAAAAAAAAAAAAAGACCTCAGGGCGAATTTTAACTTTCCGAAGGCAGCCCAACCCAGTCACCCATGATGGTTTTCATACGGATTAATTTTTTTAGAAAGTCTGATGGCGGACGGCGGCGGTGCTGAGACGGAGTTCCAGTGCGGCGGATCTCCGTACCGTGTCCAGAGAGCTGCCGCCAACGTGAGAGAACGAAGACGCATGCTGAGGTCCGCCCCCAATGGGTATTTCATTCCTTTGTGTACAAACTACTCTTGAGCTTGTTACAATTACTTAACCACGAAGGAAAACTTCTCTTGAATTTGTTACAATTATGAACTTTCGAACCGACTCGATTATACCCACGAAGAGCCGTTAAAAACTTCGCAGGGTTTCGATGACCGTCTTATCCAACCAGTCAGTCCAACCGTGTCAGTTTCCATAAATAACAAAATTATAATCAATATTCAAACAATTCGAAATCTGGCAGAATAACATAAATGTATTTTTTTATTATTTTATATAAGCACTCGAACTGGGTGGCTGTGCACAGCCAATTTCACCTAATGCAGTACGACGTCACTTATATTGTTTTAACCCATATATTTCCCCCCAAGTACAGTCTCGGGTCATTCAAGAGGGGCGCGAATGGGTACCTGTCAGGCCGGCATGGCATTCGCAACCCCCGCATACGATCGAATGTCCATTGGCGTCGTTAGACACCTTATGGGTGGCTCGAAGCCATTATTTTTTTTTATGTAATCCGGTATGGGTGGCTGAGTCGGAGGGGCCAAAGCTCATGCTCCGACCAGCCAATATCACCTCCGAGAAGATAGGCGCCATAACGGAGACTTTCCTGGATTAATGGCTATACTGGACTAGAGGAGAACACAACCGAGGCTGCTATGCGGCCATCTTACATCCAGTACGGTGGTACCAACCCACTCGGCTACATTTGAGCCTACCACCTAGTAAGGGGCAAGGGAAGAGACCTACAGTTTTACACCGGTTCCGAACGGTGAAGCAGCAGGTGTAGGTATGCACGTAATTTTTTTCGTCAGAAAAAACTCATTGGTACACGCCGACTGGATTCGAACCGCGGACCTCTCGCATGAGAAACCGATGCCCGAACCACTCGGCCACCCGCCGCTTACATGTCACGCTTTCAACAAAAAAAATAAAAAATAAGGGTCGTCAAAATACATATTCGTCCAGTAAATGTTTGTTGAATTGTCCATATGCATGCTGAAAGGTTCCCTCTCGTGCCTTTAGCAGTATAAACTCGGCGTTCGATGAGCTACGCGTCCACGTGCCGACGTTCCCATACGAGAAGAGGCTGAGCAAGATCGACACACTCCGGTTGGCCATCGCTTACATCGCTCTCCTCAGGGAGGTGAGTATTGGGCGCTTACGCTGGTTTAAGGTGCCAGTACCTACATATAAAAAAAAACGGCCAAGTGCGAGTCGGACTCGCGCACCGAGGGTTCCGTACCACCACGTATATTTGGCCGGTTTTTTTTATCACTTATTGTTTTACTTTACAGCTTGCACTATAATCACACGCTAAGTTAGACACTTGTAACAAAGTAAAAACAAAATAATCGCTGTATTACACGACTCCTCCGCCTGCTTCAAATTTCAAGTCTCCGTTCCGAAATATAGTACTGGCACCATCGATACTGGCACAAATTCAGTATTTTATTTTTCACAATCGCCCTTGCTGCTAAATAATTTTAAGTTTGTGAGTAATAAAATGGCAATAATTTTGAATGACAATGAATTTTGTCATAGTAATAAAGTACCAATTTTTTTTTTTATTCAATTCATTTCCCAGTCTACAATTTTTTTCAACTGATGCTAATATTAAGTTCACGAAAGCTTGTCTTTTTCCTATAGCAATCTGATTTTCCGTGCGTAGCGCACTAATCCCGACGGCATACTTTCTCTGTCTGACGAATGGCATCTAATGCCATTCGGGCTCCAAACCTATCCGCCAGCACTCGTCCCACGACTCTGGCGTTTATTGTGTTGTATAATGCTCTTCCGAATAATATAAAGATTCTCCCAGACAAAGCCTTCAAAGCAAAATTAAAGGAGTACTTAATAGAAAAAGAGTGCTACTTAATTGACGAGTTCTATATTGACGATATGTAGTTAAGTAATTAGTTAGGTACTCGTACTATCTGTGATATATTTATTTTAGTGTACTTATACAATTTTAATCTTATATACATATTTTTTTTTAAGTTTTATTTGTTTGACTAATTTGACAATTCTTTTGATGCCAGATGTTTGTTTTAATTTTGTGTGTTTTTTTTATTTTTAACTAATTTAACAATTTAATTTACCTATTTCTTATTTTAATCGATTGACAATTTGACAATTCTATTGATGCTACCTATTTAATATTTTTTTTTTATATTGACATAATTGTATTTTTAACCTCTGACAATTCTATTGATGCGAAGTATTTTAGATGTTTTATTTTAATTTTTATCTAGTATTAATTGCCTCTTCAAGCACAAAACAATTTTTTTTTTACTCTGTATTTTCATAATTTTTTAGGTGTTTATGTTGTTGCTTAGGCTAAAATTATTAGTCCCTTGCCATGTCTAGACTCAGAACGTTACAATTTGTAAATTTGTTTAACTAAAATGTGACGAACTCAAGTGTGCCGATGGTACCTAAGACGGAAACGAATAAATGAAATGAAATGAAATTGATTTCCCTGCGTCGCTTTCTTGAGACGGTCCGCCGGTTCTCGTTCGTTGGTCCTCTGCCTTGGGTTTTCAGGACAATTTAGTGCGTGTGTGTCCTCTTTTGACCTGCAGCATTTAGGCGTAGACGGAAATCGAAGAATTTCGGTACAAATTGACTTGGTATGAATTTAATTTGGACTGGCGGTTGTTCCCCAACATGCATCTTGCCTGACTCTCTATCCACTTGCTCATGTCTCACGACTTCAAACAGCAGCGCCTGAGTCAACACATCCTTTTGGAATTCGCGGTGCTCCAGTGATATAACGCCACTTAGGCCTCCTCCGCAGCATCTGGATGAGCTCGGTATACCAGCTTTTCCACGTCCAAAGTCCACTGCTGGAGTCCATCACTCGATATCTACACAGCGCACACGGTCACGAAGCTGTACATAATTATACATAATAATAAACATAGATACATACATATCACACACGCTGAATCCCGAAAATCTGGGTAAGCAGAGTAATCGGTTTTGTGCTGCAAGAACTCTGGTAAATTATAGCACAACACCGACCACCACGTTTATAATAATAAAATCGTAAGGGAATTCGTGTTTTCCGTTCAGTTTAGTGTAGCCCATACGTCCAAAGGGAAACGCTGACGCGTACTCAGTAGGTGATGTAGTCAACGAAAGGTTTTATAAAAAGTAATCAATTTATCAACTAAAATTTACACTTGTCTCTAAAACAGGTGCTGGATGCTGACTACGACCCACTCACGTACGTTGAAAAGTGTCTTCGCGGCGAGATAAAAGCTGAAAGAGCTCACTGGAACACAAGCGGTACGTACCTGCATACATGTAAACAGGTTGTTTCAGCATAGGGTTTCGTAACTTCAGGGTTCGAAAGGGGGCCATATTTGAATACGAAAAGCTCTGAAACTTTTTCCCAGATTCGGTCATTTTATAATACTTTTTGATGAAAATTGTTTCATCGAGATTTGGTGGACGGTTGACATATCTGCCTTAAATAATAAAAATAAAATGACTAACTTACATGCTTTAACTAGTAGAATTAAAGTGCATATAGGTAAATTCCAAACACTTAAATTTTAATGACATCAAAAGAAAAAGGGGCCTGGACTAGGGCATTGCACTCCCTAAACCTAGACAGCACTATTGCCAAATCTCCCCATACTCACTGTCCACCGAGTTTTTATTACAATTTGAAATTTTTGTATGAAAAAAATACGGAATTTCGATTTGAGTGATAAGGATTTTTTTCTTCTAATAATGAGTACTTTCTATTCCTGAAGTTTCTCAAGCCTATCCTGAAACACCCTGTATATGTAACACAATGAAATCTAATCTTCCATTAATAACCCAGACTAAGCTAAGGCATGGACAAGATGCGATAAATAATAATGATAATATATATATATATTTTTTTTTATGGAAACTGACTGTTGGCTACATCACCTACAACATCCGTGATGTTAGCCCGTAACACCGGGTCTGGACTAGGTGCCATGTCAGTGCTTCCCTTCATTTCATGTCGGCCACGAACTATTTATACATAGTCGTTTCGACCGACGTTTCGCTCCGTGCGGTGCGGTGGTCCCAACCCGGCCGGGATAAACCATACCACCTTGTAAGGTATGAAGGGAAGGAACCTACAGTTTAACGTGGAATCCGAACCACGCTGAGCCTCCAACGGTCGAGCGGTCACCCATCCAAGAACAGACCGTGCTCAGCGTTGCTTAACAACAGTCGACCGACCGCACCACTGAGCTTCCATTTATAACCCAGACTAAGCTAAGGCATGGACAAGATGCGATATAGGGCGATAGGATATCCACATCTCACCTTGGCACTGTCTATCCACCAAGTCATTGCAAACACGACTGTTAGAAAAAATCTCGCTAGATAGTAGGCGAGGTACTACCGCCGGGTTGGTTTGGTTTTGTGAATTCGATGAATGTTCCCCGTGTGCTTTCGTGTTCGAAAAAATATTATATTTGTAGGCCAAAAAGTATGTTAAGCCTGAATCTGTCCGTGACAGTTTATTTGGTGAAAATCGGACGAGTACTTTTGAAGCTATCGCAAGTTGTACTGAGTTGTTTGAGCGACAGATATAGCGCAACACTGACCACGACGTTTAGTAAGTAATGTATTAGGAGAATATAACTATCAAGCAGCAAGTAAGGCACAAAAACCCACCTACTGCATGAATCATTCTAAGGACCGTGCCAAGTTGAGAGGTGACTACCCTGTCTCTCTTTAGCACCGCACCTTGTCCTTATCAATTAGTCGCCTTTTACGACATGCACGGGGAGATATTCTTTATTCTTTATTCTTTATTCTTTATTCATCATTCGTAAGGTAGTACACTACGCTGGAATTTGTCCTGTTAGTTTTTACAATCCGGTTCGATTACACCCACAAAGAAGAGCCGGCAAGAAACTTCGCAGGGTTCTTTTTTTAACGTCTTCAATTACAATACATTGTGACTAGCTACACAACAGACACCGCTTACAGTGTTAAGATATAGTTTGAGAGCTAGAATAACTATAATTTAAGCTTGATAATTCTGACCACATAAAATCAAAAGTTAAAGTAAAAGTATAGATAAAATCAGGTGTATAGAGCCTTTGTCAGAAATTGTTGATACATATCGTATCAAGTCATGTCAGTTATAAATATTCATACCACATTGTAGTACAATGTCAAAAAATAAAATAAATAAATTTGATACTTAATGTATCAATTAGTCAAGGTAATATTTTAGTATGCGTGCTAAATAAACTTGATACTTAATGTATCAATTAGTCAAATTAATATTCAGCATGCGTCAGCAGTATAAATTAAGGTACAGGTTGTACCCTGTCAAGATTCAAAATTTGTATGCAGTCAGAATCTCAAGTGAACATGTTTGTAGCATTTTCAGTTTATACCAGTGATAATACGAGGTAGTACAAATCTCAAAGACCAAAAAGTAATGTGATGAAAAATATAAATCTGCGACAAATGTAACAGTTCATGACAGATACTATAGTTCCTTTTAAAAATATACGCCTAACATATAAAATATACAATGTTACCAATTGGAGCAGGCCAGTCTCCACGAACAGCACCCGTTCACGAGCATCACGCCAGGGCCAGCCATCGCTTCCCTCAACCATATTTTAGGGAGAGAGGCGACCCGGACCAAGCGTCACCGTAAGCAAAGACCTTAAAGCGATGCATTACTCCAGTGGCAACATGAAACTTATACGATATGTTTGCATTTTGTTTTACATAATACCACTGCTTCTGTCACAAACTGCTACAGTGCCCCGATCACAAAGCAATATGAAGTTCTATAAACCTGTATACACATAATATGTACAGGTTCTGTTTATCCTGTTATTACTTATACCACTCGCACTAGCACCGAGTACACTATGTTAACCTATACACGGTCAGTCTCAGAGTACAATATTTTGTCAGTTAGAGCTTCTTTTACATTATAATAAGCTTTCTTTATAAGAATGGCTTTAATGCGTTTCTTAAAACATACATCATTAAGATTTTTTATTTCTAATGGTATTTTATTATAAAATCGAATGCTATTACAAACAAAACTCTTGGACATTTTAGACGACCTGTGTTTTACAATTGTTATATCATTTTTGTGTCTAGTTTCATGGTGATGTATATCAGACTGGAGAGTAGCATTTTGTATGTATTTTCTAGCATAGCAGATGTTTTGATACACATAAGCACTTGGTAGTGTCATAATTCCTATTTTACTAAATTCATTTCTACAAGAGTCCCTCGTTTTCATATTCAGTATACAACGCAATGCTCTTTTTTGCAGAACAAATACTCTGTTTACTTCAGCTGCAGTTCCCCAAAACAATAATCCATATGACATGAGACTATCAAAGTAGGCAAAGTAAACAGTTTTTGCAGCTTGTACACCACACAATTCTTTGATTTTTTTGATGGCATAACATGCTGAACTTAATTTACCAGTAAGTGAGTCTATATGGGGCTTCCAGCTGAGAGTTTCATCAAATAGTACTCCCAAAAAGGTAATTTCTTTAGCAATATTTAGCGTTAGTTCTTCTGCAGTTTTAACAATTTCTTGGTTCGCCATGCGTCTTTGAGTTCCTAAAGCAAAATGCATTATGTTAGTTTTATTTACATTTAGTAGTAGATTGTTTGATTCAAACCAAGTTTTTAGAGATTGTATTACTGCTTTAAACGAATCGCGTAAATCATTAATGCTTTTATTTTTTAAGACTACTGAGATGTCATCAGCAAACATGATTAGCTCTATATCATCTGTAATACAACTGGAGATGTCGTTGACGTAGATCAAAAAGAGCAAAGGTCCAAGAATGGAGCCTTGAGGAACACCCATAGAAATGGTTTCACAACTTGATTTTTCACCACTAACGTCACATATTTGCTGTCTGTTGCTTAAGTAGGATTTACAAATACTTAGCTCTATATCTCGCACGCCATAGTGATCAAGTTTATTTATAATTATTTCATGATTAACACAATCAAACGCCTTTGACAGATCACAGAATATACCATACGTGTGATGTGAATTATCTAGCGATTGTATGACTGTTTTTATCATTGATGCAATAGCGTCACCAGTTGATCTGCCCTTGCGGAATCCATACTGTTTATAATTCAAGGTGTTATTTTCATTAAAAAATTCAATCAGCCTTTTTTCTATGGCTTTTTCAAACACTTTACTGAATACAGGAAGCAAAGAGACAGGCCGATAATTTCCAATAGTACTATGACAACCCTTTTTAAACAATGGTACCACCCTCGCTATTTTTAATATATCTGGGAATGTGCCCTCTGCAAAACATTGATTAATTACAGTAACTAATGGATCTATAATACTACAAGTTAATGACTTCATTAGCTTGGGTGAAATATTCCATAGGGCCTGGAAACTTTTGGACTTTAAGTGACTAATAATATTATTAAGTTCTTCGTGTGTGACAGGCTTAAATTTTGCTGATTCAGTATTGCGGGGCGTATATTTTTTCAAATATACTAACGCTGCATCAGCACTTGACTTGACATTTTTTGTGGTTTCTTGAGCAATAGTCGAGAAATATTTGTTAAAATAGTTGGCAACACTAGAGTTCTCACTAACTAATTCGTCTCCAATCTTTAATTCTATTTTTGTATCGGTAGATTTGGGAGACTTGCCAGTTTCTTCTTTGATAATGTTCCAGGCCATTTTTATTTTATTGTCAGATATTAATATTTTTTCTTTTAAATATAATTGTTTTGCTTTAATTGTAACTAGTTTGAAAATTTTACTATATGAGGACACGTACGCTCTAAGGTTTGGATTACTATATTTTTTTAATAAATCATACAATATAAATAATTTTTCTTTGGATCTTACAATACTGGGTGTGGCCCACTGTGCAAATTTGTTTCTATTACATATACGTTTAGATTTCATAGGCATGTGCATTTCTAAATATCTGACAAAAGTATTGAAAAAAAAATTAAAATTTATTTCATTCTCCACATTTCCAAATTCAATTAATAGGTCTCTATTTAATGCTTTAATGGAGTCATTGCTTATTTTTCTACTCAGTTTATACGCTGCTTTATTATTACAATGATTATTAGTTTCACATTTAACTGATATTATTTGTGCAAAGTGATCGGAATGAACTCCGTGGCATACCTTTGATTGTAACACGTCAGCATCAGTAAAAATATTATCTATACAGGTTGCACATGAATCGGTCACTCTGGTAAATTCATATATAGATTGCTTGAGTAAAAAACTATCCATTAAGTCTGACAGTTCATGTTTCTCTCCGGTATGTATAGGAAATCGAACGTTAAAGTCACCACACACTATAATTGATTTGTTATTATTTTGATTTAATTTATTTAAACATTCCTCCAGTCCATCTGAGAAAGACTGTAAACTCATTGAGGGAGACCTATATACTGAAAGGATAATAGAAGATTCAATTTCAACACAGCTAACTTCAAACTCTTTTTCGACTGACATTTTAACAATATCTGACCTATTTTTAGCTCTCAAACCGTTTCTCACATAAATCATTGTTCCACCTCTAATGAAATTCTTCCTGTGATAACTACTTATTACAGAATAATTTTGTACATGCTGAGTAAGTACCTCATGTGAGTCGGACCAAGATTCTGAAATACAAAATATATCAATGCAATTGTCTTTTAAGAATAATTCTAGTAATTGACCTTTACCTCGTAAACCTTGGACATTTTGATGGCTAATATTTAGTTTATTATTCAGATTTTTCTTTGTTCTAGTGTTATTTCGTGCACATTTAATACTCAGTGATAGCTTAGAAACGGAAGAATCATTTATTAATTGCACAGCACAGTTATTACTGGATCTCGGCATAAAAAAGACCCAGCATCATTTATCGCATTACTTTCTACTAAGGGAATGAATGTTAAATTTGATTTGCTAGTACAGTAGTTACATTTATAAATTTTTGTGACTAGCATTTTCAGGGCTGAGCTGTTCATTAGTCCTCTTTTTGAGTAGCACTGCCTTGGAAAATAGTTTAAATCTAAATATACTGTGTTGGGAACAGACTCTGTGAGATTAAATAACAATTGGTTTATCCTGTAAGCGGTATCGTTCATGGTAGTCACATTTAGAGTGTGTGAGGTGCGTTCAGAGTGAGGTATATACAGCAATGAGCTTACAAATAAGTTTACTTTCTTGTGTGCACACACCTCTGATGCATACCTGACACACTTTACATACATTTTAGGGTCCATGTTGCTCGCCACATTACCCGCCATCAGGATGACAATGTCGCCTTCGTTCATGTCGGAAACTTTGCGCGGAAAGTCTTTAATTATCTCGCTGATCGGCGCGGCCGGTTTACATAAAGCGGTGACATTCACTGATGCGCCGCATACCTCCTTGTAGTGCTGCGCCATACCAATGCCGTGCTCATCGCTCACAATGACAATGTTCTTCTTCTGTGCGGAAGCTGTAGGAATAGTGGCAGTGGTACGAGTGCTGGGCTGGCGTTCGTGGACAGTAACAGTTACTTTATTTTTTTGTGTTTTTATTGCAGGTCTGACTGGTGATTGCTCGATAACAGTTGAAGACTGTCCGAGCTGACAGTTGTCTTCAGGTTTATCTCTTTTCTGCTTTGGCCGAGCTGGTTGTGACTGGCTCTTCGGCTTGCTTACTTCTTTAGCTGCGCCAGGTTTCTTGTTTACCTTCTTTTTCTTCTTGGGTGCCATAGAAATAGTAGCTGAAGTAGATGCTAGTTTAGGAGCTGGAGCCGGAGTCTCTCTGGTCGGTGTTTTCTGAGTTTTGGGAGTGGCGGAAGTCTTTCTTCGGAAAGGTGTTGAGTCATCGCCGGACTCCGTGCGGAAAAGGGGCGTGTCCGAGGTAATGAGTTGTGTGGGGGATGCGGGGGGCTGTGCGGGGAGCGAGTTTCTGCATCTCGTGCGCGGTGCTGCCTCCTGGTGAGTAAGCCTCAGTGACATCACACGGATGGTCACATTCCTGTCGGCGATCTCTCTTCGCAGTAGAATGTTCTGTTGCCTCTCGTTAGCAAGTTCCTCACGCGCGTTCAGCAGTTCCGACGAGCCGCCGTCGTAGGAGTAGGTGCCGCTGATCTCCTTGTTGTAGTGTGCTTCCAGTAACTCCCTCTGCATCGCATTATTTTCGTCTAACACTCTCTCGAACTCCTTCCTATCACTTTCATATTCACCGATGGTGTCCATGAGTTTCAGCCTGTCAGATTGAAGCTCCTCGATGTACTGCTCCTTCTCGGAGAGCATCTTCTTGAGCGGCACAGTGGACGCCAGAAGCTTATCAAATTCCCGCGCATTTTCAGCCTGCTCTGCGAGGAGATGGTCGTTCAACTTGCGGAGCTCTTCGATCTGCTGCTCCAGGGTGGCGATTTGATCTTCCATCTTAGCTGCCGCCGCAGCCCCAGTTTGGCTCCGTGTGCGCATGAAAAGAGAATTTTTCGAAAACAATTAGAATGTTACACCAAAATATGTACTAGATTGTAATATGATCAAATAAATTTATTACTTAAGTTTAAATCTTTTGTGTATGTAATTACAAGTTATATACCTATATAATATAACCCTATACGAACTCTAAACCCTATGCATACTTAAGGTATCTATAGACTCTTATTTATTTAGATAAATTACTTATAATGAGGGGAAAAGGTCACACTTGCAACACTGCAGATGTGCAGTGGGGGTATTCTTTTTAAGTCTACGGGTCCCATACAGTGCACGCCTGTCTTCCATGTTTTATTTATTCTTAGCCGGCGAACGAGGGAGAGTGATCATTGTATTAATTGCTCAACTTTGTATGCAGATCTGACTGCCAGACTGTCCTGGATCAACTGGGAGAACCTAGGCGTCAACCCCCAGCGGCGCAGCGTCCTGACAACCCTCGCCCTTAGCTCCGAGAATCTCCAGTATCCGCACAACTGAGCTGCGCAACGGATGCCGTCCCAACTTTGAATCAACTGCGTTCCTTTTAGGGGGGGGGGTTCTTCTGTATTTTTTTTTTATTTAATCCGGTATGGGTGGCTGACTCGGAGGGGCCAAAGCACATGCTCTAACCAGCCAATATCACCTCCGAGAAGGAGGCCGGAGACTTCCCTGGATTGCTGGCTATACTGGACTAGAGGAGAACACAACCGAGGTTGCTTGCGGCCATCTTACATCCAGTACGGTGGTACCAACCCAGTCGGCTACAATTTGAGCCTACCACCTAGTAAGGGACAAGGGAAGGGACCTACAGTTTTACACCGGTTCCGAACGGTGAAGCAGAGGGTGTAGGTACGCACGTAAATTTTTTCGTCAGAAAAAACTCATTGGTATCTACACGCCGACCGGATTCGAACCTCGGACCTCCCGCATGAGAAGCCGATGCCCAAACCACTCGGCCACTTGCCGCTCGAATTATCTTAAATGGAGCAAAGTTTGTTGTACAACATTTGGAATTAAAAAAATAAATAATTCACGTTCCCCATATATTTGGAGGTTAGGCCTGCCCTTAAATGTATGGAGAAAGTGAATTATTTTCCCAATTTCCAAAAGCCCTAGATTAAAAGTTACTCAGTTTAGGACACAGAACAACCCCCTGAAAGGAACGCAGTTAATTCAAATACACCCTGTATATTACTTACGTAGGACATGCCCATATATACGAACTCAATAAAATATCCTCACTAAAGCGCTGGTCAAACCATAGTACCTAAGAAAGTCTAAAATGGGCAAAAACATAATTTTTTTTAAAGTTTTTTTTTTATAAAAAATTTCTATTTGGTTTTATTTATGTATTTTGTTTTTTATGTTTCCGTTTTATTTTATTTTTAGTTTACTTTTAATACTTTGTACTTTGTTAGTAAATAAAAGCGTTGACTTTGAGAGTGTATGATCTTGCGTTAGGAATATATAATTCATCATGACCACACATCAGAGATAACTCTATCGAAAGTTTCCATCTTTCATACAATCTGATGTACAAAATCAGTATTTTTAAAATCCGAATTTTACGCGAGCGAAGCCGCGTGCAAAATCTAGATACTTAAACTCGTTTTTAACAAGTGCAAAGCCAATTTGGATTTCGCCTGGGATTTTATCTACTGTCGAATTATGTACTCTTCCTGTAAATTTGGTGTGATTTGGTGTTCAAGTATTTCAAAATGGCGATCACCGTCGGCGAGTAGGCCATCTAGTTTGTGAATGTTGAACTATGCTCTGACTGAAGATGGTACGGGTAAACAAACGTGTTGAACCATGGCCTTCTGTATTCCGTCCTTTTCGTCCTGTGCGGACAAATAGAGAAGGCTATGGTTGAACGCAAGGACAGGCCGGAAAGACTGTGGAAGTATTTGAATTCTGCTCTCTGATTGGTGCAATTCCTTCAATGTGAAATAACGACAGCTTGTGTTATTATAACGCCATCTAGTGTCGACGGTTGAGCTTATTTGAATACTGCGCGCTCCTTTGCCCGTGCTACAAGGTTTCAGCGAGCCCTCTCTCTCTACCACTTTCTACTAAAATTCGCTGCGTTCTAGCGACGTAGCTTCGAGGGACCGGACGTTCGTACGAGCGTTGCGAACCGTTATAATGCCTCTTATTGCGCTCGGACATCGTTCCAGAATCCTTAATTTTCACCCGTCTGATTTCTATATTTAATTTCACACTTCAACGCCCGCTCAGTTGCGAACCGCCTTTTAAAAGTGACTCCATTTTCCCCTACAAATGTGTGAACTACCTTATAAAGGTGACTATCTTACCGTCATACAAAATAATTGATTTAAACGTTTGACATCCTTCTCAACTCTTCTAACTTACGGATACTTATTCATGAAAGAATACGACAGCTAGATATTCACACTTCCATAGACCTACTTGTCACTCTAATTATACTGTACCATAATCGAGAGAATGACGCATTGGGACTTAGCTGAAACTATAGAGGGCAGCACTAATTGGCAGCACAGTCGGTGGCATAAAAAGTAACTAAATTAAGCTAGGAATGGTGTTTTGTTGTGGTACTGAGTACTGTCGAATGCTATCACAGCCAAATTGACAGTTGACACCCACTTTAAAAAAATTTTTTTATTAAAACTGACACGGTTGGCTACATCGCTTACAAAATCCGTGATGTCAGCCACATAACACCTTGGTGAACTAGGCGCCATGCCAGTGCCTGCTTTCGGTCGTGCCGGCTACAATGAACTAGACGGAAAACACGAACTATTTACATAGTTAGCCGTTTCGACCGACTTCTCATTTATATACTGCCTTGGCCGCTCCGTATTTATGACACCAGATGGCGTGTTCGTCGGCCTATTATGTCCCTATAAGTACTCAAAGCGCTCCGGCTGCAGGTGTAGGTAAAATTTATTCTCAACGCTTCAGCAGTTGTCAGACAGCGTTAGCAGCACCAACACGCTATTTTCTGGTCGTCTGCTAGCGACGCTTCTCTCTTAGCGCACGAAGCGCGCTCTGCCGAAGACCTGCCTTTGTTTATTTCACTTGATAGAGAGAGACAGGCCTACAACAGTGCTCAGAGGGGTGCGAGAGGAGCAAGGTCGCTAGAACGCAGCAGCCAATGTGGAATTATTTTTTCAAGATTTCATTCCAGTTTTGGAAAAAAAATCTACATTTTGTTTGTAGAGACCGTTTCAACTAAATCTTCCCTTCGCCGTTATGTTGGCTCCACTGTCTATCTGTCAAAACAGAGTTGAGGAAGAAGGTGTGGATCTAAGCTTACGATGGCTTCACCGAACATATCCGGGCCCATCGGCAGTAGAGGAGGGTATCAATCGAGGCCGGGACTAGCGAGTGGCCACTCTAAATTTCCCGCGCATGCTTCACGTTTCGGCTCGCATCAAGCCCTCGTCAGCTAGTCTGCGTTGACTAGGACGCGGGGAAACACCAGTCCCGCTCTCGACATCCCTCTCTCTACCTATCCATATTCTGTAGGATGCCTCCAGTGACGTTTTCGAAGCTTTCTCCATGTATGAGCTTAGGGTCGACCTTGGCAGCCCTGGATTCTTGAAAAGACTGTAGAGCGACTTTGCTGGTAGTCCTCTTGCTCCGACTTCCACAGCAAAGAGATCAGTCTTGAATCCATTTCTCACAATCCGGTCTACTAAGTTGCAGTACTTGTTAGGTTCGAGTATATCCGGTCTTTATGCTGTGGTACAGACTTCCGAAGGCATCTGGTAATGCTTCTCATGTGTGTCCATCAACAATTCCCAATCCTTTGCTGCTCCCAAAATTGAAGAAGGTTTTGTCCTATCTTTGGGCAGCTTTTTGGCTCCAGGTTTCACAAAGTTGGCCTTCTGGAAGCCGCTACTGGTTTGCCCTTTCCTTTTGAAGGTGTGGACCTGAGCTTGCGATGTCTTCACCGAACATATCCGGGCCCATTGGCAGTAGAGGAGGGTGTTAATCGAGGTTGGGACTAGCGAGTGGCCACTCTAAATTTCCCGCGCATGCTTCACGTTTCGGCTCGCTTCAAGCCCTCGTCAGCTAGTCTGCGTTGACTAGGACGCGGGGATGCTATGTGTACATATTTACCCGTAATTATCGGTATGTACCGTATTTATTAGACGGTAAATACCGATTACATTATTAGGTAATATAATCTTCACAATCTGGCAACACGAATTTAAGCACTGACAGTGACACTAACAGTGGATCCAACATAACAGCGAAGGGAAGATTTAGTTGAAACGTTGAAACCACGTTGAAACTGGGTTTAATGTCTTTGGTTGAAACGCTCTCTAAGTTTTATGGTTGCATTAATGTTAAGTTTAGGAGCTAAGTGCTATGTCGGACGAACCCTTAAAATAAGATAAACGCCATGTCTGATCTCACGTTTATTTTATGAAAATGTAGAGTAGGTACTAGAATACGAATATGTAAGCTTAAATATGTACTTAAGTCTTATTGCGTGCAATATTATTTTTAATTATAATGTAATTTCAAATTTAATGTCCGTGCGATTCTAAGGTTCAACAATTCTTAGAAACTAACTTATTTAAAAAAACTTACTAATAAGTAAGTCATGTGTACTTATAACAAATTGAAAACTCTGTAACATAGTAGAAATAATATAATACCTGTGAAGAATTTTCTTTTTTCGAAACTATTTGTATTGTTGAAATATAGTCACGATGCTAATAAAAATATATTAGATACATTAAAAATTGTTTTTTTTTTATGGAAACTGACACGGTTGGCTACATCACCTACAACATCCGTAATGTCAGCCCATAACACCGGGTGAACTTGGTGCCACGTCAGTGCTTCCCTTCGGTCGTGCCGGCCACACTGGACTGGACGGAAAACACAAACTATTTCCATCGCTGTTTCGACCGACCTTTCATTCATTGCGGTGGTACCAACCCGGGCGGGTTAAACCCTACCACCTAGTAACAACATATAATATACTATATTTTAAAATACCACCCGACAGGGTGAATACCTGTGGTAAAAACCTATGCATTTGTTTTTTTGAAAAAAAAATAAATTGCTTTTCGTGAACCCTTTCAAGTTTCAACCCTTACACATTTTACATGATTTAACTAATTGGACTGTACGCCCTAATTTCGTTTAGCGCGCACGACCCAAGACGTACAAGAATTGAATGCCGTTCTGTGACGGTGAATCAATCTTTTTATCTTTTATTATTTATTATCAAATTATTGATTCGGATTTTTTTTCTTACAAATTGACATACTTAATAAATTACTGTTTATAATATTTATTTACACAATATCTTTACCTTGTACATTATGTTTAAGAGAAAAATAAATGTTTCTTATTCTTAAAATATAAAACTTACTAAACATACCTACCTAGATCAGCGGTTTCCAAATAGTGGTACGCGTACCCCCAGAGGTACGCAGGCTCAAGAGAAGGGGTACGCGTGGGCGCACTTTATGGCTACGTTTGCCTCTAAAAAAGAGACAGCGTCCCACTAATCTCGTTAGTTAGTTAATCTCGTTAGAACCGCTGACCTAGATAATATTGTTGTGAATAGTAGGTATAGACACAGTGGCGGCTGGTGACTTCAGTGACCGGTAGCGCGCTAAGTACCTACCTAAATACTAACTACTAAGTAAATAGCAAATTTCCCAACACATTCCCAATGTTGTTTTAAGATCGCGACTTCCGAATTTTTTAAACGCCTGAGTTTTATTATGTACGTTTTAGTATGAATATTCTCAAGACACTCAATGAGTTGCTAAAAACATGAAAAAAATCCCAAACAAGTTTTTTAACTCATTTTTAGTACCTTTATGAACACAACCATAGACCACAACACTACTGCAGCTTTTAAAAAGAAAGCAGTACTAATGTCCCAAAAATACTTAAAAATATATATATAAAAATAAAAGCATTTGAAAAGTAGGAATTAAACCCGGGATCACCTGATTGTAAGGCCTTACCTTTAACCAACGCTTAGGCAAATATCGGCACCACTTAATTCACAGTATCTGTATATAGGTATATTTATTTGGAGTACGATCTTTATGGTTTTAATATAGGTATGTTGTAAGATATTATTTATTTTGAGTGAAGTGAAGACTTCTCGTGGTATGGTAGTGCGGCGCACGAGCGCACTTTAGGACCGGCCGCCAGTGATAGCCAGAGGAAATCCTTTTATATGCAAATGCAGTAATTACGAGACACCCTGAACAATTTAATTACTTAAACAATATTACTTAATTATTATACTTACCTCAATAAATTATCACATTGATTTACAAAACATTAATGTTTTTGCTGAATGAAAATTAAAATCTATTTAAATGAAATATAAAATGAAAAATATTTATTTCTCCTATAGAAATATAAAACGAAAATAAGAAAGAAATGTGAAGGAGAAAAAGGAACCAACTCTGCATTTTTGCTGTAGCAGAGTGCCCTGCAGCGCAGTTTTTTCGGTTGGCCCCTTTTAAAAAATTTCTGATAAATTTAATCAGTGCAATAAAATTTTATATAAATATAAACAATAACATGAATGCGAAACAAAAAATAACACACTTAATAATAACACACATTTACACATAATTTTTTTTTCTTTTGAGGTACGAAACTATATTCCGTGGGTTTTCCTCCTGCAATATTCTGTGGTTTTCCTTGTAAGGCAAATGTTGTTTTGCAAGATAACTCTTGCCGTTTATAATATTTGAAGATGTGGAGCGTTTGCAGTGGCTTCACCAAACATATACGGGTCCACTGGAATTAGGGGAAGGAGTTAATCGAGGTCGGGACTAGCGAGTGGCCACTCTGTGTAGTTCTCCAGCATGCGTTACGTTTCGGCTCGCATCAAGACCTCGTCGGCTAGTCTGCGTTGACTAGGACGCGGAGAACCACCAGTCCCGCTCTCGACCTCCCTCTCTCTACCTATCCATATTCTGTAGGATGCTTCCAGTGACGCTTTCGAAGCTCTCTCCATATATGAGCTTAGCGTCGATCTTGGCAGGCCTAGGTTCTTGAAGAGACTGTAGAGCGACTTCGCTGATAGTTATCTCGCTCCGACTTCCACAGCGAATAATTCAGTCTTGTATCCGTTCCTCGCTATCCGTTCTACTAAGTGCATTAATACCACATTGTCCGTAATTCATACAACAAAAGTTAAATAACAAATTAAAAAAAAACCCCGTCCCTTAAAAAATTCAAAATTATTTCTGTTTACTTAATTAAAGAAGTCTTGGGACCGCTAAGTAAATTCCCGCGCAGCTCTGAGTTTTTATATTTTATTTACTTAGCGGTCCTCCGACCCCTTTAAGTAAATGAAATTTTTTTTTTAAATTTATAAGGGTGGAGGTTTTTTTAAGATTGTAAGTAAAATTTTATTTCAAGCTTTTTAAAAAAAGCCGCATGCAATCGGTCCATTTTAAGATAATTAATTTTTTTAATACTTCATTACAAACATAGCTAACACCATCCCGATTAAACTAGCTTTCTAATAAAAAAGACCGCATCCAAATCGGTTCATCCAATTTGGAGCTACGATGCCACAAACAGACACACCCATACGCACATACACACACATCTTAAACTTAAAACACCCCTCTTTTTTCGTCGACGGTTAAAAATAGACTAGATGAGATATCAATATTCAATTTCTACCTACACAACACTATCGTCACTCAAGTCAAGGCCAATCACCGATCTCGCTATTCACCGCGTGCCACGTCAATCCGGACCCCGTGGGTTTGTGTCCCGACGGTATAATCACGTTCCAAAAAAATGTCCTCCCGTTCGTCAAGCCCAAAAAGAGTTTCCAATTTTTCCTACGCCCAAAATCGTAGGGATTCCTGAACGATCTACCCAGCCTCTTCCTGTGCGCGTCGTTGATGTGTGACTCGACGCTCGTCTCACCGCGCGATATATTCTTTCCGTGCATCACCACGAGCGTTCCGAGTGCCAGGAACACCGTGATGCAAGTGCAGGCCATGAAGATCACTCCTTTCCTCTTCCACGGGTGCGCTGCGATTCTCTGCGCTTGCGTGATGACGGGCACCGGCAGGATGTGTTCCCTCGGCTTGACGACAGAGTCGTACTCGGGGATACCGCTGACGGGAACGAACACCCCGCTCTGGTTCAAGACGACAGGGTGCCCTTCTAAGGCCGGATCGGTATCCGTGCCGATGCCTCCGGTGTCGTTCAGCCAGAGAACGACGTAGCCTATCTCAAGGCCGGCGATGATGATGAACAGGACACCTGTAACAATATTACCATAGTGCTAGCTTTCTTTTTTTATGGAAACTGACACGGTTGGCTACATCACCTACAACATCCGTGATGTCAGCACATAACACCGCGGTGAACTTGGTGCCACGTCAGTGCTTCCCTTCGGTCGTGCCGGCTACACTGAACTGGACGGAAAACACAAACCATTTACATAGCCGTTTGGACCGACCTTTCATTCAGTGCGGTGGTACCAACCCGGGCGGGTTAAACCCTACCACCTAGTAATATAAGAAGGGAGTCATATCCCCGCTGGTTTTCTTGCAGCGATAATGTTGATAAGAAAATAATGTCAGAGACGGCAGATTTATTTTGGAGTTCTGTGTCATTCCTTCGACAGCCATGGGTTAAAGTTGGTAATTTTTCCACTTTTGTCAATCGACTTCCCAAAAGGAGGAGGTTCTCAATTCGACTGTATGTTTTTTTTTTTTGTATGTTTGTTATGCGATTACTCCGTCAATTGTGGGCTGATTTTGAAAATTGTTTTTTTGTTTGAAAGGGGATAACCCTGAGGTGGTCCCATTTTAATTTGGTCAAGATCGGATTGGAAAGCGAGGCCGAAGGCCGAGCGATTCCGCCGAGTACCTTAATAGCAAAAAATTTCTAAAAAAACTGTGAAATAAAAAACTATTTAAAAAAATATAAAAACCGCATTCAAAAATTTATGAAATAAAAAATCAAACCCTAGAGTTGAAGACGGTGCTAAAGCAAGCAAAAATAACCGACCGCCTTAAACTCTAGGGTTCGATCTTTTTTTTATTTCATACAATTTTGAAGGTGGTTTTTATATTTTTTTAAATAGTTTTTTTTTTCCATTATATCTCGTACGTTTATTCCGTAATAAAGAATTTTCCACTCCCTGATTGAGTTTCCATCTTTTCGTTACTCACCGATGACCATGTACAGCATGTACAGGTAGAAGTATCGCCGGTTGTAGAAACCCACGCAGTTGTTGAGCCAGGGGCAATGGTGGTCCATGGCCAGGATGCATTTATCACAGACTGAGCAGTGGTGGGTCCTCGGCGGCTTCGGTGATATACATTTGTTGCATATGCCGGCGGCTTCCTCTACCAGCGCACCCTGCAATTATAGAATAGAATAGCGCTTATTTCCTCTTCACATCCTACTAATATTATAAACGCGAAAGTTTGTGAGGATGGATGGATGTATGGATCTTTGTTCCTCTTTCACGCAAAAACTACTGAACGGATTTTGATGAGACTTTACAGTACTATAGCTTATACATCAGAATAACATATAGGCTATATAACATCACGCTAAATAGCCTTAGGGCTCAGCAGTATCAAATAAAGTATAGTATGGACAGGATAGAGAGAATATATAAAAGACAAGAAAAACAAAAGCCTATCAACGTCACATAAAAACTGCAATTTCGAATTCTGTTCTTTTTTTAAAAACCACATGGACGAAGTCGCGGCCAAAATCTAGTCAGTAATAATCAGTAGTAATGTTTGTTGTTATTTTCATACAAAATAATTTTGGCATCTATTCAGGTTATATCAAATTGATATAGGGTGGCATACTGAAGATTCGAGAAACGGAAATGACATATGTACCACTGATCTATAGTACCAGATGTGCGTTTCCCATACATCACTCCCGAAAAACCATGTCGCCGACCAAATCAGCAGAGTTCACAATGGCTGATGCTTGTGTTGCAGGGTTGTTCACCCTATCATCATAATGTCCGCAAATACGCAAGTGAGGAGTGTTAGCGCATTCATAGCGTGAGATGACAGCGCCTGAGGGCAGTGGCAATGTAAACTTAACTAAATGTAAAAATAAAATTATGAATTTATGTGTAAAGTAAACGTTAAACTCTGTAACACTCTCCATGCCCATATATTTACTCCGAAGTACAGTCTCGAGGGGCGTGAATGGGCACCTGACAGGCAGAAGTGGCATTCGCAACCCCCGCATATTATTATTTATATTATACAAGCTGTGCCCGCGGCTCCGCCCGCTCTCATATTTCACTTCACTGCTAACCTCATAAACCATTTAGCGTGATAGTAAGTAGCCTATAGTTGATGGGAAGAATCAAGCTATCCGTAGATTTTTTTTTATTAAAATCGGTTCAGTGGTTCTCGAGTTATAAGCGGACAGACAGACATACACTCAGACACTCAGACACTCAGACAGAAAGCAGACGTTGGATTTTATTATAGGTAAGGATTCCTTGTGTACAGTTGTTTTATCTCACGAAGGTGGGTTGGTTTTAGTTGTGAGTGTAGATCAGGGATAATACGAATATTCGCATTCGCATTCGCTTGTGCGAATGATTCGCGTCATTTTAAACATTCGCATCGGCATTCGCATTCGCATCGAACGATGCGAATATGAATGTATATAGATCGTGTCGCGTCTCGCCCTCCGCGTCGCCACCGCCCGCGCGTCTCTTTGCTTTTTGTCCTTTCGCGCAGACCGCATAGTCAGGCGTCACGTGTTTCATAAATTTTAACGATACAATTACCTACTGTATGAATGAAACATTGGTTTATTGTAGTACTACTTTTTGCATACTCCTATTTTTTGTTTATGTTATGTATGTGATAAATAAAATGATGACTTAAGTTGAATTAAGATTGTTTAATGATATTCCTCAACATTCGCATTCGCATATTAGCATTCCTATCATTCGGATTCGCATTCGCATATTCGCATTCCTATCATTCGCATTCGCATTCACATATTAGCATTCCTATCATTCGGATTCGCATATTCGCATTCCTATCATTCGCATTCGCATTCACATATTAGCATTCCTATCATTCGGATTCGCATTCGCATATTCGCATTCCTATCATTCGCATTCGCATTCACATATTAGCATTCCTATCATTCGGATTCGCATATTCGCATTCCTATCATTCGCATTCGCATTCACATATTAGCATTCCTATCATTCGGATTCGCATATTCGCATTCCTATCATTCGCATTCGCATTCACATATTAGCATTCCTATCATTCGGATTCGCATTCGCATATTCGCATTCCTATCATTCGCAAGCGCATTCACATATTAGCATTCCTATCATTCGCATTCGCATTCACATATTCGAATTCCTATCATTCGCATTCGCATTCACATATTAGCATTCCTATCATTCGGATTCGCATATTCGCATTCCTATCATTCGCATTCACATATTAGCATTCCTATCATTTGGATTCGCATTTGCATTCGAATATTCACATTCGCATTCGCGTATTCGCATTCACATTCGCATATTCGCATTCGCGTTCGCGAATGTGAAAAATACGAAATTCCTAACATCCCTGCTGTAGATGCACGTGAACATTGTGTTGTGTGCGTAAGCTCGAGAGAGCGCTCAGTATCGCGCGAGCCGCGCGCCGCACACGAGCGCGTGCGTCACAACTACAAGTATGGCTCGCCCGCCTTTATGAATTAAAACATCTGTAAGAGAAAATTACTTATAAAATGCCTCGTGCGTGCACTGCCAGTTGATACTAGGCACGGAGAGGAGAGAGTGAAGAGGAGTTGTGGCTAACTCTAATTTCTAGTAAAACATGTCTCGCCTTTGCACCGAGTACTGGGCGAGGAGTGTCTTCGTATTCCACCAATTATGCATGAATTAACTTACACATTAAATTACTTAAAGATTTATAATAAATCTCCTTAATATCTGCAATATTATACTCTAAAACATAAGTTATTTAAGTAATTTAAGGGAGCATTCATAAACCACGTGACAGATTTTAGGCTAGTTTTGGACCCATCATATGACGGGAGGTGACAAAAAGCTGGACCCCGCCCCCCTAAAAACGTCACGTGGTTCATGAACGCTCCCTAACAAACATGTAAATACAAATTATTAATAATAAAACAAAACTAAATAGCTGCAGCTGTTGTAGCACCGCGCGCCTTCGACGAAGTGTGCCCCCAGTCGGTGGCGACGTACCCATTTCGCTAAGGGCAACTCCTCTCATCTATCTTCTCCGTGAGATTAAGGTATGTATTTACCGGCGGAGGATATCCGGGCGGCGTGGTGATACCCTTGTAGTAGTGGAAGGCAATGTTCCATAGGAGCCAGTGTCCGACGATCAACAGCAGAACTGTGGTGTGCGGGTCCCTTTCGATCCAGTACGGAAGGCCGACCCAGTAAGCTATCACCACCACAGCGGCAGTGAGCACTGTTACACAGGACACAAAGGCCTGAAAAAAGAAAAAAAAGCATTTCAGGTTTGTCAGCCTCGGTAGCTCGGCGGTGCGGTCGGTCGACTGTCGGCCGCGATCGTAAGCACACCTGAGCGCGGTCAGTATAACCTGGTTATTTAAAGAAAGCATACTATTTTTTTTTTTTATTCATAAAATAGTATGCTAGTTTAGTCACATCCGTCTAAACTAACCTACACGGTTGTCATATTGACGGTTGTTTTCATTTTGTGTAACTAAACTAGCCACTGAAAATATAGTTGTAATAATCTTATAATGCACAGTTACTAACGGCCAGTTCCCTGTTGAAATGGCTATGTAAATAGTTCGTGTTTTCCATCCAGTTCAGTGTAGCCGGCACGACCGAAGGGAATCACTGACATGGGACCTAGTTCACCAATTAATAATTACAAAATATACAAATCGGGTATTGTAAACTACACTATAAATAAACACTACCTCCGCACTACGCGTACTGGGCAGGGGATGCACCCCTATTCAATCGAACCTACCTTGGATTGAACCCACCGGTTCTGTAGGTATTTTATTCACAGAACCGGGAAAATGTGGAACGCACTCCCTGCTCATCTATATCCTCCCAAGTAAAGCCTGGGGTTTTTCAAAAGGAACGTGAAAAGGCTCCTGTAAGGCCGGCATGGCATTCGCAATCCCCGTGCAACACAGAATGTCCACGGGCATCATTAGACACCTACTCGTAGGTGAAACGATGCCACATGTCACGCATAAAAAAATACTAACCTTTCCAACATATCTGGCGAAATTGTCAACAAACCAAAACATTGGTTCCAGAAGTATGTCGATGGCATAGTTCTGGCTCATATGCTCGTTGTAAGTCAGCGAACGATAGGTTAGCATACATTCCGATAGCGTGCGACAAAATGTGTCTCTGGAACAATTCAGTTAAAATAATTAATTTAAATAATCAATAATCATCATCAATACTAATAATAAATCTGTAAGGGATGGTCACGGAGTAAGTTATTTTGTTTTTTTTTTTATGTATGAGATACTGCGTCTATAGACTCTATGAATGATAGGTACAAAAACTAAATTTACGATTTTTAGAAATATTTTCTGTATGTATTTATGTTCCTTCATAACTCTTAAACCGATCATCCGAATTAGATGAAACTTAGTACCAGCACATTTGATTATACGGAACACAGGATAGGCTAAATAAAATTCATTTACGGTTACGCTAAGATGTGACTCTCATACAAACCGAATTGTTCCTCCCGCCGAAATAAAGGTACGGTACCTAGCGGGCTTATTTAATTTCTTACGAATTTCACGCGAGCGAAGCCGCGGGCAAAAGCTATAAATAATAAGAAGCATGAAATCAGGATAAATGCTGTGGAAATGCGCGCCTTGAGGAGTATGTGTGGAGTTACAATGAAAGATAGATTGAGAAATCGTGTAGTGCGAGATCGCTGTGGTCTAAAAAGAAGATATAGTGACAAGTATTGAGAAAGGGATGCTTCGGTGGTTCGGTCATGTTGGAAGAATGGATGATAGGAGACTTTTTTCTTCTTCTTAGTTTTCATCTACAATCAGTCGGATGACTTTTATTAGATGTGATGTGTGAAGGTCGTCGGTCGTGAAGGTGCCATATCCATCAATGCGGCTCCCGGTATGGTACAGCTTCCTCAGTTACCTCAGTTAGGTATTTCGAGAAAGACTGTCCGTTTTAGTCTGTTCACATTGCCTGTTATATTCAGCAGGCTTGCTGCAAGTTGATTGGGGTGATGTGATAAGCGCTTGCTGTAGCTGATGTTACGTTGGTAGAGTTCTTCCTTTATTGTTGGCACATCAAGGTAGTCGTGTATTTCAGCATTTTTAGCGAACCACGGTGTGCTGGCTGGATTTCATAGGAGACTAACGAAAGAAATTTATGGAGCAAATGTAATTGGAAGTGTCGGGAAGGGTCGCCCTAGACGCATGTACTTGGACCAGATCGGGCATGTGCTCAAAAAGGGTCAAGTGTGTAGTACCAAAATTATGACAAAATTATATTGTGTACATAAGGTTATTTTAGCTATACACACAGTACTTAATTAACGGTTTAGGTACATAATTATTGTCACTCACCTGAGACGCCTTGGTAAATAGGGCAACCGCCATGTTATTATAACCATGATGCCAGCTGTAAACAGGCTCGGAATCTACAATGAAAGTGCGGAAATATTAGACCTGAACATTTTTTTTTTATTGAAACGGATGACACGTTTGGGTACCTCACCTACAACATCCGTTATGTTAGCCCATAACACCTGATGAACTAGGTGCCATCTCAGTGCTTCCCTTAATTTCATGTCGGCTACACTGAACTGGACGGAAAACACGAACTATTTACATAGCCGTTTCGACCGACGTTTCATTCAGTGCGGTGGAAGCCACCCGGGCGGAATAAACCCTACCACTTAGTGAGGTAAGAAGCGAAGGGACTTACAGTTTTACGTGGAATCCGAACCACGGTCAGCCTCCAACGGTTGAGCGGTCACCCATCCGAGTACTGACCAATTAAAACAGTCGACAGACCGCACGACTGAGCAACCGAGGCTGACCAATTTCCTTATCCCTTAGTCGACTTTTACGACATGCGACGGGGAGAGATGCAGTGGGGCTATTCTTTTTAAGTTCCGACCCCACGACAATTGTGCATGTTGCGGCCGATATCTCTATTGGTGTGTTCAGAGATCGTGTCCCGCGACATTTGGACCTAGTAAATCGAAGACAAGACTTCAGTACTTAGGTATCTACGATAATCTTGTTATATAGTTCGAAAATGTAGGTACCTATCTTATCTATAGGGAAGAACCTGAGAAAAATTAAAAATTCAACTACAAAAGCCCCCATCTTACTGGTTGATATTTCAGTGTGAACTACATTTCCACGTTTGATGAAAAGATCTCTCATTAAATTGTATGGTTTTCAAGCACAAATACTAACAAATTTGGAAGACAATCCACCGGTAACTAAAAAAAGAAGATTTGTTTGGTTACAATTTGCAAAGAGAATATAACCAGCCACCGCGTTTGACGTTGGTTTGACGTTGCAACTGACAGCTTAGTTTTTTTTGTTTTTTTTTTATCTTCGGGTGGTTGATACAAGCTCGTTGGGCTGCCAGATGTTCCGCGAATATATTTTATCTGGGGCTCCCTCTATCGGCGTTAACTCACTCGCTAACTCACACAAATACTCGCATATTTGCATTGGCGTATATAGAGGGGGGGCCGGGTGGGCACGGCCCACCCCAGAAGTGTCTGGTGCCCACCCCAGGATGTTGGGTTGCCAACACAAAATTCTAGGGTGGGCACTTAAATAATTTCACACAAAAACACTTAAATAATCTACAGCTGAGGAATCAACATAAAATTCCATTTCCATCCAGGTAATCAAAATAGGGGGGTGCTAAGAATCCCCGGGTTATGGAAGGCTACCAAACCCAACGATTATACCTGGCGAACAATAACACACGGACATTGAGAACGGATGAGAATTTGGAGGAGCTTGAAGTGGAATTGAGCAAGATAAGGTGGCACGTCTTAGGGCTATCGGAAGTCCGTAGACAGGGGGAGGACACGATAATCCTAGAATCTGGCCATATGCTCTATTTTCGAGAAGGAGACCAGCCTTCCCAAGGTGGTGTCGGCTTTCTCATCAACAAAGTCCTTACTAACAACGTCGTGGAAATCGTGGGTGTGTCAACGCGCGTAGCATACCTAATACTGTAACTCACAGAAAAGTACTCGTTGAAGATTATACAGGTATATGCGCCCACGTCTACACACACAGACGAAGAGGTGGAAGCCGTATATGATGACATCTCTAAGACGATTCATAACACGACTAAAACTCAATTCACCGTTGTTATGGGGGACTTCAACGCCAAAGTTGTAGTACAAATATGCAACGAATCTAAGGTGGGACCAAATGGCTACGGAAGCAGAAACCATCGTGGACAAATGTTGGCAAACTGCCTAGAAATGGAAGGGCTCTTCTTGATGAATTCTTTCTTCAAGAAGAGGCTCCAACAGAAGTTGACCTGGGAAAGTCCCAATGGTGGGACAAAAAATGAGATTGACATCATCCTGGCTGGCAAGAAGCGAATATTTGGGGATGTCTCAGTGCTAAACCGGTTTAAGACTGGAAGCGATCACAGACTTGTACGAGGCACTCTAAATATTAACTACAAGCTTGAACGGTCCCGTCTGATGAAGTCAACTCTCCGCCCAACTCTGCTCCAAGTCTCACAGAGCTCTGACAGCTTCGAGCTAGAGCTTAAAAATAGATTCGTTAAGCTGGGAACCACAACGGACGTTGATGAGATGACCAACAATCTGGTGCAGGTCGTTCTAGAAGTGGGCTGCACTTTGGGTTCAGAGGAAAACTACTGTCATGGATTGCAGATTTTCTTACAAACAGGAAATTTCGGGTACGAGTCGGCGAGGAATTGTCTGCCACGATGTACTCAGCCCACGATGTACTCAGTGGCGTACCACAAGGTTCAGTAATCGGCCCTGTAGCGTTTGGTATCTTTCTGACGGACCTCAAAGCGATAATGGAATTACCCTTTGCACTTTTTGCTGACGATACTAAATTCTTTGGAGATCCTGTTATAAGCCATCAATCAATTCAAGGCAACCTCGACCGCATCGTGCAATGGACCAAGGATTCGCTTCTTACACTAAACGCAGCGAAATGCACCGTACTGCATATAGGTCCCAAGAATCCGCGTCACAAATACACGATCGAGGGAATCCTTGTACATCCAGTCAACGCACAGAAAGATCTCGGAGTAACTGTGTCACATGACCTGAAATGGGAACCACATATAGTAGAAGTTGTAAAAAGAGCAAACTCACTTCTTTACATGATCAGAAAAGCTTTCTCCTACATAAATCCAGACTTGTTCATCAAACTCTACAAAACGTATGTCCGTCCTCTTCTTGAATCCTCTTACCAAGTGTGGAACCCTTACTTCATCAAGGACATTGAACTTCTGGAGAGAGTGCAGAGGCGGGCAACCAAGATGGTTCCATCCCTGAGGAACAAGTCTTACGAAAGCCGCTTGGACGCACTTGGTATTACTACACTAGAGCAAAGAAGACAAAGAGGGGACCTCATCGAAACATTCAAAATTTTCAATGGTCATTACGATGTAGCCAACCTTAACTCAATGTACACAATGAACACCAACGAGGGATTCCGTGGTCATTCTTTAAAATTAAACCGAAACACTTCCAACTACAACCCAAGAAAGTACTTTCTAACTAACCGAGTAGTGGACTCTTGGAACAAGCTACCACAAGAAGTGATAAGTGCTATCTCAGTGAATGGTTTTAAAAATCTACTTGACAAACATTTGCTAAATATAAACAAAAATAAAAACAAACACTAATAATATAATTAAAAAAAAATTAATAATAAAAAAGTAAAAACAATAAAAAAATATATAAATAAGATCTATTATAAAACAGTGCACTCAACACGTGAAGTACACGCATCAGCTGCAAGCTGCTAGTGTATATAAATAAATAATAATAAATAAGAAAGAAATAAGAAGAAGAAAGAGCTGTCAAACGGACATGTCAAAAAAATTTCACTTGAAAAAAATTGTTTACAATTTTTTTTCCTGGGACGAACCCATCGAGCTTCCGCCACGCGCGGACCCTTCTCCAGCGGCGCAGCGACCCGCACGGTTGGAGGCACCGTGCCGGCACCACCACCGCCGCCGCTCGGCGTCCTTCGTTCTCCACCAACTTCACATGCCTGGCGACAGAAGCGGCTGCAGACCACCCGGGACGCGACGCGCGTGATGGAGAGCAGGCTCTGCAGCGACGGTCGGCCGCCGCCGCGCTCGACTTCGACGCCGCCGCCGCCACCGCTCGCCCGCAGCAGCACTGCCTCCGCCCACCGCGTCGCCCGGCCTCCCCGCGCCCGGGTCGTCCAATACAGGAGCCGCCCTTTCTTCTCGGACACCACACGCACACCCCACCACCCAGCTCCACGCCGCCGGTGCATTCATCGACGAAGAAGATGGAGCGTTGACGTCGGCCGAGCCACAACATCTACGGTGAGGGCGACGTCCACCATCGGCAAGCTTGGGGTCATCGGGACCTCACGTCCCGTCTAGTGCCCCCGCTACCGGTGGTGCGTGCGACCATGAGGCGACGCGCGCGCGAAGATTAAGACTTCAAAGAGCTGCGCGACGACGTCGCCGTGCAGTCCGGTGGATACGGAGCTCTCCGAGATGGGGGTGGTGGTGGCCTACGTGTCTAGTACCACCACCTATCGCTCGTAGCTTGCCTCGCGTCGTCTCGGAGAACTCCGTAGCCACGGCCTGCACCCGCCGGCGTGCTTGGAGGCTTGTCTCCCGCCGCCGGCGGTATTACCGTTTTTAATTTTTTTATTAATTTTGTGTATTTTTATTACTTTGTATTTTTAATACTTGTATAATATATGTAAAATTAATAGAAAATTTTGAAAATGTGAAATAAAGAACATAAATAAATAATAATAATAAAACATTTTAGACATCAGCACAAGGGTAAACAGTCGAAACTTTCGAGTGAGACACTGGAAGCGATGAGACAGAGACGCGAGGCAATAGTTCATTTGTCAGGTATTCGGGCTTAAAATGCAAAAATAAAGAAGCTGATACGACGCGATATTCGCCTGCACAATACACGCCGTGTGTATGAGGCGACAGAGCAGAATAAGGGCTCCAAAGTGTTCGTGCAGCAACTGGGCAGAAGCCACCTGACGAAACTTAAAACTGCAGATGGTTGAACTGTCTCATCGAAACCAGAACTACTCACCGAAGTCGAAAAGTTCTACGAACGGCTATATGACTCACGAGCTGCTGCTCCTACAGTCCCCGACAAAGACGACCGACGAGCCAGATTAACCCGCCACTACACGGAGGATATCCCAGACGTCAACATGGGCGGGATCAGGATTGCTCTAGAGCAGCTTAAAAATAACAAGGCTCCTGGCGAAGATGGAGTTACTACAGAGCTTCTCAGAGCCGGTGGGACAACGGTCCTCATGGAACTACAGAGACTCTTCAACTCATACACGATGGCATTACGCCAGAGTCGTGGAACAGGAGTGTGTTCGTATTATTCTTCAAGAAAGGAGACAAAACCTTGTTGAAGAACTATAGGTCCATCTCGCTCCTGAGCCACGTATATAAGCTGTTCTCGAGAGTCCTCACCAATCGTCTCACCCGAAGGTTTGACGACCACCAGCCGCCAGAGCAGGCCGGGTTTCGGAGGGGCTACAGTACAGTAGACCACATACACACCTTACGGCAGATTATACAGAAGTCCGAAGAGTATAATCGGCCATTGTGTCTCGCTTTTGTGGACTGCGAGAAAGCCTTTGACTTTATCGAAACCTGGGCTGTTATGGAATCCTTACAGCGATGCCAAACCGATGGGCGATACATTGAGGTGCTGAAATGTCTTTATAGTCCCGCGAAAATGACTGTACAAATGCAGGACCAGCAGACGAAACCTATCCAATTGCATCGTGGAGTCAGACAGGGAGATGTTATATCTCCGAAACTGTTTACGAATGCATTGGAAGATATATTCAAGCTGCTGGATTGGGGAAAGCACGGCATTAATATTAAAGACGAGTACATTTCGCACCTACGCTTCGCAGATGACATAGTCGTGAGAGGCGAATCGCTGGAGGAGCTGAATCACATGCTGAACGGCCTCAATGTCGCCTCCCGCCGAGTCGGCCTCGGGATGAATTTGGACAAGAAGAAAGTTATATTCAACGAACACGTCGTCCCGGGCGGGGCACGTAACAGTTGGAGAGGCGACCCTCGAAGTTGTGCAGAACTATGTCTATCTTGGACAAACCATCCAGCTAGGGAAGCACAACTTTGACAAGAAGGCCAACAGAAGGATTCAGCCAGGCTGGGCGGCATTTGGGAAACTCCGCCACATCTTTTCATCCTCCATCCCACAGTCATTAAAGACGAAGGTTTTCAATCAGTGTGTTCTGCCGGTAATGACGTACGGAGTGGAAACGTGCACCCTGACGATGGGCCCAGTTCACAAGCAATGCCACATTTTGTATGGACGGTGGTGCCTTTTTTTTGCGCGGGCATCAACCAAACTTGCTTACTTTAGTTCAGAATAATGTTACAAACAAAACTTGTTATGACATGTGTATGCCTAAACTCAGTCCGAACGAAGTTATAAAAACTAAACCTGATGAAAATGCATAAGAAGCATAATATTATTCGAACTTCTGACCCTTATAAATTTGTTCGGACTGAGTTTAGGCATATACAGGTCATAACAAGTTTTGTTTGTAACATTATTCTGAACTAAAATAAAAAAGTTTTGTTGATGGCCGCGCGAAAAAAAAAAACTATGATAAAAAAAGGGACCAATTTTAGGCAATGTCCAAAGTCGCTCAGCGAGCTATGGAAAGAGCAATGCTCGGCATTTCTTTGACCGATAAAATCCGTAACGACGTGATACGTCAAAGAACTAAAGTATTCGATATTGCTAAGAAAATAAGCAAGCTGAAGTGGCAGTGGGCTGGGCACATCTGTCGCAGACCCGACAACCGATGGGGTAGACGGGTGCTCGAATGGAGGCCACGTACAAGCAAACGTAGCGTGGGGCGCCCTCCGGCTAGGTGGACAGATAACCTAAAAAAGGTAGCCGGGAGTGAACCTACTTTTATTGCGTAGGTACATCGGGTTTCGGCTTCATCGGCCATCGCTTTTCAGGGGCCAGGCCCACCCTGGACTAAAAACCTAGATACGCCAATGCATATTTGAACGATTAGCCGGGCCGGATGCCTCACCGAACGCCTTTCTGATGATGAGTGAGCAACGCCGGTACTGGGGCTGTTCATAGTTCACACAAGTCATATTATGTTGCGTTCTTGCGACACCTCCTCCGGCTCCGCCCTAGCCCTGCTCGCACCCTGGTGAATAAGACCTGTACAGACCTGTAAAGACCTTTTATAAAAAATAGATACCTAGACAAAACAGTCTTCCAAACGTTCAGTGTGCGATTTTTACGTATGTCAATACGTCATTGATGTCACTTGACTTGTAAGTCACTAAAACTCCCCAATAAACAAGTTCAAAATTTCGAAAATTGAAAAAAAAAATTGGTTGTCTGTAAAGTCGGTTTACGGACGATAGTTTTACGTGATAACGTCATCAATTTCTGCTGCCCTGGTACTTTAGAACCAGAGAGATAAATGTGTACAAGCCGACGCTTGGGCCGATTGTGCCTCTCTATCGCTTGTTACGCGCTCTCGCTTGCACACACAGGCTCAGATGGAACGTGACACTTTTTCGTGCGTGCAGCGGTGTTCATCAATTTATAAGACGTTATTATCACGTCAAAAAAACTAAACAAAACGTTTAAAGAGCGTTTCAACTAAATCTTCCCTTCGCCGTTATGTTGGATCCACTGTTAATGTCAGTGCTTAAATTCGTGTTGCCAGATTGTGAAGATTATTTAGTAATAATGTAATCGGTGTTGAAAATCTTTATTAGACAAAAAGAAAAATTAAATTAAACAGAAATGTAAGAACTTAAATTAAATAAAAATATTCCTGCATCCTCGGGACATCATTCATTGTCCCGAGGACCGCCGCCGCGTTCCCGCGCTGGATGTAATCGGTATTTACCGTAAGTATATATATACTGTAATCGGTTTTTACCGTAAGTATCTATATACGGTACATACCGATAATTACGGGTAAATCACACACAGCAGGTAGGTACACATAGCAACCCTCAACGCTGTTTTGACAGATAGACAGTGGAGCCAACATAACGGCGAAAGAATATTGTATTAATTTTTTTTATAACTGTTACGAGCCCGTCAAGGGAGGATCAGGTCAGGACGACTGATCACATCAGAACATGCATATTTTAGTGAACCGTAATTGACTTCTTTATGACTTTTACCATATTACTGCACTGCACTGGTATATTAATTAATTATAGTAAAATATTTGGGATATTGACTTAAAATATTAATGATAAAAACAAAAACGGCAACCTGTTTATAATACCCTAAAACTTAAAAAAAAAAAAACAAAAAAAAAATATTTGCACAAGGGAACTCGTACCCACGACCATTCAATAAAAAAATTAATACGTTCCACCCTACACTCTACTCCTTCGCCGGCAGATCATAATTATGATTAAAAACGAACGTCGGAATCAGTTAAAATGCAGTGATCACGTGATAATGTCAGAAAATTCAAGCCTGATCCTCCCTTGAAGGGCTCGTCATTTTACTGACATTCCCGTAAACTACTTATCAGCAGTCATTATTAGGCATGTGGTTTGTGAAATGCTATTCTAACGTTGTTGCTATGCTAGTTTAGTGCTAATGAGCGTCCGATTCGTACTGCAAAATCTATTTCTTCTGGCGCGATTTTTGAATCTTTTCTTTAATAGATTTTAATGTTTTATACTAGGTATGCATTTTATAATTATAAAAAATATATATGTTTGTATTTTCTTATAACGAGCCCATTTCAACGATACGCCACAGGCCTTATTATAAAACCCCTTAAAAATTTTTTTTTACTTCCTAATTTGTCCCCCAAAACTTACTCCAAAATCGAAATGAGTATTTTTTGGTCCAGTAAATTCCGAGAAAACGGGCCGTGACAGACCGACAGACATAAGAGTGATCCTTTACTATGGTTGAGTTTTTTTTCTCTTTTGAGTTTTTTTTTTTTTTTATGGAAACTGACACGGTTGGCTACATCACCTACAACATCCGTGATGTCAGCCCATAACACCGGGTGAACTTGGTGCCACGTCAGTGCTTCCCTTCGGTCGTGCCGGCTACACTGAACTGGTAGGAAAACACAAACTATTTTACATAGCCGTTTTGATCGACCTTTCATTCAGTGCGGTGGTATCAACCCGGGCGGGTTAAACCCTACCACCTAGTAATATAAGAAGGGAGTCTTATCCCTTAGTCGCCTTTTACGACATACACGGGGAGAGATGCAGTGGGGCTATTCTTTTAAAGTGCCGGCCCCACACGGTACACTTTTATACTTAACTGACGCGATTGGCTCCATCACCCACGACCTCCGTGATGTCAGCGCATAACACCGGGTGAACTAGATGCCACATAAAATAATTGTCACAAAATAACGTCTTTGCGAAAAATAAAAATTTATTTGTTTTTTGCTCATGATTTTATTTGTTAAAATTTGTATTTCTTCCTTTTGAGGTAAATATTTATTTTTACGTTTTCCTCCCTAAAGAAGCAGCAAAATTCAGTCACACCTATGTTTGTATAATTATTAAAAAAAAAAAACAATTATTTAATTGTGTGCAGACAACCGCAACAAGTGGTTAGAATCTCTTTGCACAACAGACTCCCCCTCCAGTTAGGGTTACACAAAGTCACTTATGTGCTCGTGAAAATTTACTTTTCGACCTCTTCTGGTCGAATTTTAATTTGGTGTTGGCGGTGATTATGTAGATACTAGCTGAGCCCGCGGCTCCGCTCGGGTGAAATTCGTATTTCAAAGAAGACAGTAAGTAACTGAGGGCGAGGCCGAAGGCCGAGCTGCGTTCAGGAAGACTATAAACCTTCTCGAAGAAAGTAAGTAACTAAGGGCGAGGCCGAAGGCCGAGCTGCGTTCAGGAAGACGATAAACCTTCCCGAAGAAAGTAAGTAACAAAGAGCGAGGCCGAAGGCCGAGCTTCGTTCAAGAAGACTATAAACCTTCTTGAAGAAAGTAAGTAACAAAGGGCGAGGCCGAAGGCCGAGCTGCGTTCAGGAAGACGATAAACCTTGTCTAAGAAAGTAAGTAATTAAGGGCGAGGCCGAAAGCCGAGCTACATTCAGGAAGACCATAAACCTTCTCGAAGAAAGTAAGTAACTGAGGGCGAGGCCGAAGGCCGAGCTGTGTTCAGGAAGACGATAAACCATCTCTAAGAAAGAAAGTAATTAAGGGCGAGGCCGAAGGCCGAGCTGCGTTCAGGAAGAGGATAAACTTTTTCGATGAAAGTAAGTAACAAAGAGCAAAGCTGAAGGCCGAGCTGCGTTTAGGAAGACTATAAACCTTCTCGAAGAAAGTAAGTAACTGAGGGCGAGGCCGAAGGCCGAGCTCCGTTTAGGAAGAGGATAAACCATGGGTCAGGCCGAAGGCCGAGCTGCGTTAAGGAAGAGGATTAACCTTCTTGATGAAAGTAAGTAACTATGGGCGAGGCCGAAGGCCGAGCGTATTCTGGAAGACGATAAACCTTCTCGATTTCTCGATGAAAGTAATGGCGTTTAAATAAACGATAAAACTTCTTAAATAAAGTAAGTAACTAACGGCGAGGCTTCAGGCTAAGCTGCATTCTGGAATACAATAAACCTCCACGAAGAAAGTAACTAAGGGCGAGGCCACCGTCACACCCACCCCCCCCCCCCCCCCCCCCCCCCATTTATTTGTTTTGAGTAGCTATAATTATGATTTTCCTTTAAAAAAACCGATATTCCCATACAATCTTTAACACTCCGTTTCCGTTTCTCCCTCTCCCTCTCCCTCTCCCTCTCCCTCTCCCTCTCCCTCTCCCTCTCCCTCTCCCTCTCCCTCTCCCTCTCCCTCTCCCTCTCACTCTCCCTCTCCCTCTCCCTCTCCCTCTCCCTCTCCCTCTCCCTCTCCCTCTCCCTCTCCCTCTCCCTCTCCCTCTCCCTCTCCCTCTCCCTCTCCCTCTCCCTCTCCCTCTCCCTCTCCCTCTCCCTCTCCCTCTCCCTCTCCCTCTCCCTCCATCTCCCTGCCTCTCCCTCCCTTCCGTTGAGTCTGGCCATCATCGATACTTGGACTAAATATGGCAACCCCAAAGATGGTAAACAGACAGACATACAGACATACATACAGACAGACCCATGCTGCAAAAACGGTTTATCATGCTTATTTTGAGAGCATCATGTCATATGGCCTAATGTTTTGGGGAAATGCAGCAGACTCAAATAGAATATTTTTATTACAGAAGAGGGCCTTGAGGTACATCCTAAATATGAAAACTAGAGATACTTGTAGGACAGCGTTCGGAGAGATAGGAGTCATGACTTTACCAAGTGCATATGTTTACCAGAACATATGCTATGCCAGAAAATACATTCATGATTCCTCTCTCAATTCCGACAATCATAACTATGACACACGGGGTAAGAATAATGTACAACTAATAAGACATAGATTAGCTAAAACTACAAAAAGCTTTATTTGTAATAGTGTTAGATTTTATAATAAACTGTCTCCTAACATAAAACAATTAGATGACAATAATTTTAAACGACGGATTAAAATAATGTTAATTGAAAAGAGTTATTACAGTATTAAGGATGCATTAACTGACCGTAATTTTATCTAAGAGTCTGACTACTATTTTTCCCACTAACAAATTTTGACAATTCGATACACTTTGTATCATTTGATTTTTAATATGACTTATTACATTTCTTTGTAATAAACGTAAAGTAATTGTTTTATTTGACTTGATATAATATGAAATATCAAAATTGACGATGGCACTATACACCAGATATAGGTAATTTAAATAGGCAGTGTGGTCAGATTCTTCAGTATTCATGTTTATGCTGTAAATATTAATGCTCTTGTGAGCGGTAGTATGGGTTAATTATTTGTAAGTTACTATAATATAATACTTTTAAGGTACTAACAAAACATTGTGACTTGCGAAGTTTGTTTGTCAGTTCTTCTTCGCATTGAATTTAGAACTGGCGGAATTTTCGACATGTCCAAGCGTAGGTTACCTACCTGTGGATGAAATTATACAATAAACAATAAACAGAAAGCAGACGTAGGATTTTATTAAAGGTAAGGAAGAAAGGAAAGGATAAGGATAAGGGGGATTCCATCGCTCTACCTCCACCTCCCTTCCCGCCCCTCCCTCACCCCCCTCCCTATATGCCTCTACTTACCCCCCCCCCCCCTCCCCCCCCCCCCCTTCAGGATATTGTAATGTCATCGGTTCTTACTCGGGTGAATGATTCCGTGTCCGTTACATACAAATATTGCCAAGTGCTCTCATATTTCACTTCACTGCTACCCTCATAAGCCATTTAGCGTGATAGTAAGTAGCCTATAGTTGATGGGAAGAATCAAGCTATCCGTAGAATTTTGTTTTATTAAAATCGGTTCAGTGGTTCTCGAGTTATAAGCGGACAGACAGACAGACACTCAGACAGAAAGCAGACGTTGGATTTTATTATAGGTAAGGATGACGTGTTTTGTAATGTAACAAATATGTACCGATCCAGAGAATCGTGACCTGACCAGGTCAAGGTCGCGTGAAGGATCGAAAAATATTTTACCTAATTTACCCTACTTCATATACAACGGTCCGAATAACAGGGAAAATGGAAATTTTCTATGTGCCCGCGCTCTCGAATTCAGTTGGCGCCTTGGCGCTACCCCTCAGCGTTCTTTCCCACTGTGCGCGGCTCACTCTATGATTCTTGGGTTCTGTGCGTTACTGGTCTATGTGACTTAGACTGTTTAGTTAGAGTGAGAGAAGAAGAATCAAATTTCAACATTATACGTGGCATTAGCATCCTGCACTGGATTCGAATTGTCTTGCAGGATTGTTTTCTCTCAGAAATTATACATTTAAAAATTATATGCGCTCAATTATGACCTGAAATTTACAGGGAAAAATCAGGGAAAACTATAAATAAAATAGGTATATTTGTAAAGATGATTCCTCTCTGATGTAAATTTTTCAATTGATAAATAGATTTTCTTAGATGTTTACTTAAATAATAGTATATAAATCAATAATATATAAATTACTTTTGTCGATATGTAAAATTATTAAAAAATTATAAAAAGAAAAATCATTTATTTAAAATTTGCAAATAAATCAATAAAACATATTATCACGAAAATTTTAAATATACGAAACACGAAAACGTTATGTTTCAATAAATAAAAAAGAAATAAAAAAATAATAATTTGAATCACAATGTAAAATATTAATTTAAATGTCAGCGTAATTTGTGTTGGACTCGTGAAAAGTAATAATAATATGTCTACATACAAATTATTAGTGAGGGTCCTAATGGATCCCTCACGCACATAATGCAAATAATCATTAGCGAACTGTGCGGCCAGTCCACTGCGGCCAGGGACAAAATGTGTCCTTCCTTCGCCCTGAGCACCGAATGACATCCTGAGGGAACCGTAGTGACGCACGCTGTGTCGATAACTGCAGTACCTACCTACCACAACTTGTGTGAAATTAGAAGTGGACTGTATCGAGAAAGTTATTAGGGTTCCGTATCCTGTACGAGACCCTATTACTAAGCCTACGCCGTCTGTCTGTCTGTCCGTCCGTCCGTCTGTCCGATGGCTGTAAAGTATCTCTTGAACCGTAATAGGTAGCCCGTTGAAAATTTCACAGAATAGTTATGTGTTATTATGGCCTATATAACAAGAAATTAATAAAAATAAGAAAAAGTGAAAAATTCCCAGGGGTTCCCATAGAAGAAACTAAAAGGTGTATGCGCGCGCGCCATCTACCGAATAGAGTATGAAGAATTTTAACTAATCATGAAATTTTAACTAATATGAAGCATTTCATAAACACGCCATAGATGGCGTGAGTGGCGCTAACCATGATATGGCGATTCGGAACTCTCGGTGCGCGAGTTCGACTCGCGCTTGGCCGTTTTTTTTGTATGAAAATAAAGAAAGTGCTATCTTGATATTGGAGTCAGAGATTGCTTACTTAGATGCCATGGGACGCCCTTACCTGGATCCTTCCGTCGTCGGTTAGGGGCCCGGCCGTACCAGATCGCCAGGCTAGACACTTATAGGGCACCAGTGAAGGATGACGTCGCACAGAAATAATTTTAAATTAAAAATATTGAGAAAGCTGTGTGTGCACTGTGTGATGTAGAACTAGAAAGAGACAAGTGTGGGTAGGCTCACACAATGATGAAGCGAAAACAAAAATATCACAGGCCTACACAAGTTGCATTGTTTGAAGTTTGATAGGTGTCCTTTACTAATTTGGCTGCGCTAATCACGAATATGGACTTAGTTTTTACCTATCACATCAGATTTTTTCACAAAATCGAATTTATTGTGTGAAAATATGTTGTAAGGAGAGCAATTTAATAGTTGGTTCAAAGTGGCTAAAGATGGTGAATATCCTCAAACTCCATACTAAAATTTACTTAATTCTATAGCTTAATTATAGCGAACAGAAATATTGTGAAGTTAAAGTGAAACTAGCCAATTTTTGTTGGTCCTTAAATAAGAACGCTCAAATCAGACATACTGTTTCATAATACCATGACAAATGAAGAGTCGGAAGCGTGGTCGGCTTATGGATGGTTTTCTGGGAAATCATATGGACCCAGACTACAAAGACCTCATTGAAAACATGCTAAAAAAATTAAAATACCTACTGGGTTGCAATATGAGCATTAAAGTCCATTTTCTGCATTCTCGTGTAGAGTACTTCCCTGAAAACCTTGGGGATGTGAGCGAGGAACAGGGAGAACGGTTTCATCAAGATATTAAAGAGATGGAAAGGCGGTACCAAGGCAGATGGATAGTTAATATGATGGCGGACTACTGTTGAGCATTGAAGAGAGACAGACCTAAAATCAAACACTCGAAGAAAACTACAAAACGCAGTTTTCAGGATAAAAGAGACAGATTTCACTCCAAAACACGGTCTCATACATAATGTTTATATTAAGATTAAATAAAAATTATTATTTGGAAATATTTCGTAATTTTTATTTAAATAAACTCAGAATCGTCTCTATTTGTTCATTTTCATGTCATACAACCTTATTTTTAAAATTTTCATGAAAACCTGATGTGATAGGCAGAAACTAAGCCCAGATTCGTGATCAGCACCACAAAATTAGTAAAGGCCACCCTTAAAATCACAAATAATATTTAATAAAAAAAAATCTGTAGGCCTGTGTATTTTTTTGTATGTGTGGAAATTATATTCACTCTACCCACACACAGGATACACAAAATTTTAGGCTACACATATGAAAACTGAACACAACTCTAGCATATACCTAACTAAATGGTCAAAAGTTGATATCCACAATGTGAAATTGTGTTTAGTGCAAACTGAACCTAGGTAACTCTCAATAAGCATACCTACTGTTATTCATCACTTTTTATATATTTGTCTAGACAATGTATGCGTGCATGCGTTCACTGCTGGACTTACGCCTCTCCAATTTTCATCCAGGCTTCCCGGCCTTCAGCGGTACGGAAGGACTGCTTTCCGCCGACGTATGTATACTTGATGTCGTCGACCTGGCTGGTCGTCTTCCCACACTCCGTTTTACGGTCCACGGCCGCCAGTATAGGACACAATTGCTCCCACTGTCGTCGTCTCTGCGACGACGGAGGAGAAAATTGACGTGCCCAGCCCCCTGCCACTTGAGCTGGAATTTGTATATGTATGAAATTAATTTTAGCTTTTTCCAGTGATAGGTATTATGCAAGACGTGCCTTCTCCGAAGTTACGTACACACACAAAACGGGCAAGGTTTAATACAGTCCCGTCCGGGGGCAGGTCTCGAACCTTCGGAAGTGAACAGTGGAGATGTTGACGCGATGCCTGACATCATCCCCCCATCGCCTCCCCTCCCCCAGCTGCCTATACGCCCTGCCGATTTTACATTTAGGAAAACCCCGTCGCGACAGTGTACTTATACCGTTACGAAATGAATTATCGTTCTTTATCCGCTGAAAATACAAATAAATTTTGCAATTTCCTACTCGATAGTTTTAAAAGCTCATCCGTCCGGGAGAGGTCTGGCTTTCGGATTCCACATAACACTTGTAGTATGTCCCTAACCTTATTAAGTGGTAGCGTTTATCACGACCGGATTGGCACCATCCCACTTAATGAAACGGTTCAAAATGAGTACCTATGAAAATAA